>CM024703.1:23334708-23772030 GCA_014182845.1 Corymbia calophylla
AAGGAGGTATTATGTGAGTGCCATGTTTTGAAGTGGGTGAGTCATCCAAGGATCCACCATACACTAGCCCTCATCGAGGAACAGTACTACTAGCTTCAAATGTGGGACGACGTTGAGGCATATGTGAAGACTTGTTTCGTATGCCAACAAGACAAGCTCGAGCAACGATCGTTGCTAGGGCTTCTAGAGCCACTTCCATCCCCACACGTCCATGGGAGAGTGTTTCTATAGACTTCATCATCAACTTGCCAAAGTTCAAAGGGTGTCATACACTTATGGTTGCGTAAAAAGTGAGGCACGCTCCCATGCCTCACTCGGTTCCTAGTTGACCCCAATAGACTAGTGGCGACTCATTGTTTGAAAATTTTTACGAATATCCATCGTCGCGCAGGGTATGGGCTTGGGAGAGCCCGAGTTAATGAAGGCCCGTCGGCCCGAAATTAACAATACCCCTAAACCTATTTAGACAAAATTTTCTTTCCCCCCTCGGGACGGGACGTGAGGAAAAATTATTTTTGTAGGTCACGACAATCAACTTTTGGCAGTTGAAGATACCATGTCACACTAGTTACAGGTGTTGCTTATTATATTGAGAATTGCCAAACGCTGAAATTTGTTGGACAATTGGTGGTCCATAGATGAAAAATGATGAAAGGAAGTGATAAATGCCACCCATACTGTTGCATGCTTTAATGGAATAATATTGTGATGGTGCCATCGCAACGTGTGTAACTGTCGATGTTACACATACATGTCAGTGCCATCGCAACGTGTGTCAAGGTCAATTGATTAGTCAACATTGCCTTTACCATCGATTATTTGCAGAATAGTCTGGGGTCCCCATCTAGAATGTTGATTATTTCGAAGATCAAGCTGATCGCCAGACAGATTGTCGGAGGTGTATCTAATCTTTTGTTGGGTCACTTGATATCTCTCTCGGTGACTAGTTCTTAAATAAAATGAATGGTAATTTATGCCTACGCTTGACGATCCAACTTTGCGAATGACAAACGCGCTTAAAACTCATCTTAACCGGCTTACAATTTCTTGGACTTTCCATCCTGGACAACAATACAAAGCAATTTATTTAATTAGTTGCCGACACGACAATAACATCTTGGAAAGGCTACTCTTCTCAACGGCCGCACAACCCCTTAAAAAGTGTTACGTAAATGTCTCTAACAGAGCGAACACCCGTAAATGATTATGCAAGCTTATTCCGGACGATGCAGTACGTTAAGCATGAGAAGCGTTGCTCCCCGACATGCTTAGGAGAGAATTCGCATGTTCTTGCACCACATTCCAAGCCATGATCACGTGCCTCTCCCTCACCAAAACTGCCCCCACGGCAAACCGCAATACATAAACCCCACCGACCACCGTATGAGTCATGAAGACCCGACCTGAAGCATTGATGGCGTGAAGCAACTGCGCATTAAGCTTGTTCGCCTCGTTTAGGTCCCATGCTTCACCGTGTTCATTTCCCACCACATGGCCTTTCGCTATGCCAGCAACCGCCGAAGGATGAATCCTGAAACAAACCAATGCGAAGTTTCTCGGGAAAAGGACTTCGAACCGGCAGTCTTTTGCCATGAGCTCCTCAAAGAGCTTAGCCAATCTGCAATCGTTCCTTATGTGACTCCTCAGATTGCGCACGCCATACATCCTGAGCACAAGCCACAGCTTCAATGACCAGAACCTCCTGCCGAGAGAAAGTTGCCAATCTTTGTAGTCAACAACTTGATTTGACTCGGTTGCCTCGTTCTTGAGGTACTCGGGGTCTGTTGACAAGGACTTGACGAGGGCATTCGGGTCTTTTACCCAGAGGCAGCAGCAATCTAGAGAGGTCAAAAGCCACTTGTGTGCATTGAAGCTGAATGAATCTGCAAATTCGACCCCATTGAGGAATTTCCTGTATTCCGGGCATATGCACGAAGCCCCTGCGTATGCGGCGTCGACATGAACCCACATGCCGAACTCACTCGCCACTTTGCATAAAGGTGACAGCGGGTCCACAGCTGTGACTGAAGTTGTTCCGACTGTGGTGCATAGGTACAATGGAATTAGCCCCGCATCGATGTCTGAACGGATTGCCTTCCCTAGCAAGTCCGGGGATAAACTGAACAAGGCTGACTTCGTCGTCTTTAAGGCCCGGATGTTCCGTGGGTCTATTCCCACGACCCGGGCAGCCTTCTGGAACGAGCAATGGGTTTGGTCTGACCCGTAGACAACAAGCTTCGTGATGGAATCATGTCCAGACCTCCTCAGGACCCTATCTCTCGCAGCAATGAGAGTGCAAATGATAGCCTCGGTGGTGTTCCCTTCAATGACTCCCCCGCCATTCCCTGAACAGAGGAATGGCCTTGGCAAGTCCAGCATCTTCCCGAGCCAGTCCATGACTAGGCTCTCAAGCTCAGTTGCGGCAGGGGACGAGACCCAGTTGAATCCCACCACACTGAAGCCCGCACAAAGCATCTCGGCGAGGATTGCTGCAGTGCTAGTGTTGGTCTGGAAGTAGGCGAAGAAATTAGGGCTCTGCCAATGAGTCAAGCCCGGGACTATGTAACGGTGCACATCGTCAAGTATGGCCTCCAGGGGTTCCTTATCCTGCGAGGCAGAACTCGGGAGGCATTTGGAAAGATAACCGGGCTCGACTTGGCTAAGAACCGGGTATTTCTCAACATTCTTGTAGTAGTTGACTAGGAAGTCGACGACCATCTGTTCTTGACGCCGGAACTCTCCGAGATCAAGAGGATTCATCGCGATCTCATCGCCAACCACGTGTTTGAGCAGGTGCTCGCAATCGCATTCGAGGGTTCCCATGATATAGTTGCAGCTGGAGGTTGGAGATGGAAGCAAAATGAAATGGGGTTGCTGCCGATGCTTTTGTTTAAGCTAACTGCGAGATGATCAGTTTCTAGGTGGGCTATAAAGACGAGGTGGTCTTTTATGTACGGAAGTATAGAAGTAGGTTCGGTACGGAGTTTCCGGGTTGTTGCACACTTTCCTATTTTTATAGACCGACAACCACTTTGCCCAAAAAACCACTGGGTTTGCCCCTACTAATTATGGCGATTTGGTCCTTGCCACATATATATGTATCGTTCCAACCTTAGTGAGGTCCACTTAATTCATTGCTCTTGCCACATATATACATTACTTCTCTTTTATTGTTTGGTCATACACATTTATACATTACTTTGCTCGTTAGAGAGAGGAGGGGCTTTTCTTCTTTTTCTTATGAGAAGGAAGGAATAAAGAAGAGGAAAGAAAATATAATAAATATGTCTAGGAGGGGAGAGAGACTTGCTAATAGCTAGGAAGCACCGATACCTTTCGGGAGTCTTTGTGTCGTATCCGACACTCCGACACGCGATTCCAATACATGGGATCAATTTTAGAAATTTTCAATAAATGAGGAGTCAAAATATAAATATGTAAAAAAATTAAAAAAATTAAAAAAATAAAGTGGGAAAGAAGAAATACTTAATCTTTGCGTCTTTCTCTTTTGACTCTCATTTTCCATGACACGCAATTTCTCCCAAGTTTTTTTCTCTTCTCTTCTGACACGCAAGTCCATCATGTGGATTGTTTTTTCCTCCAAGTTTTATGAATAATTGGAATGGAATGTAATTGAATTTGTTAAATTGAAACAACGAATGAGATTAACAAATTATGAATTAATGTTTTTAGTGTAAATTTATCGTATGCTCTTTTTTTTTAATTATTTATTTGTGAATTTGAATCAAATTAATTTAATTGAAATAATCATAAAAATGATAATTTATCATATATATATATATATATATATATTTAATATACAAACATGTCCCAACATATCAGAATTCTTTATTTTTTAAGAAATAACATGTTGGCATGTTATATCGTGTCGCTTGTTGGTGTCGATGCTATTTAAGGTAACAGAGCAGGCCCTATAGTGCCATTTGTCGTCTAATGAATGGATTAGTGCATTGATGACGTGACTATCGCAATTACACCTAATATTTTTCACGGGTTGCGGTGGACCAATTCTCCAGGTGTTATTATATTTTATTTTTTCTAATTTTGTTTGCCTAGTCAGGCCTTCCCCTTTATCCTCGGCAGGAAATGAAAGCTAAAATCAAGGAATGAAAAGTTGAATGAATGGAGAGATTTTCATGACCAATTTCTCAAGATATACCTATTGGGTTTTGATTGAAAAACATCTGCATTGATAAAATTGAAAAAAAAAAAAAAAACCCAAACTCCAGTCTTTTTGGGGCAATCAATCCTTCCCTTCTTGGAAGCAAAACACCCATGCGCGTATCTCCAAAACATTGTCCATACATTTTAATAAGAAGCACATATAAATGAAAATGAGGGCTAATCGCATTACCCTTATACCATGCTCAAAGTAATTTAATTTTTGACTTTCTAAAGATTTAGACCAGAAATGTTCGATCTCCTCGTAGTGTGCCTAAAGTATCTTAGTTATGATGTTCTTCAGTTCGAGCTCCACAAATGCAAAACCTTTAGTTCAAACACACCACTAATCTCGCATCAAATGGTAGAGAGAAATTTGAATGAGTTTATCACTTCAATTGTGCTAGCAATTGTTTTTATATGTGACTAATTTGATTGATCTCTATCATCATGTAATCATTTCTCAATCACCTCATATTATTGGTCTTCAATCTCATTTATTCAAATCAATTTGGCTCATTAACTCTGAAATTATTTTAGAGAATTAATTCGGCCATTGAGTTTGAACTTGCTTTAAAGTCTGAATTTGGATGTTGATTTTGAAATCATTTTAGAGCATTAATTGGGGAATTATTTCTGTAATCGTTACAAAATACTATTATGGATATTAAGGGTGCACATGATAACCATTTTATTTATGTTATAAAACTATTTTTCTATTTTAGAGTTTTTGGAAAAAAAATCCGTTTGACAAAACAATTTCATTTTTCCATTTTTGGAATAGATTTCTATTCTAGAAATACGTTTGGAATAGAAATTAGAAGTAAAATCTGTTTACTTTTCTATTTTTGAAATAGAAATCAAAAATTGTTTCTCTCTTTTCAAATTCTCATCCAAGGGAGTCCTTTAACTCCTAACCGTTCACCCCTCCTTTGGTTGCCGTCGCTTGCCACTGTTGTTGCCACTGGCCATCGTTGCCCCTTTCCCTAGCCATCGCTATCGTCGGCAGTCGCTAGTCGCTTGCCACTACGACCGTCGGTGGTCACCGGCTACGGCTGTCCCCTTCCTCCGTCGCCACTACCCCCTCACCTTGTCAGTGGTCGTTGCCCCCATCCCCTTACTGCCACCGTCGATTGCCGCAGCCCCCTCTCCTTGCTAGCTGCCTGCCATTGCCATCGTCGGTGGTCACTAGTCATTGCCACTCTCCCCCATTGTTACCGCAGCGCTGGTCATCGGTTGTCAATCGTTGCTATTAGTCATCGATTGCCATGGCCCCTACTCTCGCCACCACCGCTCAAGAGGAAAAATTTTGTTATATTCGGGAATAGAAATTTTGTGTCATTATCAAATGTGTATTTTTGCTAAGAAACTCATCCAAGAATAGAAATAAAAAAATTATGTTTCCATTCCAGAAATCAATTTCTAGATAGAAATTTCATCATTCACAACTTAATTCTCTAATTGTTGCAAAATTTTAATTCAACCGTTAAGTCTGAAACCTTTTCACAACGTTGATTTGGTCATTTGATTCTAAAACCATTTCAGATCATTAAACTGGCCATTGATTTTGAAACCGTTTTAGAGCATTAAATTGGCCATTGATTTTGAATCTGTTTCAAATCTTTAATTTGGGCATTGATTCTGAACTTGTTTCAGATCATTAATTTAGCCAGTGATTTTGGACTCATTTTAGGTCATTAATATGACTATTGATTCTAAAACCGTTTCAAATCTTTAATTTTGCCATTGGTTTAAAAGCTGTTTCAAAACATCAATCTTCAGCTTGACTCAATTTGATTGCCACAATTACAAACACAATTGTAATGCTGTCTCTCCCGTTCAATTAGGTTTATTACTGAGTTAACAGCATGACTTGTGTTAACACACTAATACAACTAAGAGAACTGATTGTCTCGATTAATCTCCAGTTCCTACAAACCATGAGTACTAATATGTCATGACTATTCCCATAGTGTGAATACTTTCAGAACATAATGAACCTATCAACTTTGGCTACAATGTAATTCAATTATTCTATCTTACATGATTGCTTTAGGGCATTAGCCAACAATACCATCATGTCTTATTCGGAAATTTTGTGAAGTGAATAGAAATTACCCTAAGAATGACTTTTTTCCCCGAAATTCTCCTAATGGATGTTAGTCCCTAAAAAATTACTTCGCAATGATGGCCAAGCTCGAGATTTTTCATTTATTTATCAAATGTAAATACTTTATTCATATCTTAAAATGATACGTAAAAAAATCAAAATAAAGCATATTCAAAATAGTAAATTATAACAACAAATTATAAGCTGTTGTAATAAACACACTTGCATCCCACAAGAATAGTTCTGTCTTACGATAATACATATGTCATGGCTATCCACACAGTGTGAATACTTTAAGAACATAATGAACCTTTCAACATTGGCTACCATGTAATTCAATCATTCTGTCTTATATGATTGATTTAGGGCATTAGCCAATAATACTACCATGTCTTATTCGGAAATTCTTGAAGTAAATAGAAATTACCCTAAAAGGATTTTTTCCCGAAATTCTCCAAATGGATGTTAGTCCCTAAAAAATTACTCTATAACAATGGCCAAGCTTGAGATTTTTTTTTAAATCAAAAGTAAATATTTTATTCTTATCTTAACATGATACATACAATATGCAAAATAAAGCATATTCAAAATAATAAATTTTAACAACAAATTATAAATTGCTAAAATAAACACACTTGCATCCCATAAGAATGATTTTGTCTCAACATCAAAACGGAATGAAGGACAGTCAATCAACGAATCTTATCATTAACAGTGATAAGAAATCTGTTTCCAATACTTACGGATAGGGTTGAGTATGGTTCAAGTGAGGGGTTCCCATCTTAGAATTTGGAATCACCCACTAAGGACTGGTTCCGAAAAATTAGAACATGAAATCACTCATTAGTTTCACAGACTCATTCGAGAACCGAACCGCAGTACATGGAATAAGTCGAAATATCATGTAGTGGAACGGCAATTTTCAAACTGAAAATTGAGGCAACATGGGTTTCGGTGCCATTTCTCGATGATTACAAAAATCTTGAGCCATTGATCTCTTTCACACAAATTTAATTGCTTGGTCAGGTCCACAGTGAATTTATTATTGCAACCGAACCACCCTTCTCTGGCCACAGCACCTCCTAGTAATTTTCCAACACAAGGTGTGATTTCACTTTCACTAAAGTGTAAAAGTGAGCTGAAATTCTTTAAAATAAATAAATATATACTGGTTTGGTCCAAGTGGGCAGTTTCATACTTGGAACGAGAACTGGATCGGTGCTCACTGATTCAAGTAAATTGGAACCGGGATCAGACCATTCCCCATGGGAACTGCTGATTCTAGGTTGTTTCAGTCTGGTTTTGGCTAGTTCTCAATTCCTTTGCGTGCCCCTAATAATATCTTGCTCGGTGGACGGTAGTTGATTTGGTTCAGTGTCCTCAACACCATAATATATGGAGACACCAAAAACAGGTTGAAAAAGCTCCCTAAACAAGATCTAAATCGGGAGAGGTTGCAAGAGCATATAATTGCCTCTAAGAACCCTTGGATCCAGATCTAGAGGTGAGAACTTTCAGAACTTGCAGAAGTTGTGTAACCGCTTCCGATGCAGCAAGAACTAACCAGTAGGAGTTCACCATACTCCTCAATTCTATCAAATCTTTGGTCCTGAGGATATGAAGCTAAATCCGTAATGATGGAAGCAGAAAATACGTCCATCGACTGAAGAAGAGCATCGGCAGCTAGTGAAGAAACAAAAGATAAAGCAACAAAATACTTCCAGATCAGATCGAGAGAGAGAGAATCTCAACTAGAGTTGAGAAGATGAAGCCTCCCTCAACCAAGAGGGAGGTTGGAGTGGAAGAGAAAAAGGGAAACCAGTGAAAGGTGGGGGAGGAAAGAAAACGGCTAGGATTTCGTCATCCTTGCATCACAAGGTTGAAGTATCTAATTTGCTAGCCAATCTAAGCATGAGATTGATAAGTTTGAAAGACAAATAATCTTTAAATTATTGATCAAACGGTTTACAACTCAGAAAGAAAACAAAGACTAAGCTTGTGGGTGACTTGGAGCTAGAAGCCAACAGCACAAACTCAAAACAAACTTACAAGAGCAAGAATTTGGCAAATAAAAGAAAAGTAATAAATGGCTCATGCTATTTTCATCCTCTAAATGACTATAATACTTCTTAGTTTGTTGAATTGATGATAATAGCCTTAAGAGAACTAATTAATCGAAAAGACAAATGGAGAGGGTGAAAGTTTATATTATTAAAACTATAAAAGCCGCACACTATCATGAAAATACAGGATTATATGTATTAATCAAAATAATGATGTTTAACGTTACCAACTTATGTTATTTTCCGTTTGTTCTTACACAAACTTCATTTCCTCTTTTTACTTACCAAGTGGTCAAGCTTATTCCTATAATGGATTTTTCTTTTCAATAACGAGCATGAACCTTGTTGGTAATGTTGATTAATAAAAATAAATCATGACCATAAAAGAGCTCACAACGTCAACTCCTCTAAAAAATTTGAATTAAAGAGTTGAATACTCAAAGAGTTATTAGAGATTGAATATTCAACGTTAGTAGGGGCTACATTAGACCATTTAAATTTCAGGTGTGTACAAAGCTATTGAGGGTTGAAAATAACATGAGCCAATAAAATTTGTATAAAATCAATAAATCTTGCAATTTGATTGAGTGTTCATCTATTTTATTTTTTGAGTCTTACTCTTACTTTTATATTTTTTTATTCCTTTCCCGCTGCACCACCAATGGTTTCTACGTGCCTTGTTGCTCATCGATCAAGTTTGGTCACTTTACTTGCTCCCACAATCTTCAGTTGGCATTGAACTGCTTCGTTATTTTTGGGGTTGGCATTGGCATCAACAATGTTTTAGAATGTTCTTATTTTACATGTCTGATAATTTAGGGTTGTTATTTCTATTTGATTTTCTTAGTTAGCTATCATCGCGATTTTATATCATCCAACTATTTTCTTGAGATTCCTAGAACTTTTCATAACTTCCTGCTATTTTGAATTTTCACGTGGAATAAGTGCATTAGAAGTTTTAAATCTTATTATAAAAGTACAATTGAGTTCTAAAACTTTCAAAAAATATAATTAAGTCCTCCAACTTTCAAATAATGCAACGATATCCTAAAATCTGTTATGAAAATACAATTAAGTCTTAAAATTTTCAAAAAGTGAATTCAATGGAAGGAGTTAAATGGACTAATTTAACAATTTTTAGGACTTGATTACACTTTTGAAAGTTTTTAAACTCAATTACATTTTTATGATAAGTTTTAGGACTTAATTGCACTTTCGTGATAAGTTTTAAACTTCTTGTTATATTTTGGTACGTCCATGATGGGGTATGTCCAAGAGACACCTATTGCTCATGATGGAGTGTGTTTTATAGATGTACCATTTGAAGGGGTATGAACGGTTATTTTTCAATAGAAGTATAAAATGATAACTTCTGAAAATAACCGCTAATGAATGCAATTGAGAAAAACAGAACCCTCTCAATCAAAAGGAAACACTCAAGGACTCCATCATCTACTTTAAGAAACAAGTGGTATTAATGCTGTGGAATATGAATACTTTATTCGTGATTGCATTTGGACCAACGTGAAGTTGTATCGTCCATCAATTGTTTAGGATTCAACGTATGTTCTTGGGATAATTTCTTTATTGTGCATCGAAGAGGTAATTCGTTTTTTCCGCTGACTATTCTTCCAACACTTCCAATGTATTTGTCCTTTTTTTAAAATCTAGCATTGCTTCAACTGCCCTCATCCCCCCCTCTCTCTCTCTCTCTCTCTCTCTCTCTCTCTCTCTCTCTCTCTCTCTCTCTCTCTCTCTCTCTCTCTCTCTCCGCGAACCCTTTTTAACTTCGATTTGACTTCAGGGTTTCGTCAAAATGTTGAATTCCATCCATTGAAAAGTAAAAGGTTGGCCTTGTGGCGAAAGGTTATACTCAACAAGATGGTATAGATTATGAGGAAACATTTTCATTAGTTGTAAGGTTTGTCTTTATATGCCTTATACTAGTCATTGTCGCACATTTGAACCTAGAATTACATCAAATGGATGTAAAGACAACATTTCTCAATGGAGAATTAGATAAAGAAATCTATATGAAACAACCGACAGGTTTCGTGGTTGTCAAGAGTGAAAATTTTGCAAGCTCAATATATGGCCTTAAGCAATCATCTAAATAGTGGTATATTCGTTTTCAACAAGACATTACTTCTTTTGGGTTCATGATGATTGAAGAAGATCACTGTGTGTATATGAAATGGTCCGAGGATAAATTTATAGTTTTATCACTTTATGTGGACGATATTCTGTTAGCTAAGAATGACAAAGGTTTGGTTAAAATTTTGCAAGCTCAATATATGGCCTTAAGCAATCATCTAGATAGTGGTATCTTCGTTTTAAACGAGACATTACATCTTTTGGATTCATGATGATTGAAGAAGATCACTATGTGTATATGAAACGGTTCGAGGATAAATTTATAATTTTATCACTTTATGAAACGGTCCGAGGATAAATTTATAATTAACCTTGATTGGATAAAGTAATCATGGTTGGATAAAATTAACCATGGTTGATAGACGGTTAGGTTAATTAACTACGGTTAGTAACTGTCTATCAATTATGGTTAGTTAATTAACCATGATTTTTATATGGTTAAGTTTAGTTAACCATAGTTAAGTTTAATTAATTTAATTAACACGGATTAATTATAATTAATTATTTTTAAGTTAATTAATTATAATTAAGGCGATAAGTTATTGCGATAGGCTATCAAAATGAGTGATAAGCTATCGCGATAGACATTTGGTAAAGGTGATAAGATATTATAAAAAAAAACGATATGCTATCGGGGGATTAAGTGATAAGTTATCACAAAATGGGTGATAAGCTATCGGGAGTTTGATGATAAGCTATCACCAAGGGATGATAAGCTATTGAAGGTGATAAGTTATCAGAAAATAATTGATAGGCTATCGCCAATGGGTGAGAAGTGCCGTTTATGTGCCTTTGGCTGGAATTATATGATGTTTTCCTATACGTGTCATACTATTTGATGCCTGCTTTGCCTTGAAAAATGTTTGCCTCATGTAAAACTGAGAGTAGTAATTTTTACAAAGGTTTTCATGAACTGATAAAAGGAAAACCCTTAGGTGTCGGGTGTATATGTCGACTTTTGCAATTTAAATGAGGTCAGTATATTTAAAAAGTAAAGCATCCAAAGTTTAATGGGTTTTCAATAATTATGTGACAAAGTACGAATATTTTCCTGCATTTTTATATGAAAAATATGTAGTGGTTTATTATGTTGAGTATGTACCACGTTTACATTGGTGAATGCATAGAAATGAATTAAAATTATTGATGTGGTGTGCTTGTGTGATCACATAATATAACCGTCACCTCGACGAGAGTTTGGGGGACAAAGCCCGATTTATCGGAATACCTAGTAGGAGTCCGGATGTGGGTCACGGTAGAGGCCGGGCCTATTCTCCTTCGGGAATGTTGTCTAGGCAGGAGTTCCAGATGTTGCCGTGCCCGATGGGGTAAAATGATGCCTGGCTAAGCCAGAAGGCACTGACAGGAGTTTGGTTGTAGCCCTAGTGAGGGCATAATAATCAAAACACATGTGAATGCAAAGATGCATGAAAAATATATGATTATATGTTTCGATTATGCATGTGCCTGTCTGCACTGACCATGGCATGCGTGAGTTTATACCATGCAATGTATGGTTGTGACAATATAAGATTGCCTACAAGTCGATTCGACTGCTAATTGGTTATTGTGCTAATGTCTGTTTGCATTATTTATAGCACGCATGAACTATTACCGTGCAAATGGCAATGGCAAGATAAGATTGCCTGTGAGTCGATTGACTACTGATTGTTCATTGTAGGGTTTACCGGGTAGATGACGTTTATAATTGAGGCAAAGCGGGGGTTGCTTTGTAATTGATCTGTTGTAGCAATGAAGATTATGCCTGTTAGAAATCGTGAAGCGAGTTGATGTTCTAACTGAAGCTTATGATTGTAACTAATTGAGATTTATATCTCATTGATTGTTGTTAACTATTTTTCAGGTCCATAGTTATGGCACCTCTATCACCATGGATCTATGTTTCTGCAATGAGGTCTTGCCATGGTGAGCAGGTTGTCAAGAAACAGACTTCACCGATCCGAATATGGTTTTGAAGATGGAAGGTTTGACTGGGACCAAATTGAGATGTAGAGAATAGCATGCCTCGGTACTTATATTTTTGAGTAGTATCTATTTGTCAACAAAAGACCTGAACTATGAGATGGTTATGGCAGCGAAAACGTCTGGACCTTTTTTTTGGTACATTCGACTTGTTAGTGGGGCCTAGGATTAACATAACAGCTGGTCTTTGATAATATGAAGGTGACAAATTGAAAAACTTAGAACTATAACTCTTTCAACAGAGCTTTCGTCTAAATTTGAAAATATTTATTTTTTCGAATTTTCGCTCCCTCGGTGTTGGCTGAGAAACAGCCAGATTCTCATAGTTGTTGCTTTGGTCTTATCAAATTAAGGCGATAAAAGATATGATCTTGGATTCTTCTTGCTCCCATGTCGTAAGCCAGCTTTCATATTCCTATTCCACCACTCTTGTTACCACCATAACCATCATCTGACCCCCAGCTCTGCTCATTCTCAACCACCATCACCACAACCGTCTAGCACTGCCACCATCACTTTGCCAACGAGTTGTATTGACAATGGCGACAGTGGAGAAGTTGGAGGGGCGGCAGAGGTACTTGTGGTGAAGACAGTGGAGAAAGTATTAGTTATGGTGAATGATGTAAGATTGCATTTTGATGTAATATTTCAGTTTGACCTTACCCTTTCCTTGTCCGGACAAATGTTTTGATGTTATTCTTGACATTTTTAACATTAAGGGACAACATTGAGGGGTCCTTCAACCCTTGCCATTTTGGAAATTTGGTCCTTTGTTCTTCGGAAAATCATTGTTTTACACCTCAGAGTGATCAACTTTGTTGTGATTTTAATCCTCTCTTTATGTTATGAACCCATTCTTGGATCACTTCTGGCTTGCCTGCCCAACATACCAGACATGAGAGGGAAAATGGGGATGGCACACAAGCACGCAGGCTAGGAGCTGGCTTGTAACCCAGGGTTTCGTTCGTAAGAAAATTGGTGATGTCACACCCCAACTCTTATGAGAACAAGGGAACGACCCAGCCGTTTTTCTTAACTGGAGGAGACAATTTCAAACAGAACCAACATTTACTTTTTATCAAATATATATCTTTATGATAAACAGTAATTTTTTTACAATATCATAGAAAATATACTTTCCAAATTTAACAGGCTAAAACTCAAGAAAAATTATGGAAGTACCCATCTCTTTCCTAGATCCAGAAAATGGCAATTTGAACTACCCATGGCTCCGAAATATGCGACATAGGTTCATGAAATAGTTTTGCGGCATGGAATGACGGCTTTGTGACCTTAGTTTGCAATGCTATTTATGAATGATTTGTGAACTAAGTTATGGATAAACATTGTTGTTGGCTCAGAAGACCGATCATCACAAATGTGGGCTTTGACATTATTAAAGACTACATTTGGTCGTTTGAATGTCTATACAGGATAGGACTAGATAAAATATGATATTGAATTTAGGGAATTTTTCTATATTTCATCCACTGTTTGATGATTGTAACAATAAAATCGGATATATATACATCATACTATATATATTGTTTGGTATAAACGGCATATTATTATAAATGAATCACAAATTTTACAAATGGAGATGGTAAAAATCTCTCACAATTCTCTTTTATACTTTATTTATATATTTATATATTTATATATTTTATTTTACTCTCTTTTTTAATTAATTTCTTTTTAATTTCTTTCTTCCCTCCCATCATTCTCTAATAAAATTTTATTCAAAAACTATACTAATATACCTAAAATATTAAAACACCTAATATATGTAATAAATATATATTTTATATTGAACTTATATTATAAGATATAATTAATTTTCAAATATATAAATAAAAATAATATTAAATAAAAAAACAAATTGTTATTTTTTGTCATTTTGAATTCCTTATATTATAATTCAAATATAATTTATATTGAAATATAATTTTAGATTTGTTATTTTAAGAAGTTTGTTTTTGAGAAAAACAACTTTTTATTATGAAATTAGAAATTCTATTCACTTTTATCTTATCTCCTCTATAAGATAATTTTATCTAGCCTATTTCTCCATTATATCCGACTTTATTCTATCTTAAGTAGGCATCATATGCAAGATAAGATAAAATTTACCTTATCATGGATTTTATTCTAATTGCCAACGCAGCCAAAGGCTTTTCCGATAGATGGTTGTGTTTGACCAAGCGGAATTATGAAATACCAAGTTTTATTTATAATGAATAACTTTTAGGATACATTTATTATTGCCTTTAAATAAAAAACTAAGTTAAACTATTTTTTGAAACCAATAATCCCATTGTGGTTAGTAGCTATTAATCTCATGCAAAAGTCATGTCAACTTTGAAATTTCACGACCCAAATTCCATAGGAATGCAAATGTAATTAAGACAATCAGGTGATGAACAATAATATCCCAATCCAAAAAAGTAAGTCAAAGAATTGAAATTGAATAAAAAATTCTGATTTTTAAGGGTTTTATCCCCTAAATCCACTTAAATCAATATTTAATGTTTTTATATTATTTTCTCCCTCTTTTCCAAAATAAAATAAAATAAAATAAAATAAATCTGGATCGGTAATTACCACCGACCGCGTGAGGTGAACGCGCTTTGGCTTTCCCTTCTTATTATATAAGAAGTAGGAAGGCGAGGCGAGGCCAGGCAAAATTCCCGCCCATCCAAAGAAACAAAAGCTTTTCTTTTGTCTCCTCCCGATTTCTCTTCTTCTTCTTCTTCTCGATCGCCGCCCCGCCGATCTTCGTACTCTCGATTCGAGGGCGATCGCCGGTTCGTCGCTTTGCCGTTTTCCCTCAGGTTAGCTTCGCTCCTCTTCTCGACGCCTCTCTCTCCGTATCGGTTTCTAGCCAAGTAGCGACGAGGAAGTTCCAAGTTAGGGTTTCTGTCTATCTTCTCTCGACGACGATGACAGTCTCCCGCTCGCCGTCGGAGGGATTTTCAAGAGGTGGGTGTCCGCCGGTGACAACTCGTCGTTCGGCGGGATCGTTACGCTTCTTAATCCCGAAGGAATCGCGGGTTTTCTTCCGCCTGGAAGGATCGGGTTTTTGTTGCCTTGATTTGAGGGGCTATTACTACGAGGATGGCCAATTTGGAAATTAGGTTTGATGACTGGAAGTTTTCTTAAAGGGGTTCGGACGATGCCACATTGTTGTCCAGATTTAGTTTCTCTAGTTCGTGCTCTGGGTTTTCATTTGGTTCTCCTTCTGGGTGAATTTGATTTGGTTGGACCCAAAAGAGATGGGAATCATGATGGATCGAGATGGTTATGCATTCTCTTTTAGGTCGATTTTTCTTTATTCTGTCCTCATCATTGGTGAAAAGAGGAACTGAAATTCTTGGGATTGCTGGCTAAAGTGGACGTCGGTTTTTCTGCAACAAATCTTCTTGCAAGAACGAGTTCTGATGCTTTGAGCTAGACTTTGGATAGGTCATCCGTGTTCAGTGATTGATTGTCTGTATTTCTGTTCGATAGCATGGATATTGAGACAGCAAGGAGTACTGTGGGTTGGCCACAAAAATCAGCTGCTCACTATAATCAGCTTTGGACAACACCCACAAGCGGCAAAGTTTGCACTTACTGGTTACAAGGGAGGTGCAACCGGAATCCCTGCAGGTTTTTGCACGATGCATCTCTTCCGCGCAATGTTTACCATCGAGCTGCAAAGCAGTCGACTCATATACCTGAGGATTGCCCTGGGAAGGGCTCTGAATCTAGTTCGATGAATTCGGTGAGTTCAACTTCTAGAGAGGGTGATCCGTCAATAGATAAATACCCTCGAAAGCCCCAACAAAAATTATGCCATTACTGGATAAATGGCAACTGTGTGAAAGGCGATGCGTGTCCTTTCTTGCATTCGTGGTTTCACGGTGTTGATTTTGCCATGTTGGCCAAGCTGGAGGGCCATAAAAAGGTACGCCTTTTGTGTTATCCGGACTATAGCCGGAGAAAACTTAGTGGCATCGCATGTTTTATTAAACTTTCTGTCCTTTACTAATTAAGATGTCGAAATATCATTGCTTGTTTGGCATAAAAGTAGGTCTGGACTCACCCGATGCTTTTTATGACAGGGTATTTCTGGGATAGCACTTCCTTCTGGATCTACTAAGCTCTACTCTGGAAGCAAAGACGGAACAGCTAGAATCTGGGACTGTCACACTGGTCAATGTGATCAAGTGATCAACCTTGGAGGAGAAGTTGGGTGTTTTACTTGTGAAGGTCCTTGGGTGTTTGTTGGCCTGCCTAATACTGTTAAGGTGAGTGGTTGGTTGGCCGGGTGTCCTTTGTCCTTTGTTATTATTATTATTTTTGGCAAGTCTTGAATTAGTGAGCTGCTGAGCTTTAATTCATTGCTTTCTCTTGTACATCTTGTAGGCATGGAATAACCAGAATGGTGCTAGCTATGATATCAGTGGACCAGTTGGACAGGTCCATGCTCTGGAAGTTGGTAATAACATGCTTTTTGCCGGAGCCCAGGTAATTTATCATTAGAAAGAATTTAATGTCAATTTAGGTGATTTATCTGCCATAATATTGTCTAGTACGTTTCTTTAGAATCTCGTTCCTCCTGTGAGTTTGCAGCATTAGTGATATTTTGATGCTGAGTGTGCGGGTGGATTTTTGGTTTATACCTGAAATTCTTCTCTTCTTCTTCTTGAAGTGTGGCCCACCTGATTCAACGTTCATGTGATCACTGACTGCCTCATTCTGTTGATACTTGTTATGAATTATGCTGGCTTTCGATGATTATACTGAACAAAGTGTGCTTCTAGGATGGCGCTATCTTGGTGTGGAAAGGAAGAAGTAGTGAGGCTGATCCTTTTCAGATGGCTGCGCCTCTCAGGGGCCACACGCGGGCGTGGTATCATTAACTATTGGGCGTGACCGGTTGTATTCAGGTTCCATTGACCGGACCATAAGGGTAAGCTGGTTTATCTTAGATGTCTCTCCCCTTGATTATATCTAGTTGTGTCCTGGGAAGGCATGACTTGGCCCTTGTGTTTATGCTTTCTTTTGCATCACCTCCTATTGGTTTGCTATGTCCCCTCTGTATTTTTCTGCCGCACTCCACTGTAACTCGTCCTGACCCCTTGCATCTTTCTTGTTTTCTCCTCTGCCACAGGTGTGGGACTTGCACACTTTGGAGTGTGTTCAGGAACTTGTTGGACACACTGATGTGGTGATGTCACTTCTTTGCTGGGACCAGTACTTGATATCCTGTTCGTTGGATCAGACAGTTAAGGTCTGGGGGATTGCCACTGAAGCAGGCAGCTTGCAAGTTGCCTATACACATCATGAGGACCATGTAAGTTGCTTGCTAAAATATTTTTGGCACTTGTCTGGATTATGGTATTTTGTATGTTACTATTGGAAAAAGTGTAGACAATAAGGGTGAAATTGTCTTTTCTTTTATTGACTTCATATGTGGGAAATGCATGGGTCTGTTTTACAATATTATATCGTAAGGATGTGCCTTATTTCTTTCTGGTTTTATCTCTGCAGTTAAAAATAACTATATGAATAATGTGTTATGAAGCTTTGTAATTTAGCCATACTGTCAAGTGCCTTCCATGTGCTTGCTCTATGTGGGGAAGACATGAATTTTCATCTTCTACCTGTTGGTGCTTTGTGAGTTTATTACCTGTGCTCCTAGTCCCATGGAAGTGATGCAATATCATATGTTGATGTTGCAAATATCATTTTGTCCTGCACAGGGTATTCTTGCACTGTCAGGGATGAATGATGCAAGTGGTAAGCCGATCCTTCTCTGTGCATGCCTTGACAACACTGTTCGGTTGTACGAGCTCCCATCGTAAGTCCAAAATAATTTCTTTAATTGGTTTTGACATCCTTGTCTCGGTGAAGACTGTTCTCCACCTTCTCCTTGGCTGACTTCTTGCATCATACACCAGGTTCACTGAAAGGGGCAAGACATTTTCAAGACGGGAAGTTAGGACTCTTCAAACAGCTCCCGGAGGCTTATTCTTCACGGGAGACGCTGCAGGGATGTTGACTGTTTGGAACTGGTTGGATTCTCCGAAGAGCCTAAAAGAGCAGGTTCCTCATCCGATGGATTCATGCTAAGCAGAAGACAGCATCAAGGCATTTGACATTGGAGTCAAATTTCACGAGGAAGACAATGTCATCTATTCCCGGATGCAACTGGGATTGTGATTTAACGCAAGAAACGGGACGGCTGTAACTAATACTTGTGCACTGCAATCCTAGTTTCTTTGGCTGTCTTTTTTGTATAGACATTGATTTTTTGACAGCAATAGCTGGACTTGTATATGATTCCTCATTAGTAATTGATATGCCTTTTGCTTGTCGAATGGAAACCTTTCTTTTTCTTGAGAGATTTTACCGTGGAACTCTAGCCATCATTTTTTCTGTACGATTGTTTCTTGTTATTGAAAAAGCGAAATAAAATAGAAGCGCTATAAATAAATGATGAATAAATTGTACCTCAAATTTGTTGCATACTCTTTTCGCTTTGATGAAAATTCGCATTGCATAGACTGACTACTTTATGGATAAAAATTGTTCAATGGGAAACTAATCAATGGACTTCATAAGCTTATGACGCTCCATGTACTTTTGAACGAAAAATTGATACATTTTACACTGCAATGCATATGAATAGATCTTATAAATTGAAACTTACGAAAATAATATAAGATTCATCTTCAAAGGTATCAATCCAAACTAGGTTTTAGAGACTTGTGATCCTCGCCCATTGAGCAATTATGAGAGTAGATAAGCTTTGTAAAGCGATTTCAAAAGAATGCATAAATGTGAATTTGTAGAATTTATAATAATTAGTTAACATATTTTGATAATGTACTTTTACATGTTTTTTTGAGCATGTATTAGTATTGCATGGGGTTGTAACCCATTGAGGATAGAACAAACCAGACGAAAAATTTATAAATTGAATACAAGTTGCTTGAAAATATAAATTAAAAAATTTTCTGGCTTCCGTCTGCTGTAGTAGATAAGATTGAACTTATTTGTCGCCAATTCCTTTGGAAAGGTCCCAACCTAGGCTCAAGTGGGGCTAAGGTTTCGTGGGATGATGTTTGTCTCTCCAAACAGGAAGGAGGATTAGGAATTAGGAAAATTCGTGATAATAATATAGCTGCCATGCTCAAGCATATTTGGATCCTATTCACATAAAAGGTGTCGTTATGGTGTAAATGGGTTCATGCTATCCATCTCAAGAAAAACAATTTTTGGATTACCTCCCCTCCGATATTTTGCTCATGGGCTTGTAGGAAACTACTAGCCCTCAAGGGAATAATCAAAAGTCTTGCAAAATGGAGGATTGGTGATGGGCGGACTACCTTGCTCTGGTTTGATCCATGGCTCAACATTGGTCCTTTGAATCTGATCTTTACGGATGCTGACATTTACCAAACAGGCATCCCGAGGAACGCCGTTGTAGCGGATCTCTATACACCTGCTGGACATTTGCTCTTAGAGGATCTTCGGTCGTGGCAACTAGCCATACCTCCGTTGTCCCTTGCTCAGGACTCCTTTTCTTGGCTGGCACATCCAACTGGGAATTTTTCTATTGCCTCGGCTTGGTTAGCTATTAGACGGAAAGCAGGCCCGGTTTTTTGGTCAAATTTTGTATGGAACAAAGCCATAGCCCCTAGACACCAATTTCTCTTGTGGATCATTCTGCAATCGACTCCCTACATAGGTTCTCCTCTTGGCATATGGCAGAATTTCTTCTTCCCTTTGTGTATTTTGTAGTACTAGACCTGATTCTATAGACCACCTATTTTTTGAGTGCCACGTCTCCAATGCCTTGGCATCCTTTTGGGTGGCTAAGTGCAACCTCTCTTGGAGGAATAGCACTTGGTTGGATAACTGTCAATGGGCCATCAACACGTTCTCGGGAGTTGGCTTCTTTCATGATATCTTGAGAGTTTCCTTGGGGACACTTTGTTATGTGATTTGGAAGACAAGAAATGATTGTCTCTTCAGGGGTAAAAATCTCTGCATTTCGGCTATGAAGCAACACTTAGCTAAGGCGATCAAAGACAAAGCAATGGCCTTCAATTCGGTTGAAGACTCCCCAAGAAACGAGAAGGTTGCGGCGATCTTTGGGGGATCCACCCTCGAATTTTTGGAGATGTCCCTCGTGTAGGTCCACCTTCTATTCCGAATGTGGCCACCTAGTTTCTTTTAAGCTTGTTAATTGTATTTTCCTTTCTTTGTGGGAATTGGTACCCTTTCACTCCAGTGACATGTCGTCCCGTTAAGTGAAAGTTGGTACCGATTTCCCCTCTTATGTACAGTTTTTTGGTTTGAAAAGTCAATATAACTTACCATTACCAAAAAAAAAAAATGTTTGATCTCCTCGTAGTGTGCCTAAAGTATCTTAGTTATGATGTTCTTCAGTTCGAGCTCCACAAATGTAAAATCTTTAGTTCAAACACACCACTAATCTCGCATCAAATGGTAGAGAGAAATTTGAATGAGTTTATCACTTCAATTGTGCTAGCAATTGTTTTTATATGTGACTAATCTGATTGATCTCTATCATCATGTAATCATTTCTCAATCACCTCATATTATCGGTCTTCAATCTCATTTATTCAAATCAATTCGGCTCATTAACTCTCAAATTATTTTAGAGAATTAATTCGGCCATTGAGTTTGAACTTGCTTCAAAGTATGAATTTGGATGTTGATTTTGAAATCATTTTAGAGCATTAATTGGGGAATTATTTCTGTAATCGTTACAAAATACTATTCTGGACATTAAGGGCACGCATGATAACCATTTTATTTATGTTATAAAACTATTTTTCTATTTTAGAGTTTTTGGAAAAGAAATCTGTTTGACAAAACAATTTCATTTTTCCATTTTTGGAATAAATTTCTATTGTAGAAATACGTTTGGAATAGAAATTAAAAGTAAAATTATTTTACTTTTCTATTTTTGAAATAGAAATCAAAAATTGTTTCTCTCTTCTCTACTTCTCATCCAAAGGAGTCCTTTAACTCCTAACTGTTCACCCCTCCTTTGGTTGTTATCGCTTGCCATTGTTGTTGCCATTGGCCATTGTTGCCCTTTTCCCTTGCCAGTTGCTAGCCATCGTCACCATTGGCAGTCGCTAGTCGTTTGCCACTACACCGTTGGTGGTCACCGGCTACGGCTGTCCCCTTCCTCCGCCACCACTACCCCCTCACCTTGTCGGTGGTCGTTGCCCCCATCCCCTTACCGCCACGCGTCGATTGCCATAGCCCCCCCCCTCGCTAGCCGCCCGCCACGCCATCGTCGGCGGTCACTAGTCATTGCCACTCTCCCCCCCCATTGTTACCGCTGCTGGTCATCGGTTGCCAATCGTTGCTATTAGTCATCGATCGCCATGGCCCCTACTCTCGCCACCACTGCTCAAGAGGGCAAATTTTTTTTATATTTTGGGAATAGAAATTTTGTGTCGTTATCAAATGCGTATTTTTGCTAAGAAACTCATCCAAGAATAGAAATAAAAAAATTATGTTTCCATTCCAGAAATCAATTTCTAGATAGAAATTTCATCAGTCACACCTTAATTCTCTAACTGTTGCAAAATTTTAATTCAACCGTTAAGCTAAAACCTTTTCACAACGTTGGTTTGGTCGTTTGATTCTAAAACCTTTTCAGATCATTAAACTGGCCATTGATTTTGAAACCGTTTTAGAGCATTAAACTGGCCATTGATTTTGAATATGTTTCAAATCTTTAATTTGGGCATTGATTCTGAACTTGTTTCAGATCATTAATTTAGCCAGTGATTTTGAACTCATTTCAGGTCATTAATATGACTATTGATTATAAAACCGTTTCAAATCTTTAATGTTGCCATTGATTCTGAAATTGTTTCAAAACATCAATCTTCAGCTTGACTCAATTTGATTGCCGCAATTACAAACACAATTGTATTGTTGTCTGTCCCGTTCAAATGTCATTCTAAATTGTTTATAGTGTGTGACATCCTTAGGTTTATTATTGAGTTAATAGCATGACTTGTGTTAACACACTAATACAACTAAGAGAACTGATTGTCTCGATTAATCTCCAGTTCCTATAAACAATGAGTACTAATATGTCATGACTATTCCCACAGTATAAATACTTTAAGAACATAATGAACCTATCAACTTTGGCTAACATATAATTCAATTATTCTGTCTTACATGATTGCTTTAGGGCATTAGCCAACAATACCATCATGTCTTATTCGGAAATTTCGTGAAGTGAATAGAAATTACCCTAAAAATGACCTTTTTCCCCGAAATTCTCCTAATGGATGTTAGTCCCTAAAAAATTACTTTGCAATGATGGCCGAGCTCGAGATTTTTAATTTATTTATCAAAAGTAAATACTTTATTCATATCTTAAAATGATACGTAAAAAATTCAAAATAAAGCATATTCAAAATAGTAAATTATAACAACAAATTATAAGCTGTTGTAATAAACACACTTGCATCCCACAAGAACAGTTCGTCTTACGATAATACATATGTCATGGCTATCCACACAGTGTGAATACTTTGAGAACATAATGAACCTTTCAACATTGGCTACCATGTAATTCAATCATTCTGTCTTATATGATTGATTTAGGGCATTAGCCAACAATACTACCATGTCTTATTCGGAAATTCTTGAAGTAAATAGAAATTACCCTAAAAGGATTTTTTCCCGAAATTTTCCAAATGGATGTTAGTCCCTAAAAAATTACTCTATAACAATGGCCAAGCTTGAGATTTTTTTTTAATCAAAAGTAAATATTTTATTCTTATCTTAACATGATGCATACAATATTCAAAATAAAGCATATTCAAAATAATAAATTTTAACAACAAATTATAAATTGCTAAAATAAACACACTTGCATCCCATAAGAATGATTTTGTCTCAACATCAAAACAGAATGAAGGATAGTCAATCAACGAATCTTATCATTAACAGTGATAAGAAATCTTCTTCCCATACTTACGGATAGGGTTGAGTATGGTTCAAGTGAGGGGTTCCCATCTTAGAATTTGGAACCACCCACTACGGACTGGTTCTGAAAAATTGAAACATGAAATCACTCATTAGTTTCACAGACTCATTCGAGAACCGAACCGCAGTACATGGAATAAGTCGAAATATCATGTAGTGGAACGGCAATTTTCAAATTGAAAATTGAGGCAACATGGGTTTCAGTCCCATTTCTCGATGATTACAAAAATCTTGAGCCATTGATCTCTTTCACACAAATTTAATTGCTTCGTCAGGTCCACAGTGAATTTATTATTGCAACCGAACCACCCTTCTCTGGCCACAGCACCTCCTAGTAATTTCCAACACAAGGTGTGATTTCACTTTCACTAAAGTGTAAAAGTGAGCTGAAATTCTTTAAAGTAAATAAATATATACTGGTTCGGTCCAAGTGGGCGGTTTCATACTTGGAACTGAGAACTGGACCGGTGCTCACTAATTCAACTTAAAATTGGAACCAAGGATCAGACCATTCCCCATGGGAACTGCTGATTCTAGGTTGTTTCGGTCTGGTTTTGGCAAGTTCTCAATTCCTTTGCGTGCCCCTAATAATATCTTGCTCGATGGACAGTAGTTGATTTGGTTCAGTGTCCTCAACACCATAATAAATGGAGACACCAAAAACAGGTTGAAAATGCTCCCTAAACAAGATCTAAATCGGGAGAGGTTGCACGAGCATATAATTGCCTCTAAGAACCCTTGGATCCAGATCTAGAGGTGAGAACTTTCAGAACTTGCAGAAGTTGTGTAACCGCTTCCGATGCAGCAAGAACTAACTAGTAGGAGTTCACCATACTCCTCAATTCTATCAAATCTTTGGTCCTGAGGATATGAAGCTAAATCCGTAATGATGGAAGTAGAAAATACGCCCATCGACTGAAGAAGAGCATCGGCAGCAAGTGAAGAAACAAAAGATAAAGCAACAAAATACTTCCAGATCAGATCGAGAGAGAGAATCTCAACTAGTGTTGAGAAGATGAAGCCTCCCTCAACCAAGAGGGAGGTTGGAGTGGAAGAGAAAAAGGGAAACCAGTGAAAGGTTGGGGAGGAAAGAAAACGGCTAGGATTTCGTCATCCTTACATCACAAGGTTGAAGTATCTAATTTGCTAGCCAATCTAAGCATGATATTGATAAGTTTGAAAGACAAATAATCTTTAAATTATTGATCAAACGGTTTACAACTCAGAAAGAAAACAAAGACTAAGCTTGTGGGTGACTTGGAGCTAGAAGCCAACAGCACAAACTCAAAACAAACTTACAAGAGCAAGAATTTGGCAAATAAAAGAGAAGTAATAAATGGCTCATGCTATTTTCATCCTCTAAATGACTATAATACTTCTTAGTTCGTTGAATTGATGACAGTAGCCTTAAGAGAACTAATTAATCGAAAAGACAAATGGAGAGGGTGAAAGTTTATATTATTAAAACTATAAAAGCCGCACACTATCATGAAAATACAGGATTATATGTCTTAATCAAAATAATGATGTTTAACGTTACCAACTTATGTTATTTTCCGTTTGTTCTTACACAAACTTCATTTCCTCTTTTTTACTTACCAAGTGGTCAAGCTCATTCGTATAATGGATTTTTCTTTTCAATGACGAGCATGAACCTTGTTGTTAATGTTGATTAATAAAAATAAATCATGACCATAAAAGAGCTCACAACGTCAAGTCCTCTAAAAAATTTGAATTAAAGAGTTGAATACTCAGAGAGTTATTAGAGATTGAATATTCAACGTTAGTAGGGGCTACATTAGACCATTTAAATTTCAAGTGTGTACAAAGCTATTGAGGGTTGAAAATAACATGAGCCAATAAAATTTGTATAAAATCAATAAATCTTGCAATTTGATTGAGTGTTCATCTATTTTATTTTTGAGTCTTACTCTTACTTTTATATTTTTTTATTCCTTTCCCGCTGCACCACCAATGGTTTCTACGTGCCTTTTTGCTCATCGATCAAGTTTGGTCACTTTACTTGCTCCCACAATCTTCAGTTGGCATTGAACTGCTTCGTTATTTTTGGGGTTGGCATTGCCATCAAGAATGTTTTAGAATGTTCTCATTTTCCATGTCTGATAATTTAGGGTTGTTATTTCTATTTGATTTTCTTAGTTAGGTATCATCGCGATTTTATATCATCCAACTATTTTCCTGAGATTCCTAGAACTTTTCATAACTTCCTGCTATTTTGAATTTTCACGTGGAATAAGTGCATTAGAAGTTTTAAATCTTATTATAAAAGTACAATTGAGTTTTCAAACTTTCAAAAAATATAATTAAGTCCTCCAACTTTCAAATAATGCAACGATATCCTAAAATCTGTTATGAAAATACAATTAAGTCTTAAAATTTTCAAAAAGTAAAATCAATGGAAGGAGTTAAAAGGACTAATTTAACAATTTTTAGGACTTGATTACACTTTTGAAAGTTTTTAAACTCAATTACATTTCTATGATAAGTTTTAGGACTTAATTGCACTTTCGTGGTAAGTTTTAAACTTCTTGTTATATTTTGGTACATCCATGATGGGGTATGTCCAAGAGACACCTATTACTCATGATGGAGTGTGTTTTATAGAGGTACCATTTGAAGGGGTATGAATGGTTATTTTTCAAGAGAAGTATAAAATGATAACTTCTGAAAATAACCGCTAATAAATGCAATTGAGAAAAACAGAACCCTCTCAATCAAAAGGAAACACTCAAGGACTCCATCATCTACTTTAAGAAACAAGTGGTATTAACACTGTGGAATATGAATACTT
This sequence comes from Corymbia calophylla, assembly GCA_014182845.1. Taxonomy (NCBI): domain Eukaryota; kingdom Viridiplantae; phylum Streptophyta; class Magnoliopsida; order Myrtales; family Myrtaceae; genus Corymbia; species Corymbia calophylla. The sequence continues at coordinate 23,361,056 of CM024703.1, forward strand.
TATTCGTGATTGCATTTGGACCAACGTGAAGTTGTATCGTCCATTAATCGTTTAGGATTCAACTTATGTTCCTGGGATAATTTCTTTATTGCGCATCGAAGAGGTAACTCGTTTTTTCCGCTAACTATTCTTCCAACACTTCCAATGTATTTGTCCTTTTTTTAAAATCTAGCATCGCTTCAGCTGCCCTCATATCTCTCTCTCTCTCTCTCTCTCTCTATCTATGAACCCTTTTTAACTTCGATTTGACTTCAGGGTTTCGTCAAAATGTTGAATTCCATCCATTGAAAAGTAAAAGGTTGGCCTTGTTGCGAAAGGTTATACTCAACAAGATGGTATAGATTATGAGGAAACATTTTCGTTGGTTGTAAGGTTTGCCTTTATATGTCTTATACTAGCCATTGTCGCACATTTAAACCTAGAATTACATCAAATGGATGTAAAGACAACATTTCTCAATGGAGAATTAGATAAAGAAATCTATATGAAACAACCGATAGGTTTTTTTTTTTTTTTTTTTTGGTAATTGTAAGTATTATAGATGATTTTCACCAGAGAATGTACAAAGATTGAGAATCCTCCCTAACAACTACTCAATGGAATACACCGGAGATGGGGATAGGGAAGGATACACCAAAGCAGGGGAATACAAATAGGGGGAAGGGGGAATATGCCTTATCCCTATTACAAACCTCCTAGCTAAATATACTTGGGTCAATACCCCAACTACGCTGAAGCCTTCTATTTCGCGGTTCATCAAGTACTGATCTGCATGCCACCGCTTTGTCTTTGACAGCCTTAATAATATGTTGCTTCATGGCAGGCACAAAAAGGGTTGTCGACCGGAACAATATATCGTTCCTAGCCTTCCATATGACATAGCACAGCACCCCAAAAGAGAATTTTACAATGTCAAAATAAAAGCCATGTCTATCATACGTTTTGGCCATCCATAGGATGTTATCTAGCCACTGTCTGTTATACCACGGAATATTGCACCTTGCAGCCCAAAAGTTAGCTAGAGATTGGGATACATGGCAATCAAAAAATAAATGTTCAATCGAGTCTGGAATGGCACGACAAAGAGCACATTGAGCCCCAGAAATTCGACCATAGGACATAAGCATTACCTAAGTTGGAAGCCTTTTCTTGGAGATTAACCATAGCAGGAACTGGTGTCTTGGAACAATAGACTTATCCCACACAAAGGTTGCCCAAGGAACCGCTCCTCCTGTCCGCCGTATCGATGACCGGCCGAGGCAATCGAAAAATGCCCGGACGATCCCTCGTCCAGGTGAACCTGTCCCGCGTCTGACTTAGCGTGGGAATTGGAATTTGCATGGCTCGAATTTCTTGTAGCAAGGCTTGCCCATTTTGGGTAAAAAGATCCACCACTCTTGCTTCCTTTGCAAGTGATGAGTTGTAAATGTCTAAACGAGAATATATGTCAGAAAGAGGACCCCTCTCTAACCATGGGTCGAACCACAATGAGGTAGATAATCCATCACCCACTTTCCATTTAAACATGGTCTTGACTTCGTCCCTTAGGGCCAAGATTTTCCTCCATGCCCATGAACAAAAGGTTGGGGGCTTGGCTATCCAAAAGTATGCTCTCTTCAAGTGATTTGAGTGTATCCACTTACACCAAAGGGATTCCTTATCAGTAAATAGAATCCAAATATGCTTAATCATAGCCACTTTGTTGCCATCGCGGATCCTTCGGATGCCTAACAACCGATAGGTTTCGTGGTTGTCAAGAGCGAAAATTTTGCAAGCTCAATATATTGCCTTAAGCAATCATCTAGATAGTGGTATATTCGTTTTTAACAAGACATTACTTCTTTTGGGTTCATGATGATTGAATCACTGTGTGTATATGAAACGGTCCGAGGATAAATTTATAATTTTATCACTTTATGTGGACGATAATTTGTTAGCTAAGAATGACAAGGGTTTGGTTAAAATTTTGCAAGCTCAATATATGGCCTTAAGCAATCATCTAGATAGTGGTATCATTGATTGCCTTCCTAATCTAGCAGGACGTGTGAAGTGGACAGACAAAGGACCTTTTGCATGTTCTAAAAGAACATTCCAAGACTTGCACATTAGGTGAACATCGTTGTCATTGAATTCAACTTAGATAATGCGATTCACAAAACTCATGAAAAATTTCCTCTCTTTCTTTTTAAGTTTTATCCTCTAATCCTCTCATCTTGGTAGGAAGCAGTATCATTCAATCTTAAGTGAATCACAAGGCGAAGCTGGTGATTTTTAAGGGGAAGACATTAAATTTTCCAGATAATGATGATGAATGTATGTTTTTTATTTGAAATTCTAGCATCTGAAACGACACATGGACTGTTCCTGGATGCTTTTATTCAATCTTTCTACATGTTTTTTAGTAAGAGAAACGTTATAGAATCTCCCTCCTACTTGTCGACTAACTTTAGGATGTGTAAGGCAATAGGAGAGGAGTGCCAGGAAATTATGGAAGTACCCATCTCCTTCCTAGATCCAGAAAATGGCAATTTGAACTACCCATGGCTCCGAAATATGTGACATAGGTTCATGAAATAGTTTTGCGGCATGGAATGACGACTTTGTGACCTTAGTTTGCAATGCGATTTATGAATGATTTGTGAACTAAGTTATGGATAAACATTGTTGTCGGCTTGGAAGACTGATCATCACAAATATGGGCTTTGACATTATTAAAGACTACATTTGATTGTCTGAATGTCTTTACATGAAAGGACTAGATAATATATGATATCGAATCTAGGGAATTTTTTTATATCCCATACACTGTTTGATGATTGCAATAATAGAATCGGATATATTTATATCATACCATATATATTGTTTGGTATAAACGGCATATTAATATAAATGAATCACAAATTTTACAAATAGAGAAGATAAAAATCTCTCGCAATACTCTTTTATACTTTATTTATATATTTATATATTTTATTTTACTCTCTTTTTGAATTTATTTCTTTTTTATTTCTTTTTCCCTTCCATCATTCTCTAATAAAATTTTATTCAAAAACTGTACTAATATACCTAAAATATGTAATAAATATATATTTTATATTGAACTTATATTATAAGATATAACTAATTTTCAAATATATAAATAAAAATAATATTAAATTAAAAAAACAAATTGTTATTTTTTGTCATTTTGAATTCCTTATATTATAATTCAAATATAATTTATATTGAAATATAATTTTAGATTTGTTATTTTAAGAAGTTTGTTTTTGAGAAAAACAACTTTTTATTATGAAATTAGAAATTCTATTCACTTTTATCTTATCTCCTCTATAAGATAATTTTATCTAGCCTATTTCTCCATTATATCGACTTTATTCTATCTTAAGTAGGCATCATATGCAAGATAAGATAAAATTTACCTTATCATGGATTTTATTCTAATTGCCAACGCAGCCAAAGGCTTTTCCGATAGATGGTTGTGTTTGACCAAGCGGAATTATGAAATACCAAGTTTTATTTATAATGAATAACTTTTAGGATACATTTATTATTGCCTTTAAATAAAAAACTAAGTTAAACTATTTTTTGAAACCAATAATCCCATTGTGGTTAGTAGCTATTAATCTCATGCAAAAGTCATGTCAACTTTGAAATTTCACGACCCAAATTCCATAGGAATGCAAATGTAATTAAGACAATCAGGTGATGAACAATAATATCCCAATCCAAAAAAGTAAGTCAAAGAATTGAAATTGAATAAAAATTCTGATTTTTAAGGGTTTTATCCCCTAAATCCACTTAAATCAATATTTAATGTTTTTATATTATTTTTCCCTCTTTTCCAAAATAAAATAAAATAAAATAAAATAAATCTGGATCGGTAATTACCACCGACCGCGTGAGGTGAACGCGCTTTGGCTTTCCTTCTTATTATATAAGAAGTAGGAAGGCGAGGCGAGGCCAGGCAAAATTCCCGCCCATCCAAAGAAACAAAAGCTTTTCTTTTGTCTCCTCCCGATTTCTCTTCTTCTTCTTCTTCTCGATCGCCGCCCCGCCGATCTTCGTACTCTCGATTCGAGGGCGATCGCCGGTTCGTCGCTTTGCCGTTTTCCCTCAGGTTAGCTTCGCTCCTCTTCTCGACGCCTCTCTCTCCGTATCGGTTTCTAGCCAAGTAGCGACGAGGAAGTTCCAAGTTAGGGTTTCTGTCTATCTTCTCTCGACGACGATGACAGTCTCCCGCTCGCCGTCGGAGGGATTTTCAAGAGGTGGGTGTCCGCCGGTGACAACTCGTCGTTCGGCGGGATCGTTACGCTTCTTAATCCCGAAGGAATCGCGGGTTTTCTTCCGCCTGGAAGGATCGGGTTTTTGTTGCCTTGATTTGAGGGGCTATTACTACGAGGATGGCCAATTTGGAAATTAGGTTTGATGACTGGAAGTTTTCTTAAAGGGGTTCGGACGATGCCACATTGTTGTCCAGATTTAGTTTCTCTAGTTCGTGCTCTGGGTTTTCATTTGGTTCTCCTTCTGGGTGAATTTGATTTGGTTGGACCCAAAAGAGATGGGAATCATGATGGATCGAGATGGTTATGCATTCTCTTTTAGGTCGATTTTTCTTTATTCTGTCCTCATCATTGGTGAAAAGAGGAACTGAAATTCTTGGGATTGCTGGCTAAAGTGGACGTCGGTTTTTCTGCAACAAATCTTCTTGCAAGAACGAGTTCTGATGCTTTGAGCTAGACTTTGGATAGGTCATCCGTGTTCAGTGATTGATTGTCTGTATTTCTGTTCGATAGCATGGATATTGAGACAGCAAGGAGTACTGTGGGTTGGCCACAAAAATCAGCTGCTCACTATAATCAGCTTTGGACAACACCCACAAGCGGCAAAGTTTGCACTTACTGGTTACAAGGGAGGTGCAACCGGAATCCCTGCAGGTTTTTGCACGATGCATCTCTTCCGCGCAATGTTTACCATCGAGCTGCAAAGCAGTCGACTCATATACCTGAGGATTGCCCTGGGAAGGGCTCTGAATCTAGTTCGATGAATTCGGTGAGTTCAACTTCTAGAGAGGGTGATCCGTCAATAGATAAATACCCTCGAAAGCCCCAACAAAAATTATGCCATTACTGGATAAATGGCAACTGTGTGAAAGGCGATGCGTGTCCTTTCTTGCATTCGTGGTTTCACGGTGTTGATTTTGCCATGTTGGCCAAGCTGGAGGGCCATAAAAAGGTACGCCTTTTGTGTTATCCGGACTATAGCCGGAGAAAACTTAGTGGCATCGCATGTTTTATTAAACTTTCTGTCCTTTACTAATTAAGATGTCGAAATATCATTGCTTGTTTGGCATAAAAGTAGGTCTGGACTCACCCGATGCTTTTTATGACAGGGTATTTCTGGGATAGCACTTCCTTCTGGATCTACTAAGCTCTACTCTGGAAGCAAAGACGGAACAGCTAGAATCTGGGACTGTCACACTGGTCAATGTGATCAAGTGATCAACCTTGGAGGAGAAGTTGGGTGTTTTACTTGTGAAGGTCCTTGGGTGTTTGTTGGCCTGCCTAATACTGTTAAGGTGAGTGGTTGGTTAGCCGGTTGTCCTTTGTCCTTTGTTATTATTATTATTTTTGGCAAGTCTTGAATGAGTGAGCTGCTGAGCTTTAATTCATTGCTTTCTCTTGTACATCTTGTAGGCATGGAATAACCAGAATGGTGCTAGCTATGATATCAGTGGACCAGTTGGACAGGTCCATGCTCTGGAAGTTGGTAATAACATGCTTTTTGCCGGAGCCCAGGTAATTTATCATTAGAAAGAATTTAATGTCAATTTAGGTGATTTATCTGCCATAATATTGTCTAGTACGTTTCTTTAGAACCTCGTTCCTCCTGTGAGTTTGCAGCATTAGTGATATTTTGATGCTGAGTGTGCGGGTGGATTTTTGGTTTATACCTGAAATTCTTCTCTTCTTCTTCTTGAAGTGTGGCCCACCTGATTCAACGTTCATGTGATCACTGACTGCCTCATTCTGTTGATACTTGTGATGAATTATGCTGGCTTTCGATGATTATACTGAACAAAGTGTGCTTCTAGGATGGCGCTATCTTGGTGTGGAAAGGAAGAAGTAGTGAGGCTGATCCTTTTCAGATGGCTGCGCCTCTCAGGGGCCACACGAGGGGCGTGGTATCATTAACTATTGGACGTGACCGGTTGTATTCAGGTTCCATTGACCGGACCATAAGGGTAAGCTGGTTTATCTTAGATGTCTCTCCCCCTGATTATATCTAGTTGTGTCCTGGGAAGGCATGACTTGGCCCTTGTGTTTATGCTTTCTTTTGCATCACTTCCTATTGGTTTGCTATGTCCCCTCTGTATTTTTCTGCCACACTCCACTGTAACGTCGTCCTGACCCCTTGCATCTTTCTTGTTTTCTCCTCTGCCACAGGTGTGGGACTTGCACACTCTGGAGTGTGTTCAGGAACTTGTTGGACACACTGATGTGGTGATGTCACTTCTTTGCTGGGACCAGTACTTGATATCCTGTTCATTGGATCAGACAGTAAAGGTCTGGGGGATTGCCACTGAAGGAAGCGGCTTGCAAGTTGCCTATACACATCATGAGGACCATGTAAGTTGCTTGCTAAAATATTTTCGGCACTTGTCTGGATTATGGTATTTTGTATGTTACTATCGGAAAAAGTGTAGACAATAAGGGTGAAATTGTATTTTATTTTATTGACTTCATATGTGGGAAATGCATGGATCTGTTTTACAATATTATATCGTAAGGAAGTGTCTTATTTCTTTCTGGTTTTATCTCTGCAGTTAAAAATAACTATATGAATAATGTGTTATGAAGCTTTGTAATATAGCCATACTGTCAAGTGCCTTCCATGTGCTTGCTCTATGTGGGGAAGACATGATTTTTCATCTTCTACTTGTGGGTGCTTTGTCAGTTTATTAACTGTGCTCCTAGTCCCATGGAAGTGATGCAATATCATATGTTGATGTTGCAAATATCATTTTGTCCTGCACAGGGTATTCTTGCACTGTCAGGGATGAATGATGCAAGTGGTAAGCCGATCCTTCTCTGTGCATGCCTTGACAACACTGTTCGGTTGTACGAGCTCCCATCGTAAGTCCAAAATAATTTCTTTAATTGGTTTTGACATCCTTGTCTCAGTGAAGACTGTTGTCTACCTTCTGCTTGGCTGACTTCTTGCATCGTACACCAGGTTCACTGAAAGGGGCAAGATATTTTCAAGACGGGAAGTTAGGACTCTTCAAACGGCTCCCGGAGGCTTATTCTTCACGGGAGACGCTGCAGGGATGTTGACTGTTTGGAACTGGTTGGATTCTCCGAAGAGCCAAAAAGAGCAGGTTCCTCATCCGATGGATTCATGCTAAGCAGAAGACAGCATCAAAGCTATTGACATTGGAGTTCAAATTTTGCAAGGAAGACAATGTCATCTATTCCCGGATGCAACTGGGATTGTGATTTAACGCAAGAAACGGGACGGCTGTAACTAATACTTGTGCGCTGCAATCCTAGTTTCTTGGGCTGTCTTTTTTGTATAGACATTGATTTTTTTGACAGCAATAGCTGGACTTGAATATGATTCCTCATTAGTAATTGATTTGCCTTTTGCTTGTTGAATGGAAACCTTTCGTTTTCTTGAGAGATTTTACTGTGGAACTCTGGCCATCATTTCTTCTGTACGATTGTTTCTTGTTATTGAAAAAGCAAAATAAAATAGAAGCGCTATAAACAAATGATGAATAAATTGTACCTCAAATTTGTTGCATACTCTTTTCGTTCTGATGAAAATTCACATTGCATAGACTGACTACTTTATGGATAAAAATTGTTCAATGGGAAGCTGATCAATGGACTTCATAAGCTTATGACGCTCCATGTACTTTTGAACGAAAAACTGATACATTTTACACTGCAATTCATATGAATAGATCTTATAAATTGAAACTTACGAAAATAATAAGAAGATTCATCTTCAAAGGTATCAATCCAAACTAGGTTTTAGAGACATGCGATCCTTGCCCATTGAGCAATTATGAGAGTAAATAAGCTTTGCAAAGCGATTTCAAAAGAATGCATAAATGTGAAAATTTGTAGAATTTATATTAGGAAAAATAATTAGTTAACATATTTTGACAATGTACTTTTACATGTTTTTTTGAGCATGTATTAGTATTACTTGGGGTTGTAACCCATTGAGGATAGAACAAACCAGACGAAAAATTTATAGATTGAATACAAGTGGCTTGAAAATATAAATTAAAAAATTTGCTAAGCGTACGTATAGAAATTTTTTTTTAGAAAATAGGATTTTAATTATTGGCTTCTTCACGTATTTAATTCGTTTTAGTCTAGAGAGTGTCGATTTCCTTTTTTTAGCGTTGTATTGTTTAAAGGTCGTTTTTGTTCAATCCTTTGAATTGCTAAATTAAAACTCAAGATTATCCTTTTTTGTGCATTACGTGAATTTTATTTGCGTTGTATTTAAAATATCTATTGACCAACAAATTATTGCGTTTATTGAGTTCTCACTAATTTTGTTGAATAAATTTCAAATTACGCAGACCTCACGTGAATTTATATGCACGTTTTATTTTTTACTGAATAGATTTGCTTTGAAGGATGTAAGATACATTTAAATCAAGTGGATTTCGAGAGGACCTAAAACCGAATGAAATTTCAATGTGCATGTTTCAAGTAAGTTAAACTTTTGAACTTCTTTTTTCTGATAAATTATTGTTACTGAAATGTTTATAGTTAGTATATTCAATAAAAATCTCAAGACATAAGCTATCCTTCTACTTACATGAAATATTCATCTTATTTATCTAACAAGGTATACTTTACCTTCTTACTTAATCTATAATTCCCTAAACAAATGATGTATGACAATATATTTATATATCAAATTGTCAATTTTAAAAGACATAAAAGTTGAAAAAGATAAACCTCTCGAAAGGATAATGATAGAAATTTTCAAAATATCTTGTCTCTTTTTAATTTCTTTTCATGTTTAAAAGAATTGGAGAGAAAACTTAAAAGAATAAATATGGGACAATATATTCAAGATGCTTACAATTTAACAATTATGTTCTGTGAAATTCAAACTCGATCAAAGAAAAATGTCACGAGATAACAAATCAATAAACCAAAGTTTTATTGGTCGAGTGTGACAGCATCAAACCTATTGACATTGGAATTCAAATTTCGCAAGGAAGACAATGTTGTCTATGCCCCGATGCAACTGGGATTGTGATTTAGAGCAAGAAATGGGACGGCTGTAAATACTTGTCTGTGCCGCAATCCCAGTTTTTGGGCTGTCTCTTTTGTATAGACATTGATTTTTTTGACGGCAACGGCTGGACTTGTGTATTGATTCCTCATTAGTAATTAATTGCTATTCAACTTGGGCAAATCCGTTTGCTGCTTAGTAGTATTAGAACATAAATGTTGTTGAATGGAATTGAGAGATTTTATAGTGGGATTCTCGTCATCATTTTATGATGAAACTGATAAATGGACTTCATAAGCTTATGACACTCCATGTGCTTTTGAACGTGGAATAAAAACTGATATATTATATACTATAGTTTAAATGAATAGATCTTTTAAATTAAAACTGATACTCCAGATTAAAGCTTATAAAACTAATAAGAAGCTCCATCTTCAAAGTTATCACATCAAACTGGGTTTGAGAGTCTCCCGATCCTGCCCATTGAACAATTACGGAAGTAGATAAGCTCTGTAGAGCGATTTCAAAGGATTGGAGAAATGTGAAAATTTGCAAAATTTTTACGTGAGGAAAATAACTAGTTAACATATATTGATAATCTACTTTTACATTTTTCTTTTCTCATTTGTATTAGTATTATTTGGGGTTGTAACCCATTGAGGATAGAACAATTCAGAAGAAGAGTTTACAAATTGGATACAAGCAGCTTGAAAGTTTAAATTAAAAAAATTTCTTAATGTATGTATTGGAAAAAAACTAGAAAACAAGATTTAATTATTAGCTTCTTCTTGATGAATTTAATTCTGTTTTAGTTTATAGTACGTCGGTTTCCTTATTTAAGCGTTGTATTGTTTAAATGACATTTTTGTTCAATCCTTTGAATTGCCAAATTAAAAGTCAAGATCGTCTCTTTTTGTCCATTAGGTAAATTTTATTTGAGTTGTTGTGATTAAAATATCTATTGAACAACAAACTAATACATAAACCTTATTTGCTCTTATTTTGTTAAATATATTTCAACTTACGTGGGCTTTTACACGAATTCATGTACACATTTTAATTTTTTACTGAGTAGATTTGCTATAAAGAATGTGAGACATATATAAATCAAGTGGATTCCAAAAGTGCCTGAAATCGAATGAAATGTCAATATGCACGTTTCAAATTAGTTTAACTTTTGAACTTCTTTTTCTGATAAATTATTTTTATTGAAATGTTTATATTTAGAGAATATTCAACAAAAATTTCCCAACATAAGCTATCCTTCAAATTACATAAATTTTATTTTTAAATTTACATATTGAAATATGTTCATTTTATATTTATCTAACAAGATATATTTCTCCTTCTAACTTGATCTATAATTACCTAAATAAATTATGTATGAAAATATATTTATAAACCAAATTGACAAATTTGAAATTAATTAGATATAAAATTCGAAAAATGAAAACATCCTGAAAGGATAATGATGGCAATTTTTGAAATATCTTGTCTCTTTTTAATTTTGTTTTCAAGTGAGAGACAGTTAAAACAAATAAAGATGGGAGAATATATTTGAGACGTTTACTTTTTAACCATTATGTTCTTTGAAATTCAAACTCAATTAAAGAAAAAGTGAGAAGATAACAAATCAACAAACCAAACTAAACTATTGAAAAAAAACTATCCCCCATACTCTTGCCACGTGATGATCAAGAAAAGTGAAGTGTCACCAAACTATTTTATCGAAAGATATAAATATTGGAGAAAATATTTGAGATCCTTTCTCTTCATTCGTTTATCCTTTGAATTTCAACTCAATAAGAAGATAAAAGTATGGAGATAATAATCAATAAACCAATGTTTATTGAATGGCAAGGCCCAGAGACAAGCCGCATGGCGATCACAAGAGCCACTACTTTCCTCCTATTGTGCCTTCATGCAAATGGTTGACTTCCGCACACGAATTGCTGTTTAGGGTCTTACTTCTCATTTTTTGTAAATGTTACGAAATTCATATTTGGTTTTTAGCTTAACATGAAGCACTTGGCACCTTTCAAAATAGAAAAATATCGATATTTGAAATTTGTATATGATTTTTTTATGCTTAAAATAATTGTTTTATTTTCAAAATTTGAAGAATAATTCATAATAAAAAGAATAAGTAACTTTTTTATATACTTTGTGTTGCAAGTTAATAAAAAACTCATTTTTGAGTTTAATGGTCAAAATAAAGATATCATTTCAATTTTAAAAAACCTATTGAAATTTGAGATGAATTTCCATGTTATAAAAGAGTTTAATCGTTAAAACATACAAGTGCCCCTGGACACTCATTAAAAAATTTCAAATGGAAATCAATAATTCAAATAGAAATCAATGATGAGTAAATAATACTTCAAAATTCTATTTGTGTCCCATTAATAAAAATCCGATTGCATATTCTTCATGGTTGCTCTGATGAATAGGAAAAGGAAACTGCCCGACAACGAGTGCCTCAACAGAATGGAGGCCATAACATGCCGTGGTAAATCCAGAAAATTGGTCATCTTGAAAATCAGCTAGCAAGAAGAAACAGAGATACGGACTTCATTAGAGTTTATGAAATTATGGGAAAAATCTTTTAATGTTAAATAATGCCAATGACAAAAGTTATAAACTGGGTATGTGTCGCTTGAAAGTTTAAACTCAAACTTTAGCTAAATAGATGCATAGAGAATATATTTTTTTTCAAAAAGGCAATTTTGAATGTTTATAGCTTCTTCACAAATTTAATTTTGTTTTATCTTAGAGTATGTTGAAAATCAGCTAGCAAGAAGAAACAGAGACATGGACTTCATTAGAGTATATGAAATTCTGTGAAAAATCTTTTAATGTTAAATAATGCCAATGACAAAAGTTATAAACTGGGTATGTGTTACTTGAAAGTTTAAACTCAAACTTTAGCTAAATAGATGCATAGAGAATATTTTTTTTTTCAAAAAGGCAATTTTGAATGTTTATAGCTTCTTCGCAAATTTAATTTTTTTTTATCTTATAGTATGTTAAATTCCTTATTATGGTGTCATATTCTTCAAATGTCATTTTTGTTCTATCTTTGGACGGCTAAGCTAGAGATTATCTCTTTTTTATTGATTAAATCTTTGAACAGTTGATGCCATCTCTAATCATCATGAGCTATTTCTTGTTCTCAACAATCAACACGCACTCCTCACGAAGATCGATGATCACATGGACTAGTTGTAGTTATCCCCTTTGCATTACAATCTTCACCTGATAATCTCTAGCGCCACTGATGAGGGTCATGAGTAAGGGAGGTTTCCCGAACCATGACATTCTACCCCACTCAATTCCACAACACCCTCGTTGTGGCTGTTCTGTCGCTTCCTAGCTTTCCCTTAACCATCAATGTCACTCCCTAGGACTTACAATGATGGCAACGCTTGCCCAACATATTAGGCCACTCGACTCCAATGGTTACTTCCCCGAATCAAAGCCATTCATGAATCTCCAGTCACCTGTGCTCCCTGACAAGTATGGCACCCCTAGCCAACTATGCTTCTTTGGTAGGACCTTCCTTTGCCTACTGAGCTCCTCCTAATCTCTATAAGCCAATGGAGGGTATCCCCTTGTTGGAAATGTGATAACATACCTCCTCTTAAGATTCACCCATAGGAATGTTATCCCTATTCGGTGAGCAATTCGGTCCCTTCCTATGCCCCCATTGCCATCCTAATAGCTAGATGAGAGCCGCACATTATCCGAGCCCTCCTGGCCCCGGCAATCACTCTCTTCCATCATAAGACTAGGAAGACCACAGGCTTTTCCCCGAATGACCCACCTACTAGAGGGATCCCTGCTCTAATACCATTTGTCACGGGTCAACAGTTCCTAGGTCACGGAATAACGTGTGTGACCCCTGGCGAGCGAAATTAATTAGGCCAGCCTTCATTCATTAGTTGTCCTAGTGAATAATAGGTGATTAGCTTTCTTCTACAATATCGTACCACGCCTAGCTTAGCTTGGGTGTCTAGTCTATCGAGTGAGATAGCAGATTACTTTAAACTTGACAACTAATTTCGACTTGCCATGGCTTCTTAAGGAGAGAGTAGTATTAATTCTCGATCAGTTTGTGCACAAGAGACCAACCTCGCTTTCAGAGCTCCTAAGTAATATAATTCTTCAATCCTAGAACTCCTAGCACCATCTATCCTAACACCACTTCTATGGACCAGTTGTACTCATCCTCTTTGAATCACTCACTCTTCACCCAGGAACCCCAAGTTCCACTACTAAGGATCATGAGTATGGGAGGTTTCATGAACCATGACACAAGTGTCACGGCTTGAAGACGCGAACGATCCAAGAGGGTTTCTACATGATACTGTGACCAATCCTTTGAAACGAGCGACCCTCAATCGGTATATCTAAGTCTTAGGGTTTTCTTGAGTATTTTAAAATATTTTTAGAGGCGGGCGATATGGTAATTATACACCTATGTAATAAAGGCAGGTATGCGGTAATTGGGGAGATACGATCTCAACCGTATAGTTGAGGAGAGATATACGGATACAGTGTGTCCTATACTTATATATAGGGGTCTTCTCCCCCTCATTTGTATCATCTCATTCCCAAGAGAAATACAATCCAGAGCTTCTCTCTCTAAAATCCTTGTGAGTTGAGTAGGAAAGGCCGCTTGGGAGAGATCCTAAGGACGCACGGGTTGAAGGGAACGCTAGATCGATTGGCTAATGACAAGTGGTATTAGAGTGAGTTCGTTCCAAGGCGTAATGGCTGATTCTTGTCCTGAGGTGTTGATCGCACTAAAGGTTGATCACAAGGATCGTGGAAAGGCTGTCGAGAAGGCCAACAAGGGAAGGAAGAAACGTGCTAGTTCCAGTTTAAGGGATGCTATAGGAGATCTAGAACGACGAGTGATCAAGGTAGAGCTATTTGCCATCGAGATCCAAGGATTGGTTGATGACCTGACCCAGACCGTCGATGGAGTGGAAGTCTTAAATGAGAAGCTCGCGACTGAGGTACAAGAGCTCAAGATCGGCATGGGAAAACTACAAGGCGAGTTGCTAGGGACCCTAAGGCAAGAGCTAGTCCCAAGGGATGAATCCTTGGAGGCCATGATGGCAGCCATGCACGCGGAGATAGCAGAGCTCAAAGGGAAGCTCGCCGAATCGGAAGCGACACGTGTGAACAGGGTGGTCATAGTGCATGTTGGTCCACAAATGGATGCACCCAAGGCAGACAAGTTCAAGGGCTCATGGGTGGCCAAGGACGTGGATAACTTTTTTTGGTACATGAAACGATACTTTCAAGCCATGAGGATCAATGACAACGTGACACGGATAAACACTGCATCTATGTACTTAGTTGATGATGCATTATTGTGGTGGCGTTGTTGATCGGATGGTAGTAGTGGCGATCCTATCACAACATGGAATGGATTCGTCGAGGAGTTTCGGTGAATGTACTGTCCTTCATATGCGGAGGAAGATGCTTGTGATGAGCTAAAGTGGCTCGAGCAAAAGGGTGCGGTACATGACTACATCAAGCGGTTTTCAAAATTACTACTCCAAATCCCTTCGATGAGCGACAATGAGGCGTATCACTAATTTATGAGTGATCTCAAGCCATGGACCAATCAAGAACTCAAGCGGTACAATGTGGGAGACCTCACATCGGCCATAGCCATGGCCAAATCACTTGTGGAATACAAGGCACCTTCCCCATTAAAGTCGAACTCTCGTCCGAAGGAAAAGGCCAATGGTGGAGGAGATCGGGGAGGATTCAATCGCTCGAATAGAGGAAAATCACCGGTGGCCCCTCCTAAAGTTCATGTGGAGTCAAGTGGTGGAGAACAAAGGAAGATACGCACATACAAATGTTTCTTTTGTGACGGTCCACATATGGCGTGAGATTGTCTGAACAAGGCTAAGTTGGTGGCCTTTTGCAAGGAAGATGAGCCTATTGAGGAATCACTGTTGGGTTCATTGCGAATCCTTAGCACAATTAAGTCTAAGAAGGCAAAGGAGCCTAAGGGACTTATGTTTGCGGACTTGAAGATCGGAGAAACCACAATGAGTGCACTCGTGGACACTAGGGCATCCGATCTCTTCATATCGGAGGAAGCCACGAAAAGACTTAATCTTTGGGTCGAGAAAGGAGCCGTGGCTTAAAATTGTGAACTCCAAGGAGGTCCCTACTATTGGTGTTACAAGGGATGTGGAGCTCCAATCGGGCAATGGAGGAGCAAGGAGACTATTGAGGTAATTCCACTTGACCACTACGATTTTGTCATTGGATTGAAATTCCTAGATAGGATCCAAGCCGTTATATTGCCTTTTGCCGAGTGTATTTGCATCTTGGATACGCAATGCCAATGCGTGGTTCCGGTCCATCACGAATTGAGTCACGATCGGAAGATAATCTCGGCAATGCAACTCACCAAGGGAGCAAGGAAATGTGAGGTGACTATCTTAGCAGCCTTGAAGGATGAAGACAATGAGAATGTTGGGAATGATGTACCAATAGTGGTGAACCAAGTCCTCGAAGAATTCAAAGACGTCATGCCTCCCGAGTTGCTTAGGAAACTTCCACCTCGAAGGGAGGTGGATCATCGAATCGAGTTGGTGCCCGATGCCTGACCACCCGCTATGGCACTGTATCTCATAGCACCCCCAAATTGGAAGAGCTGAGGAAGCAACTCAAGGAGTTGCTCAATGTCGGTTATATTTGGTTGTCCAAGGCTCCGTTCGGTGCGCCAGTCCTATTTCAAAAGAAGCATGACAAATCACTCCGAATGTGCATTGATTACCAAGTGCTGAACAAGCTTACCGTGAAGAACAAGTACCTGATCCCTCTCATTACGGATCTTTTCAATCAACTTGGGGGAGCACAATGGTTCACCAAGCTTGATTTTTTTTGATCGGGTTACTATCAACTGTGGATCACTGAAAGGGATGAGCCGAAAACCGCATGCGTGACGCGTTATGGATCGTACAAGTTCCTCATCATGTCGTTCGGCTTGACCAATACTTCAGCTACTTTTTACACCATGATGAACAAGGTATTCCATCTGTTCCTTGATCGGTTCATAGTAGTTTATCTTGATAACATCGTTGTATATAGCCAGATGCTCAAGGAACGCGTCAAGCACTTGAGGCTGGTTTTCCAAGTCTTGCGTGAGAATGAGCTGTATGTGAAGTGCAAGAAATGTGCCTTTGCCCAAAGAGAAGTCCCGTTCTTAGGGCACATTGTCAGGGATGGTTGAGTTTGAATGGACGGGGCAAAGATCCGAGCTATTGTAGAATGGGAGCCGCCGACCAAGGTGATGGAGTTGAGGTTGTTCCTTAGCCTCACCAACTACTTTTGGTGCTTCATTCGCAGCTACCTGAGCATCACTGTGCCACTCATAAACATGTTGAAGAAGGAGAAGCTGTGGGAGTGGACGGACTGATGCCAAAAAGCGTTTGATCGATTGTAGCAAGCCATGACTGAGGAGCCGGTGCCAATGTTGCCCGATCACACAAAATGTGACGTCCTAAAATTCGAGCCCTTTCAGGAAGGAATGAACGTTAATTTCACAAATGCATTGTTAGTTGATCTCACTCGGAACTGATCACTCTTGAGATACTGACCTTGAGGGGAAAGGCTAATGAGGACAGAACTCGTGCGACTAAAGAACTAAACTTGGGAAAATGACTTGACCGTGAGACTTACGTAAGGACGATCCTATAGTCATGCAGGCCGATTTCAGGGACGACTAAAAGTCGATTCGTGGATAGAAATAATGGGACGATAGGTGATTCTGTCTACTGTTATCGAACCCGCGAACAACCCTATGCTGATCCTTGATAATCTTGTACTTTGAAATAAGAATCGATCATTCGCAATTTCATGTAGTCAAGGACGTCCATGTGTCGAGAAGTCTTGAACGTGAATTGGCACGAGTCGATTACGCGTGAGTCCTCGAAGTCGCTTGTCAGTCTGAGTAATACCAAAATGGCATTCGAGTGAAATTAACAAGGCATAAGAATCCAAGATTGGACTTCAAATCTTCGGGAACGTCCAGGACGGACTTTTGGACGATGTTTCCTTGACAGTCGACAATGTCGGTTGAGCCGAGTTTTTGGGAAAGGGATTTTCGGACCGAGGAAACAAGCCTACGAGAACGTGAATCGGGCAAGATCAGTGTGGGCCTCACGCCCAAGGTGGGACAGCCATCGTGGAAGACCGAGACAAATGAGTGAGCCCGTTGGACCCAACCGACCCCTCACCCTTCCTAGCCCGTTATCCAAACTCAAGCCAATTCGAGCCCAACAAATTCCCGAGCCCGTTCCTATTCATTTTCCGGCCCGTTTCCTACGCCCGCCTTTCATTTTTAGCCCAAGGGCAGTTTGGGAATTGTGCAAGGTGGAAATGACCATTTTGCCCTTAGATATTATTGGGAAAAGTCAAAAGGAAGAGAGAGAAGATGAGGTCATGTGCATGGGGAGTTGAAGTGGCCATTAATGGCATTGATGAAGGGTTTTGAGCTACTGATTACACTCTCTCTCACCCCACTTGATCACCAAAAATCGCAGCCCTTCTTCCCCTTGTTTCTCCTTGCCTTCCTGCAGTTTCTGTTTCTGACCTCTCACCGAATTTTGAGTCGTTCATTGCCTTCCCGGTAGAATCTCGGGCCGAGCCACCTATCAAACTGTTCAGCATAGAAATTCCGTACAAGATGCATCGATTGATTGCCAAAATCAGTCGCCGGCCATTCTGTACAGCGGCCAAAAGTCGCTAGTCCTCCATCCGTCATTATAGCGCACCCCCTGCGCAGCTTCACTTTTTCCTCCGTTTCTCTCCATTTTTGACCTAACCACTGCCTACACCAGCCACCCACAACTCCCCCTTGACCCCCTGGAGTTTCCGGTCACCGGTCACCAGCTCGCCGAAGCTCCGGCCAGCTTGTTTTTGCTCCGACCAGCAGTTTTCTCCTACTACAGTGCTGTCTTTTGAAGTTTGGAGTTTGAGCAGAGGTTGCTGCTATGATTTCAGCCCCATGACCACCTTGGAGTGTCGTGGGAGAGGCCCCCGGGTGTCGGGTTCGTCGCCGCTGCCGCATCCGTGTCTCTGGCCTTGTTAACGGATGAGTTTAGCTTCTAAACCCTATTTAGTGCCTAAACTTGCTTAGGGTTGGGTTAATTAGTGCTAAGGGCTGAGTAGGGTGTTTAATTAAGTGCATTATCCCTAAGATAGGTGGTTAGATAAATGATTAAGATTAACTTAGCTTAATCTTGCTTATTTATGCTTAATTAGGCCTAATTGAGCGTTATGTGTTAATTAAGCATGTTTTGTCTTAATTGCTTGATTAATTGGATTAATTGTTTTAATTAATGATTTATTTAATTTCTGAAATTAATTAGTTAATTACTTTAATTTCGGAATTTAATTATTTAATTATTAAATTCTGAAATTTCACTATTCATGGCACTATTCATTCGGAAGCTAAAAATGTGCATAATTTCATGTGCTTTGATCATATGAAGTGAATTGGATGTGGCATTGCATGAACATCCGCATGAATTGTGTGATTTTCACAAAAAGGGGAAAAATGGTTTGTCCGAGGGACATCAGAAATAGACCGTTTTTATGAGAACATATTTGAGGTTTTATATGCAAGCATGTGTGCATTGGCTAATGCTTTAAGATAATAAGTGGGTTGTGATGGTATGCTTGCATGATCGCTAAATTGAACCCGCCGTCTTGGGAGAGTATCCCTTGACATTTTTTTGGGCATGCAGTCTTGAGAGAGTATCCTTTGACATTCTTTGAGCATGCAGTCTCGGGAGATTATCCCTTGACGTTCTTTGGGCATGCCGTCTCGGGAGAGTATCCCTTGACGTTTTGCAGGCATGCCGTCTCGGGAGAGTATCCATTGACATTCTTTTGGGTATGCCGTCTTGAGAGAGTATCCCTTGACGTCTTTTGGGCACGGAAGGGCACGGTTGCGCTTTTGCGGAGGAAGGGCGCTGTAGTGCCGTTGCACCTTGGTTGTAGCCTTGTGGGGCAGTAATAATCAGAACACATGTGGATGCCAAAGTGTATGAGAAACATTGCATCATTGGTTCTGATTATGCATGAGGTGATCACATTATTATTTATGGCACACACGCATGAATTGATAACGTGCAAGGTGTGGCAACGGCCAGGTGAGATCACTTGTGACATGACTCGCATGTGGTTAGTGAATTGCATCACCTAACGGCCATGTGCATTGCGTGTATTGTGCTGATATATAACGTGCAAGGTATGGCATATCGGGTAAGGTTGCATGTGGACCGACTTTTGGTTGTGGGTTGACCCTCCCTGTTATTTAATTGCTGATTGCTGGTTGTCTGTTGTTGGGTTGAGTGAGGGATGGTTCTGGAGAGATACCCTAGGTTGAGTTGGTGTACTAACCGGGGCTTAGGGAAAGAACTCGCTGAGATTTTATCTCAACCCGTCGTGGTTAGCCATTTTCAGGTTTTTAGAATGGTGCACCCATAGTGGAGAATCCTGCTCCCGCTCCACTAGTGATCGACTTGACGAAGCCGAGTCCGATGGGTCCGAGTGACCGTGGTGCTGAACCCGAGGGTTCGTTGTGTATAGCTGGATTAGCCTAACCTAGTTCCTTTTTGGTTTAGCTTAGAGGATGGATCGACCCCTTTTGTAGGGCTTGTAAATTGGAAAGCGATCCTTCGTTGGTTAATCTAGTAATTGTATAAATGAGTAGTCGAGGTTTCTGCTATTCATCCCTCTATCCCTGTTTGATTATTTGATTATCTGTTTGGACTGGGGATGGTTCGTCTTCTGCTTGCGCATAATGAAAGATTAAAATGAATGGTCGTCGACGAGTCCTGCGACGTCGCTTTCAATTGACCATGATAAGGGGTTGTCGCGTGCTCGGGGTTCGGGGCATGACACAAAACCTCACAAGGTAGACATTGACATTTCTAATTATGCTATTGGTGGTGTTCTCATGCAGGATAGCCATCCAATTGCGTTTGAGTCTTGCAAGTTGAATGATATCGAGCGATGGTATACTGTTCAAGGGAAAGAGATGACCGCGGTGGTCCATTGCCTTCGAATGTGGAGGCAATATCTCCTCAGATCAAAGTTCATTGTGCGAATGGCCAACGTGGCTACGAGCTACTTTCAGACACACAAAAAGCTGAGTGCGAAGCAAGCTCGATGGCAAGATTTCTTGGCGGAGTTTGACTATGTGCTGGAGTACAAGCCGAGGAAGGCTAACTTCATGGCGGACGCACTTAGTCGAAAGGCAGAGCTGGTGAACCTTGTAAGTTGGCCAAGTTGTCTGTGGATCGATCGTATCAAAGAGGGGTTTAAGCACGATCAAAGGGATCAAGGACTTTTAAGGTATGCATGAGAGGGCAAAACTCGTAGATTTTGGTGCGAAGACGATCTTCTCTACACTAAGGGACGGCAACTGTACGTGCCACTCCATGGGAAGTTGAGGAATGAGGTACTATGTGAGTGCCACAATTTGAAGTGGGCAGGTCATCCAGGGATCCACCATACACTGGCCCTCGTTGAGGAACAGTACTACTGGCCTCAAATGCGGGATGATGTTGAGGCATATGTAAAGGCTTATCTTGTATGCCAACAAGACAAGCTCAAGCAACGATCATTGCCAAGACTTCTAGAGCCACCTCCCATCCCCACACGTCCATGGGAGAGTGTTTCCATGGACTTCATCATTAACTTGCCGAAGTCCAAAGGGTGTTGGACACTTATGGTTATGGTCGACTGTTTCTCCAAGTACGTGATGTTCGTGCCTGCAACGAAGGATCGTTTGGCCAAGATGGCAGCCAAGCTCTTTCTAAAGTATGTGGTCAAGTACTGGGGAGTCCCTTAGACGATCGTGAGCAATCGTGATCCTTGATTCAATAGGCGATTTTGGACGGAGCTCTTCAAGTTGCTGGGGTCGGAGCTGAATTTCTCTATGGGTTTGCATCCCCAAACCGACGGTTAAACGAAGTGAATCAATGCACTCTTAGAGATCTACCTTGGGTACTACGTGAGCATGATGCAAGCAAATTGGGCGAATTTGATTGATGTGGCCCAGTTCTCCTACAACTTGCATCGGAGCGAGTCTACTGGAACACATTCGAGATCATGACGAGGCAACAACTGCAAACCCTAAGTGCAGTTACATCGGGTTACAAGGGGAGTAGACCTCCCACATTCAAGTTTGCAAAAGATTGGCAAGAGCAAGCGGACTTGGTGCGGGCATGTCTACACAAGGTCTTGAAGCGCATGAAGAAACGGGCGAATCAAAAGCGACGGCATGTGGAGTTCCAAGTTAGGGACTTAGTGTTGGCTAAGCTACACACGGTTCTTCGATATAAGGACGTGCATAAGGGGTTGATCCGATGCTACGAAGGGCCATTCCATGTGCTTCAACGAGTTGGGAAGGTCACATACAAGCTGGAGTTGCCACCTAAACTAAAGGTACATTTGGTTTTCCATGTGAGTATGCTTAAACCTTTCCACGTAGACGAGGAAGATTCGGATCGAGGGGAGTTGCAACGGGCAATATTGGGAGCAAAGACCTCGTATGATCGGGAAGACGACTACATCATGGCAGATCGAGTCATACGGAAGTGGTATTGTGCACCGAAGTCGGAGTACATGGTTCGATGGAAGGGTCTTCCGGAGAATGAAGCTAGTTGGGAACCTGTGGATGCTCTTTGGCAATTCAAGAAGCAAATCGAAGCATACCATGCCGAAGACGTGATGAGGACGTTGCCCAATTAGGTGGGAGAGAATCTCACGGCTCGAAGATATGGACGATCTAGGAGAGTTTCTGCATGACGCCGTGACCAATCCTTTGGAACGAGCGACCTTCAACCGGTGTTTCTAAGTCTTAGGATTTTCTTGAGTATTCTAGAATATTCCTAGGGGCGGGCAATACGGTAGTTGTATA
Source organism: Corymbia calophylla (assembly GCA_014182845.1). Lineage (NCBI taxonomy): Eukaryota > Viridiplantae > Streptophyta > Magnoliopsida > Myrtales > Myrtaceae > Corymbia > Corymbia calophylla. The sequence goes on from CM024703.1 coordinate 23,383,293, forward strand.
CCTATGTAATAAAGGCAAGTAGGCGGTCGTTGGGGAGATACGACCCCAACCGTATGATTGATGAGAAATCTACAGATACGGTGTGTCTTGTACTTGTATATATAGAGGTCTCCTCCCTCTCATTTGTATCATCTCATTCACAAGAGAAATGCAATCTAGAGCTTCTCTCTCTAGAGTTTTTTTTCTCTAAAATCCTTGTGAGTTGAGTAGGAAGGGCTGCTTGAGAGAAATTCTAAAGCCGCACGGGTTGAAGGGAGCATTCAATTGATCGGCCCGTGATACAAGCATTTGAGATTTAGATAGCTCACAAGCTTGTATATTATCAATGTAATTTTTTTACTTTGACTTAACACGTGTCAAAAACATTTATTTATCCCATCAATTAAGCATTTTTGTGAATAAATCAATCTTTATTTAGAACCAATGGAATTATAATTAATCCTTCATAAAGCAGTCTCAAAAATAAAATTCTTGATATTGTTAAAACAAATGCGAATGCAATCCCAAAATGAATATGAATGCATAAAAATAAAGTCATTTTGCAAGCTAGCCGTTGAAAGATCTAGATAAATGACATTAACTAAGGATGAAGGCTTTCTCTCCCTTTTTTGTGTCAAATTTGGGCTTGATGGTTTTAAATGATTCCGTTCAACATTTCTGACTGATCTTACTTCTACATTGGCAAGAACACTAAGTATGAGACCGGTTGTCTGGGTGTTTTAAAATGAAAGGTGCCATTTCTTTACCTCATGGTATTCTACCAATTTTCTTGAAAAATGACCCACGATCGTTGCTTAATGTCTCTATATTCTTTACAACTTCAATAAATCGATCACTTTTTCTAATTTATAGGCTAGAAAATGAATCAAGTCTGCCAAGAATGACGGAATTTTGTCCCTAAACAAAAATATCAATCTTGCACTGTCATCTTTCCAGCGTTCATAGGAAGGATACTGTGTCTACACTGGATATAAACTCACGCGATATTATAAATTTAACTTAAACCGACCCTACATGCGATCTGAGGCTTGCTTTAGGCGAATTTTCGCTTCTCCGGATGGTCTTCGATGGCCTCTTTATTCATGGTCGCTACAGAGCGGTCCAGGCCTGTTGCTGGGCTATCTTTAAGCCCCGGAATGGACTCAACATCAACTGTCTAGACCGTCCTCCGTCTGAACAGTGAGCGTGAAGCCTACTTTCGGTTTACGCGAGCTTCTCCTGGCTGGTCCTCGATGGTTCCTTTGGTACACGATCGCTCTAGGATTGCCGATGGCCGTTTCAGGTTCCTTTTTAAGCCCGTGAGCGGCCTGAATGTCCGCCATCGAGACCGTTTTTTGGTCTGAATAGTGGGCGTCCAGCCCACTTTCAGTTGGTTTCCGCTTCCTCGAACCGGTCCCTTGGCAATACCCTTTGTTTATTTATTTGATTTTAGCATCTCATAACATATAGTTGCTCATATAGAGGTTCGTTTTCAAGAACTTCGAGCATTCATTGCATTCTCCATATAAATATGTTTGGATCTACTCTAATCTCTTTTGTGCAGACTGGTTATACATTTTTCCTGTGCAAAGTTTAAACGTCGTCACAAGAACATTCTGCTTCCTCAAATTTCTTAAGACAACGCTTAAGGTATTGTTTTAAGAGGCAGCACAAAACGAAGGGGACAAATGTTGCTTAGTCTCATTCATTAGGCAACACAGCACAAAGCGTAGCCCTACGTATGGTAGAAAACAATACATATTGTTTTGAAGCGTTGCTTTTAATGTGACTTTAGGAAAGATTTTCTTTCTAGAAGCATTATTTCTATATTAATTTGTGGAAAGTGACAAATAATGTTGTTTTATAGCCTGCAATGAAAGAAAAGAAGAACATGTGGATCAAATTGTTGCCTCGAAAAAGATTCAAACCTATAATTTGTTGAAATTAATGTTCCATCTGTTTCGTGGTAAAAAAATTATTTATACAGTATTTTTATGAAAAAATTGTTTGTATCGGTTGAAATAATTAATCAATGAGAAATGTTTTCATTATCAATAACAAAATATGTTTATAATAACAAAATATGTTTCAATATTTTCGTGGATGATGAATTTTTCGTTTGTTTATTTTTGTCAACGATACAAACAATTATTTTTAGGAAAACATTTTTTAAATCATTCATTTTTTGTAAAATAAATGGAGTCTACATGTCCCGTGTCTGTATATAAGATTAGATAAGGAAAAAGGAATGGCATTGTGGTAAGTCTTGCTTAGTTATTCCCTCCCCGGTTGATTGAAGGCCATCAACTTTTGGCAGTTGAAGATACTATGGCACACTAGTTACAGGTGTTGCTTATTATAATGAGAATTGCCAAACGCTGAAATTTGTTGGACAATTGGATGAAAAGTGATGAAGGAAGTGATAAATGCCACCCATCCCGTTTTTAGCAATAAATCTTTGTCCAACCTTTTAAATAGCATTGGCACCGTTGCATGCTTTAATGGAATAATATTGTGATGGTGCCTTATTAAGATTGATCAATTGACTAATTTATGTGTAATTGTCGATGTTACACATACATGTAAGTGCCATCGCAACGTGTGTCAAGGGTCAATTGATTAGTCAACATTGCCTTTACCATCGATTATTTGCAGAATAGTCTGGGGTCCCCATCTAGAATGTTGATTATTTCGAAGATCAAGCTGATCGCCAGATAGATTGTCAGAGGTGTATCTAATCTTTTGCTGGGTCACTTGATATCTCTCTCAGTGACTAGTTCTTAAATAAAATGAATGGTAATTTATGCCTACGCTTGACGATCCAACTTTGCAAATGACAAACGCACTTAAAACTCATCTTAACCGGCTTACAATTTCTTGGACTTTCCATCCTGGACAACAATACAAAGCAATTTATTTAATTAGTTGCCGACACGACAATAACATCTTGGAAAGGCTACTCTTCTCAACGGCCGCACAACCCCTTAAGAAGTGTTACGTAAATGTCTCTAACAGAGCGAACACCCGTAAATGATTATGCAAAGCTTATTCTGGACGATGCAGTACGTTAAGCATGAGGAGCGTTGCTCCCCGACATGCTTAGGAGAGAATTCGCATGTTCTTGCACCACCTTCCAAGCCATGATCACGTGCCTCTCCCTCACCAAAACTGCCCCCACGGCAAACCGCAATACATAAACCCCACCGACCACCGTATGAGTCATGAAGACCCGACCTGAAGCATTGATGGCGTGAAGCAACTGCGCATTAAGCTTGTTCGCCTCGTTTAGGTCCCATGCTTCACCGTGTTCATTTCCCACCACATGGCCTTTCGCTATGCCAGCAACCACCGAAGGATGAATCCTGAAACAAACCAATGCGACGTTTCTCGGGAAAACAACTTTGAACCGGCAGTCTTTCGCCACAAGCTCCTCAAAGAGCTTAGCCAATCTGCAATCGTTCCTTATGTGACTCCTCAGATTGCGCACGCCATACATCATGACCTGAACCTCCTGCCGAGAGAAAGTTGCCAATCTTTGTAGTCAACAACTTGATTTGACTCGGTTGCCTCGTTCTTGAGGTACTCGGGGTCTGTTGACAAGGACTTGACGAGGGCATTTGGGTCTTTTACCCAGAGGCAGCAGCAATCGAGAGAGGTCAAAAGCCACTTGTGTGCATTGAAGCTGAATGAATCTGCAAATTCGACCCCATTGAGGAATTTCCTGTATTCCGGGCATATGCACGAAGCCCCTGCGTATGCGGCATCAACATGAACCCACATGCCGAACTCGCTCGCCACTTTGCATAAAGGTGACAGCGGGTCCACAGCTGTGACTGAAGTTGTTCCGACTGTGGCGCATAGGTACAATGGAATTAGCCCCGCATCGATGTCTGAACGGATTGCCTTCCCTAGCAAGTCCGGGGATAAACTGAACAAGGTTGACTTCATCGTCTTTAAGGCCCGGATGTTCCGTGGGTCTATTCCCACGACCCGGGCAGCCTTCTGGAACGAGCAATGGGTTTGGTCTGACCCGTAGACAACAAGCTTCGTGATGGAATCATGTCCCGACCTTCTCAGGACCCTATCTCTCGCAGCAATGAGAGTGCAAATGATGGCCTCGGTGGTGTTCCCTTCAATGACTCCCCCGCCATTCCCTGAACAGAGGAATGGCCTTGGCAAGTCCAGCATCTTCCCGAGCCAGTCCATGACTAGGCTCTCAAGCTCAGTTGCGGCGGGGGACGAGACCCAGTTGAATCCCACCACGCTGAAGCCCGCACAAAGCATCTCGGCAAGGATTGCTGCAGTGCTAGTGTTGGTCTGGAAGTAGGCGAAGAAATTGGGGCTCTGCCAATGAGTCAAGCCCGGGACTATGTAACGGTGCACATCGTCAAGTATGGCCTCCAGGGGTTCCTTATCCTGCGGGGCAGAACTCGGGAGGCATTTGGAAAGATAACCGGGCTCGACTTGGCTAAGAACCGGGAATTTCTCAACATTCTTGTAGTAGTTGACTAGGAAGTCGACGGCCATCTGTTCTTGACACCGGAACTCTCCGAGATCAAGAGGATTCATCGCGATCTCATCGCCAACCACGTGTTTGAGCAGGTGCTCGCATTCGCATTCGAGGGTTCCCATGATATTAGTGCTGCTGGGGGTTGGAGAAGGAAGCAAAATGAAATGGGGTTGCTGCCGATGCTTTTGTTCAAGCTAACTGCGAGATGATCAGTTTCTAGGTGGGCCTATACAGACGAGGTGGTCTTTTATGTATGGAAGTATTGAAGTAGGTCCGGTACGAAGTTTCCGGGTTGTTGCACACCTTCCTATCTCTATAGACCCACAACCACTTTGCCCAAAAAACCACGGGGTTTGCCCCTACTAATTAGGCGATTTGGTCCGTGCCACATACGTATGTATCATTCCAACCTCAGTGAGGTCCACTTAATTCATTGCTCTTGCCACATATATACATTACTTCTCTTTTTTTGTTTGGCCATACATATTTATACATTACTTTGCTCGTTAGAGAGAGGAGGGGCTTTTCTTCTTTTTCGAGAAGGAAAGAATGAAGAAGAGGAAAGAAAATATAATAAATATGTGCAGGAGAAGAGAGAGACTTGCTAACAGCTAGGAAGCACCGATACCTTTCGGGAGTCTTCGTGTCATATCTGACACTCCGACACACGAGTTTGAAATTTTAACACACGATTCCAATACACGGGGTCAATTTTAAAATTTTTCGATAAATGAGGAGTCAAAATATAAATATGTAAAAAAATAAAAGATATAAAAAATATAAAGTGGGAAAGAAGAAAAACTTAATCTTTGCTTCTCTTTTGACTCTCATTTTCCATGACATGCAATTTCTCCCAAGTTTTTTTTTCTCTTCTCTTCTGACACGCAAGTCCATAATGTGGATTGTTTTTTTCCTTTAAGTTTTATGAATTATTGGAATGGAATGTAATTGAATTTGTTAAATTGGAACAATGAATGAGATTAAAAAATTATGAATTAATGTTTTTAGTGTAAATTCATCATATGCTCTTTTTTAATTATTTATTTGTGAATTTGAATCAAATTAATTTAATTGAAATAATCATAAAAATGATAAATTATCATATATATATAAATATATATTTACTATACAATGTATCCCAACATATCAGAATTCTTTATTTTTTAAGAAATAACATGTTGGCATGTTATATCGTGTCGCGTGTTGGTGTCGATGCTATTTAAGGTAACAGAGCAAGCCCTATAGTGCCATTTGTCGTCTAATGAATGGATTAGTGCATTGATGACGTGACTATCACAATTACAGCTATTATTTTCACAGGTTGCGGCGGACCAATTCTCCAAGTGTTATTATATTTATTTTTCTAATTTTTTTGCCTAGTCAGGCCTTCCCCTTTATCCTCGGCAGGAAATGAAAGCTAAAATCAAGGAATGAAAAGTTGAATGAATGGAGAGATTTTCATGACCGATTTCTCAAGATATACCTATTGGGTTTTGATTGAAAAACATCTGCATTAATAAAATTGAAAAAAAAAAAAAACCCAAACTCCAGTCTTTTTGGGGCAATCAATCCTTCCCTTCTTGGAAGCAAAACACCCATGCGTGTATCTCCAAAACATTGTCCATACATTTTAATCAGAAGCACATATAAATGAAAATGAGGGCTAATCGCATTACCCTTATACCATGCTCAAAGTAATTTAATTTTTGACTTTCTAAAGATTTAGACCAGAAATGTTTGATCTCCTGGTAGTGTGCCTAAAGTATCTTAGTTATGATGTTCTTCAGTTCGAGCTCCACAAATGTAAAACCTTTAGTTCAAACACACCACTAATCTCGCATCAAATGGTAGAGAGAAATTTGAATGAGTTTATCACTTCAATTGTGCTAGCAATTGTTTTTATATGTGACTAATTTGATTGATCTCTATCATCATGTAATCATTTCTCAATCACCTCATATTATCGGTCTTCAATCTCATTTATTCAAATCAATTCGGCTCATTAACTCTGAAATTATTTTAGAGAATTAATTCGGCCATTGAGTTTGAACTTGCTTTAAAGTCTGAATTTGGACGTTGATTTTGAAATCATTTTAGAGCATTAATTGGGGAATTATTTCTGTAATCGTTACAAACTACTATTCTGGACATTAAGGGCGCACATGATAACCATTTTATTTATGTTATAAAACTATTTTTCTATTTTAGAGTTTTTGGAAAAACAATCCGTTTGACAAAACAATTTCATTTTTCCATTTTTGAAATAGATTTCTATTCTAGAAATACGTTTGGAATAGAAATTAAAAGTAAAATTTTTTTTACTTTTCTATTTTTGAAATAGAAATCAAAAATTGTTTCTCTCTTTTCTACTTCTCATCCAAAGGAGTCCTTTAACTCCTAATTGTTCGCCCCTCCTTTGGTTGTTGTCGCTTGCCACTATTGCTGCCACCGGCCATCGTTGCCCTTTTCCCTTGCCGGTTGCTAGCCATCGCCACCGTTGGCGTCGCTAGTTGTTTGCCACTACCACCGTTGGTGGTCATCGGCTACGGTTGTTCCCTTCCTCCGCCGCCACTACCCCCTCACCTTGTCGGTGGTTGTTGCCCCCATCCCCTTATTGCCACGGTCGGCCGACCGCCGCAGCCCCCTCCCCTCGATAGCTACCTACCACTTTGCCATCATCGGTGGTCACTAGTCATTGCCACTCTCCCCCCCCCCATTATTACCGCTACGGTCATCGGTTGCCAATCGTTGCTATTAGTCATCAATCGCCATGGCCCCTACTCTTGCCACCACCGCTCAAGAGGGCAAAATTTTGTTATATTTTGGGAATAGAAATTTTGTGTCGTTATCAAATGCGTATTTTTGCTAAGAAACTCATCCAAGAATATAAATAAAAAAATTATGTTTCCATTCAGAAATCAATTTCTAGATAGAAATTTCATCATTCACACCTTAATTCTCTAACTGTTGCAAAATTTTTATTCAACCGTTAAGTCTAAAACCTTTTCACAACGTTGATTTGGTCGTTTGATTCTAAAACCATTTCAGATCATTAAACTGGCCATTGATTTTGAAACCGTTTTAGAGCATTAAACTGACCATTGATTTTGAATCTGTTTCAAATGTTTAATTTGGGCATTGATTCGAACTTGTTTGAGATCATTAATTTAGCAGTGATTTTGAACTCATTTCAGGTCATTAATGATATAGCTAGTATAAACACCTAGAGGGGGGGTGAATAGGTGTAGAGAGATTATTCGCGCAAATATATATAACTTTTGCAATCAACAAACTGGAATCAAGTAGAGAGAGTTAGAGAAGATTGCAAACACTGTTTATAGTAGTTCGGTTTTAGACAAGCCTACGTCCACTCTCCAGGCGACCAGCCAATCGGCTATATTTCACTATATGATCAACGGTGATTACACACTCTCGAGTGTTTGTACTTGGTGATGATCTGTCTCACTAAGTCACTCTCTTTTGTAATACACTGACATCACTCAAATACGCACTATGAACAACAATTGAAGAACGGAATCAGCTTAGGAATAATGTTCATCTCCTCTACCCCTAAGTCTCAACCTATCCTTAAATACTCTCCAAGCCACACTCGATCGTTGGCTCTTTCCTTGAGAGTTTAGTCTTCCCTTTCTTGGACAGACTTTATAAGGCAAGTCTTTTTGACCGTTGAAGGTAGATCAAATCACCTTAAATTCTGTTCGCCCATACAATCAGAATCTGGGCTTCCATAAGTGCTCTATTCTTCTTTGGAAGTTGTCCACTAATTTGATCCTGCCAATCAGATTTATATAACAGAATCAACATAAATAAGGTAAGTGAAATACTCTACCGTTGGTGATCTTATCTTGTAGATTCATCTTAAGTTTGACAGTCTTAAGTTCTGAGTCTGCCTAAATTTTCAGTATGGTACGTTCAGACTTAAAATCTCAGTCTGGTACGGTCAGACTTAAATCTTAGTCTGGTCGAGTCTTCCGTCTGGTACGGACAGACTCTAAGACATCTCATGCTTTATCTTCTGCTACCAGCAGACTTTAAAGCCTATGTCTTTCTGTGTTTTTTTCCTTCAGAAGATTGATATAAATATCATTCATAAAATGTTTTGTTAACATCAAAACTAGGAGTTTTCTCAACAATCTCCCCCTTTTTGATGGTGACAAATTTTTTTATGCATATGGCTTATTGTCCCTGCAAAATATGGTTAACAAAGCATGCTTCCAACTATTCTACTCAATTCATAAGAATAGCTCATATCAACCCTGTATAGACAAACAGCAGCAACATAATTTCACATCATAGCTCAACATGTTTCAGACTTTATCAGTACTATGTGATCAGCATATAAGGAAATATCATCAGCTATGCATAATCAGAACTTTCATATCACAGCCCAACAAAATTTCATGCATCAGTCAAATATCATGCGTCAATACAATGACAGACCCGTGATGCATCCATCATCAAATCAAAAAGCCATATACTCTCCCCCTTTTTGTCAACTTCAAAAAGTACTGGAAAAGAGTCAGTCAATTCAAAAACAAACAAGTTTTTAAACAAGGCAGAAGATGTTTTTAAGATGTTTTCTTGTTAGGGGTCCGAACAAGGGTGAAATCCTCCATATCTGATGCAGACTTCTCAATCCTATCAATACACTGATTAACTGTCTTCTCGAGAGTCTCCAGTCTGTTATTGAAGGAGGTTTCCATTGCGACCTGCTGATCTCTGATCTCTGTTAGAAGTGCTAAGATTTTCTAATAATCAGCATTCCCAGATGAAGCTGCAGGTGCTTGAGTTTCAATATTCTCATAATGATGCTCCCCTTGAGTTGATGCTTCATTCTGTCCTTGTTGTCCCTCTTTATCCCTATCCTCATCTCCTTCTTCATCTTCCAGTATGAGTTGTCTTCTCCTCTTAGAACTTGGCTTAGCAACAGCTGATTCTTTGCCTTTTCATTTTGCTGTTTCTGCTCTTGCCAATTCTTTTTTCCTTCCGTCTCCATGTCTCTGCGACATCCTTCAGTCTCATCTTATTGATCATTTCATATCAATGGCCATTGTGGGAAGAGTTTTAGTGCTGAATCTCCTGGGTATATCTATCTTAAGATGATCAAAGATTCTTGTCACCAAAGCTCCATAGGGTAACTGTCCTTTGTCCTTAGACACTGTCCAATACATATGCAATATAATTGTGTGAGGCAGTGAGAACAATACTCCCTTTTCTATAGCCCACATTAGTTTGGCCTCAAATTTGGATACATCAGTCTTAGATGAGGCTTTTGGACGAATGCAGCTGATAATGATCTTATGCAGAATAGTTCTTGCAGAAGTTAGAAGAGAATAAGTTATACTGGCCCTCACAGACTTTGTAAGAAACTTACACACTGTCTCATAAGAGACATCTATTGGCCTGAATGCCCCCCTCTCAACTTTTATAATGTCAGCCAGAGTGTCTGAACTAACATCATAGAACTTGTCATTGACACTAAACTGCATTCTGTCTGGAGATAGAAATGACAAGTTTGAGTAAAAATATGCTGTTAATTCAGGGTAAACAGCAGCAGAGTCAGTGCAAAATTTGACCATTTGCTATTTTTCAAAATATTCACGTAGATTCACTTCAGCAGCATCCAAATAATCAAAATCCACAATCCTGTGGTTCATGATTCCTCGATCCATCAGTCTATTAAAGAAAGTCTTATACTCTCTGGATCGAAACAATTTCCCGGTTGTGTTCCGGGCTACAGCAGCTATTCCCATTCTCACTTCAAAACTCCTATAAATCTTCTCATCATCTTCCTTCGCATTATCTCTACTTCTCCCTGTATCACTCACTCGTTCTCTACGAGTAGATGGTGGTTCTGTCGTCTGAACTGCTTGGATGAGACGTAGTTCATTTGCGTACCCTTTCTCTCGCAAAAAATAAAGTTTAACATCTTCCCTAGCATTCCTTTGGACTAACTTCTCATATCTCCTCATAACTACATGAGGATTATCGGTGGGTGTCGGTAGAGTTAATCCGGCACGTACCTCTACGTGAGACATTCCTTTCTTGATTGTGGGCGGAGAGCTCTTGGAGATTCCCCATTATCATCTTCATTTCTTTGAGAAGAAATTCTTGGAGATTGTCCTTGAGTGTCTTCAGAGGTTTATGTCAGATCAAAATGCGTTTAACCTTCGTCGATATTTCTTCCTCCTCTTCCAGCGATCCTGTTTGATCTTCTTCGTGGGGATGGAGACCTTGATCTGGATATGGAGGATCTCGAAGCCATGTTCGGAGAGAGTTGGTTTTGGAGAAGATTGATTTTGAAAACTTTTTGCTCTGTCAGGGTTTGTAAACAAAACGTTCTGAAGAGTCGTGAAGAAAAGACCCGACTTTTTGAGGTTTTTATACCCTTCGTTAAGAGAAGAAGTGAACAGTCGCAACCCAAAACAAATTAAAATGGCAGTTATTCTAAACTTAACAAGAATATTCAATCATCATCGACATATGCCAGAAAATATGCAAATCAATCATGCAGATCAAAAACTTACTAATAAAGATTTACCAGATTTAAATAAGGAAATAACATACCAACCTAAAATACCATTATTTCCTTTTTCAATCTTCTTCGAAAACTAGTTTGTCCAGACGATTGCTTCTACCAGACTTTGTCCTGTTCTCATATAATTTATAAAAAAGGGTTAATAATATTTAATCTTCCACATATTGAATCGAATGTACCTTTATCCAGCGGCTTTGTGAAGATATCTGCTAATTGATTCTTAGAATCAATGAATTCCATATATACATCTCCATTTTGCACATGATCTCTAATAAAGTGATGTTTGATTTCAATGTGTTTTGCCCTGGAGTGTAGAATCGGATTCTTGGTGAGGTTTATAGCACTCATATTATCACATCTTATTTCGTACATGATTCTTCCTTTCCATAATCTCTTAGTTCTTTGTCTCATCCACGAATCCGTGAAAGCGGTTTCAAGTGCTACATATTCTCGCCTCGCGTTGATAGAGCCAAGTATTCTCGCTTTTGGAGAACCATGAAACTAGCATTTTCCCTAGAAGTTGGCATGTTCCTGAAGTACTCTTTCTGTCTACTTTGCAACCTACTAAATTTGCATCTGAGTAGCGAAGAAGAGTAAAATCTGTTTCTTTTGGATACCATAGTCCCAAGTGTGGATAAGTGGCTATATACTTGATTATACGTTTAATAGCAGAAAGATATGATTCTCTAGGATCCACTTGAAATCTAGCACAAAGACAAACACTGTATAGAATATCTGGTCTAGATGCAGTAAGATAGAGAAGAGAACTGATCATGCTTCTATAAGTCTTCTGATCAACTCTCTTTCCCTTTTCATCCTTATCTAGTTTGATGGAGGTTGCCATTGGAGTTTCAGTCTTCTTGCAGTTCTCCATTCCAAATTTTTTAATCAAGTCTTTGGCATACTTCTCTTGATTGATAAAAGTTCCGCGTTTTGTTTGATTGACTTGAAGTCCTAGGAAGAATGTCAGTTCTCCCATCATGCTCATTTCAAATTCTTCCTGCATAGACTTTGAGAAGTTCTTGCACAAATACTCATTAGATGAACCAAAAATAATATCATCTACATAGATTTGTACCAGCAGTATATCTTTACCTTCCTTCTTAATGAACAAGGTTGTATCTACCATACCTTTCTTGAATTTATTGTCTAGTAGAAACTTGCTCAATCGTTCATACCAAGCTCGAGGTGCTGTTTCGCACCGTAAAGTGCCTTCTTTAATCTGTATATATGGTCTGGCTTTCTTGGTTCTTCGAATCCAGGAGGCTGCTCTACAAAGACTTCTTATTTGATAAACCCATTCAGAAAAGCACTTTTCATGTCCATTTGATATAGCTTGAAATTTTGATAACAAGCATAGGCAAGTAGTAGTCTGATTGCTTCTAGTCTTGCAACTGGGGCATAGGTTTCATCATAGTCTATTCCTTCAGATTGAGAATAACCTTTTGCCACGAGCCTTGCATTGTTTCTAGTGACTTTTCCAAGTTCATTGACTTTGTTTCTGAAAACCCATTTAGTACCAATGATGGTTCGTCCTTTGGGTTTAGGCACCAATTTCCATACATCATTTCTCTTGAACTGTTGAAGTTCTTCTTGCATTGCCTCTATCCAGCTCTCATTTTTCAGAGCTTCATTAATTCCTTTGGGTTCAATTTCAGAAATCAGTGCAACAATACCTGTGTCCTTTTTGTTCCTTGATTTGGTTTGAATCCCCTCGTTGATGTTTCCAATCACAAGCTCCTTAGGATGACTAGACTTATGCTTCCAGTTTCTGTTTGGAACTTTATTATTATCAGAATCTTCTGCTGATGCAGGAATGTCAGGCTGAGTTAGTCGTTCTTCATGAGTTGCTTTTTTGACTGTTTCCTAGGAAGATTCTGCTTCTTTGTTGAGATCAGATCTTTCAGGAGCAGCATTTGATTCTGATTCTTCATTTACTGTACTGCTCTGTTTTGAAACTTCTTTCTCCAGAAACTTTACGTTCATGGATTCTTCCACTGTCTGAGTATTCTTGTCGAACACTCTATATGCTTTACTAGAGTTTGAATAGCCCAGAAAAATACCTTCATCTGACCTTTATTCAAACTTACTAGGTTGATGATTAACATTTTTAAGGATATAACATTGACAACCAAAGATTCGAAAGTAGGAAACAATAGGTTTTCTTTCTTTGAAAATCTCATAGGGGGTTTTCTCAAGAATTGGTCTAAGAAATACTGTTAATAATATGGCAAGAAGTAGAAACCGCTTCGCCGTAACCGAGTTGCCACCTTGCTTTCTATAAGCAATGTTCTGGCCATTTCCTGCAAAGACCTATTTTTTCTTTCCACCACTCCATTTTGTTCTGGAGTGTAAGGAGATGAAAATGTATGATGTATACCATTTTTGTCACAAAAATTTGCAAAGTCTTGATTCTCAAATTCTCCCCCATGATCTGTTTTGATACTTGAAATAGAGTACCATTTTTCATTTTGGACCTTCTTTGCAAATGTTGAGAAATATGAGAAGGTTTCTCCTTTATTTGCTAGAAAATATACCAATGTAAATCGAGAGTAATCATCTATTATCACAAGACAGCACTTCTTACCTCCAATGCTCTGGGTTCTGGTTGGTCCAAATAAGTCCATGTGAAGAAGCTGCAACACACGATTAGTAGAAATCTGTTTTATAGACTTGAAAGAGCTTCTTACTTGTTTTCCCAGTGTACATGCAGAGCAAAGCTCTGTCTTCTTGTAACTTAGTGAGGGCAAGCCACGAACAAGCTTTTCTGGCAAGTTTGGAAATTTGTTTCATACCGACATGCCCAAGTTTGCGGTGCCACATATCTCGCTTCATCTTGGATCGATAACGGACATTTTGCAGTATCTTCATTTATGTCCAGAAGATAAATGTTCCCATGCTTTCGTCCAGTAAAAGTCTGTGAAGAGTCATTGCTTGTTCTAGAATATGGGTTCTCTTTGAAGTTTATTCTGAAGCCGGCATCACATAACTGGCTGATGCTCAAAAGATTGTAGTTTAATCCTTTGACTAGAGAAACATTGTTGATGATTAAGCTATCGATCTTGACAGTTCCAGTACCCAATGATGTTTCCTTTGGTGTTTCCTCCAAACGAAATCTGTTCCTCCCTTGATTCTTTCGAATCCAATGAACATCTTTGAGTCTCTGTCATATGTCTTGAACATCCACTTTGTCCAAATACCATTTCTTCTTACTTTTGAAGCTTACCTGCAATGTTTACACATACTCATTTTTTCTTTGGTACCCAAATTTTCTTGAGTCCATTGAAGTTAGTAGTATAATGTTAGGTGAATTGCAAGTGTACAATATCAACAAGTAATAAAGTGATGAGTGAGTATCGTTCCCACAAGGACTTTTTTTTTTTATTTTATTTTATCCAATTACTTACCGAAAGTGATCAATTCAAAAATCTAGCTAACCAAATCGAAAAGATGAGTAAAAAGTAAACTAAACCAACTAAAATACTAAAATATAGAAAAGGTCAAAACTTAAAGAATTAAAAATAAGTAAAATTAATCTAAAGCAAATTCAAGATCACCAAGGGTTAGAGCATCCAACTTCACTTAATCATTCATAATTAATTTTCTTAACTTTTCATGCAACAAATTAATTTCCAATTGTGTTGGCGAAATTTCCCTAAGATGGATTAAAAGCCGACCTCGGTCTAATAATCCCTAATTAGATATGTTAACCCACACTAACCTTAGGTGAATTTAAACTACCTAAAAGCATTAAGTTCTTGTGGAAATTCCCGGATTTAATCTAAGTAGTCCCAACCTAGATCTACTACCGCAGCCACATAAATAACCTAGTGTACCTTGACCTAGATTTAATTTATGGTTCAATATCACTAATGCGCATGCACACAATCTCCACCCGGTATCATGTATACATAAAAAATCATTCAAAAGTTGGCCGAGACTTCTAAAAGCATTAAGATCATGATAAAGAACGACACAATCAAAAATTCTATTGCATGAAAGTCTTTAAAAATTAATCAATCATGATTAAGATCCAATGGAGCTCTAACAAAAGAAATTTAGAACATAGTAAAAATTAAACTAACAAGAATTAAAGAAAACATAGTACTAAATAAAAACAAATTCACCGAATTGAGAAACAAGGAGCTTCGGGTTTGTCTCCTCCTTCTCTCCTTGACATGCATCAACTCCACTAAAATAGAAGAACAAAATCTAAAACCTAAAATCTTCGTAGAGATGGTGGCTCCCAGGGATTCTCTCCTCTTTTCGGCATAAAAGCAGTTTATATAGCCTCCAAAAATCTGCCCTAGGTTGACTCCTACTAGGATTTGGAAAAGATTCCTCCTTGATTTTCTTTGAACTTTATCTTCAATCATGGTCAAATTCTCCAAATATCTGATTTGGGCTGCCTTTTCTTCAAGATAAAATATTCTGAAAGATATTGCAATATTCTGGAAGATCTGAAAATATTTCATACAAAATAAAATTACGTGAGTAGCAATTAAATTCACCCAAAAATTCCTCAAAATTTAGCAAATATCAAGTCTAAATTAGCAAGAATACTCTATTAAAAATAGAGTTATCAATTACCCCCAACTTAGAAATTTGCTAGTCCTCGAGCAAACAATAAACAAACCTCATCTCCAATTATCAATATCCATTCATAATTACGTGAAATCACAACTCAATGGAAAAAATAAATCCCATCAATCCAAAATCAATACATAAGCTATGTCTAACCTTAACTATGCAATCCGTGTGTATGTGTGCCCCTTGACTTTCCAAATCATGTATACTCAAATAAATCAAGTTGATATGCAACACTCTAAACTCAAGATCCACTAACCAAGTCTCATAGATTTGTTTTTCAATTCTCTCTCCACTATTGAAAACTAATACTCATTCAAAAATCAATAGGTCTTTAAGGCTTATAATGTGGCTTGGCTAAGGGGAGGGTATAAAGGATTTAAGCTCAACAAACCCCATAAACATATCAATTCTCAAAGCATTTGAATTAAATAGGATTCAAGACATATCATCCATATGCTTACACTATTATAGCCATGTAATTCATAAACACTCAACACTTTAAAGCTTCCATTATTTCTCTTTCCACGCTGTACGGCGAAGTTCCTTCCTAAGTCCCTTCCATAGTGCAATGCTAACCCATTGAGTATCCAAAAGGCTCACTCAAGTTGAAAGTTAGCAAGTAGGGATCCGTATGAGCCGTACTAGAGTAAATAACTTTCACTTTATAACTTGCACTTTTTTTTTTCTTGCTTTCTTTTCTTTTCTTTTCTTTTTCTTTTTTTTTCTTCATCTTTTTTTGCAATTTTTTTTTCATTTTTTTTTTCATGACTATTTCAAGCTTCAACAACTTCAGACACATCAAGAATCCATAACTATTAAAGTAGCTTTAAGGATAAACATGCTTATGGGGTATAAGGTAAAGTAATACATTTGGATCAGCATTATAAGGTCATCAAAGAAAAATAGGCCAATTAAGCTCAAAAGGGTACTAGTGATCAAGTAATAAGGTAGGCTTGAAAGGCTCAAACGATCCAAAGAATGCCTATATCACCTTCTTGATTGAGTATATCATATTAATTTCAAGAGAATATCAAACAAATTCTAAGACTTAGGTGAGTTCTAGAGAATCACATACTTCCTATTGATCTTTTCTAAGCACACATAACTCAAAAGGCAAGGATAAGTGCTCAAAATATGGATTGCATAATCAAGATTAAGACTAACTCATATATCAATAACCAATTGAACAAGATTTATATTCCCCTAAGAATTACAACAACTCATAATCATGAAAAGGATATCAATCTTGTAGATTACGGTTCAAAATCATCATCTCCTATAAAGTTTGCTTCAAAAATATTTCAAAAATTTTAAATAAGTGCAAATATTTTCAAGATTAGCAAAAGTTTTAGCACAAAAAATTTCAAAATTTTCGATCCCCTACCCCCAACTTAAAATGAAGCATTGTCCTCAATGCATAAAAATAAAGAATTAAATACAGGCAATGAGGCAAACAAATTAGAGTAAAGTTCGAAATACTCCCCTGGAGATGTGAATATGGCAATTGTCTATGTTGAATCACGCCCAGTAAGGTAAGGAATGGTTCAGATGTGTCGTTAGACGTTGCTCGCAGAAAATTTCTTAGCTTCATGATCGCATGGCTGTACGCCTATAACCCCTCTTCTACCTATCGTGTGCACTACTATCTCTGCAAAATAGAAAATTCATCACCACAAAAATTCTTCTTCTTTTTTTTCAATTTTTTTTTTAAGACAAAATGCAAACCAAAAAAAAAATAAAAAAATAGAAGCTTAAAAACTTGGGTTGCCTCCCAAGAAGCGCTTGCTTTATAGTTCGCAGCCGAACTCTTCTCATGCTTTTAAGTAGGTGGAACCAAGGTGATGACAGATGTTTGAGCATTGAAACCTCCTCCATAATAGTGCTTAAGCCTATGACCGTTTACTTTAAAAGTCCCTTCATTCTCTTTGATAATCTCAACAACTCCAAAAGGGAATACTTTGGTGATGGTGTAAGGACCGGTCCATCTAGACTTCAACTTTCCCGGAAACAAACGAAGACGAGAGTTATATAACAAAACTTTTTCACCCACATGAAACTCCTTTCTTAGGATGTGTCGATCGTGCCATCTCTTTGTTTTCTCTTTGTAAATTCTTGCACTTTCGTATGCATCATTGCGCATCTCTTCCAATTCATCTAACCGAAGCAATCTTTTCTCACCTATTGCTCGCATATCAAAGTTCAGTTTTTGCAAAGCCCAATATGCTTTATGCTCCAACTCAAAGGTAAATGGCATGCTTTACCAAATAAAAGTCGAAAAGGTGACATACCAATAGGAGTTTTGAAAGTAGTTCTATAAGCCCATAAAGCATCATCAAGTTTTCTTGCCCAATCCTTCCTATTAGTATTCACAGTCTTTTCCAAAATTCTCTTTATCTCCCTATTAGATATCTCAGTTTGACCACTAGTTTGGGGATGATAAGCGGTAGCTACCTTATGAGTGACTCCATATTTATGCAAAAGTGACTCAAATTGTTTATTCATGAAGTGTGTGCCTTGGTCACTTATAATAGCCTTAGGTGTGCCAAATCGAGTAAAGATATACTTTTTCAAGAAATTACAAACAACCCTAGCATCATTAGAGTGCAAAGCCACGGCCTCTACCCATTTAGACACATACTCACAAGCAACTAATATGTAAGTGTTACCAAAAGAAGGTGGAAACGGACCCATGAAGTCAATGCCCCAAACATCAAATAATTCACACACCATGATATTGTTTAAGGGCATCTCATGCCTTCTAGATATATTTCCAGTCCTTTGACACCTATCACAATGAGAAACATAAGCATGTGCATCCTTAAAAAGAGTAGGCCAATAAAATCCACATTGTAAAATTTTAGCAGCAGTTTTGGTGGCACCATAGTGACCACCGCTCTCTCCATCATGGCAATGAAAAAGAATGTTAGGAATTTCTTCCTTAGCAACACAACGTCTAATTATTCGGTCAGCACATACCTTAAACAAGTAAGGATCCTCCCAAAAGTAGTGTCTAACATCGGAGAGAAACTTTTTCCTTTGTTGATAATTCAAGTCAGGGGGAAAGATGTCACTTACCAAATAGTTCACAATATCTCGCATACCATGGAGTTTCGATTTTCAAGGAAAATAGTGCTTCATCGGGAAAGTCATCCAAAATTGGTACCTCATCGCTAGGGGCATTCGGTAACCTAGATAGGTGATCGGCCACAAGATTCTCGGTCCCTTTCTTGTCCTTAATCTCTAAATCAAACTCTTGAAGCAACAAGATCCAACGAATTAACCTTGGTTTCGCATCCTTCTTTGCCAGCAAATACTTTAAAGCTGCATGATCAGTATAGACAATCACTTTAGAGCCAATCAAATAAGAACGGAATTTATCAAAAGCAAAAACAATTGCTAAAAGCTCCTTCTCAGTAGTGGTATAATTCAATTGGGCTCCATTAAGGGTTCGGCTAGCATAATAGATGACTTGAAAAATTCGGTCATTCCTTTGACCAAGCACAGCTCAATGGCATAATCGCTAGCATCACACATCAACTCAAAAGGCAAACTCCAATCTGGTGGTGTCATTATAGGAGCCGAAATCAGCTTCTCCTTTAATATCTCAAATGCCCGCAAACACTTAGAGTTAAAATCAAACTTAACATCTTTTTCAAGCAATTTTGTAAGTGGTCTTGCAATCTTGGAAAAGTCCTTTATGAATCGCCTATAAAACCCTGCATGTCCTAAAAATCCTCAAGTAATTTAACAGAAGTAGGAGGTGGTAATTTGGAGATAACTTCAATTTTGGCTTGATCCACCTCAATACCTCTAGCAGATATTTTATGGCCCAAAACTATCCCTTCCTGCACCATAAAATGACACTTCTCCCAATTTAGCACAAGGTTAGTCTCTTCGCATCTTTGTAACACCAAAGCTAAATTATGCAAGCATGAATCAAAAGATGTACCAAAAACAGAGAAATCATCCATGAAAATCTCAATGTATTTCTCTATCATGTCGAAAAAATAGCCATCATGCATCGTTGAAAAGTAGCGGGTGCATTACAAAGACCAAAAGGCATCCTTCTATATGCAAATGTACCATATGGACAAGTAAATGTAGTCTTTTCTTGATCATTAGGTGCAATAGGGATTTGGTTATACCCTGAATATCCATCCAAAAAATAATAATATTCATGTCCTGCAAGTTTTTCTAACAATTGATCAATGAAAGGTAAAGGAAAGTGATCTTTACGAGTAGCATCATTCAATTTTCTATAATCCATGCAAACTCGCCAACCTGTCACTGCCCTAGTTGGAATTAATTCATTCTTTTCATTGGTTAGAACAGTCATACCTCCTCTTTTTTTTTGGCACTACTTGCACAGGACTTACCCAATCACTATCAGAAATTGGATAGATAATACCTGCATCGAGTAATTTAATTACTTCGGTTTTCACAACTTCTTGCATTTTTGGATTGAGCCTCCTTTGTGGCTGGATGACTGTTTTGTATTGCTCCTTCATCAGAATTTTGTGCATGCAAATCGAAGGGCTTATTCCTTTTATATCCGCAATGGTCCATCCAATTGCACTCTTATACTCTCTAAGCACTCTAAGTAACTTCTCCTCCATCACCCTGTCAAAGAAGAAGAAATAATCACCGGATAAGAAACACCATCAAGAAAAGCATATTTTAAATAAGAAGGTAAAGGTTTAAGCTCAAGAGTTGGTGGTTCTTCAATGGAAGGCTTGGGCTTCTTTGCACTTGACTCCAATTCTTCAAATTTTTGTGATTTCCATCTCGGACATAGTGGACTTGCTTCTAAAAACTCAACGGCCTCTCTAATTTCTTCATGCTCAGTTTCTTTCTCTTTTGGCTGAACCAAACATGCCTCTATAGGATCTTGAGTTGTGGTCAATTCAAGCACGGTCTTTACTTCACCGTCTATGGTATCTATCTTCAAGCAATCACTTGGTCCCTCAGGGTTTTTCATGGCTTTGAGGACATTGAAAGTGACTTGATCTTCTCCCACTCTAAGGATCAATTTTCCTTGTTGTACATCAATGAGAGCTCTTCCCGTGGCTAGGAATGGTCGGCCCAAAATAATAGGAACTTCATAATCCTCCTCCATCTCTAGCACGACAAAATCCGCTGGAAAGATAAATTTATCCACCTTTATTAAAACATCCTCCACTACGCCTCTTGGATATTTGATAGATCTATCCGCCAATTGTAAAGACACGGTGGTCGCTTTTACTTCTCCTACACCTAGTTTCACAAACACCGAATAAGGCATTAGATTTATACTAGCACCAAGATCACATAAAGCTTTATTAAAGTAAGCATCACCAATATTGCATGGAATAGTAAAACTCCCTGGATCTTTTAATTTTGGTGGTAGCTTATTTTGAAGGATGGCCGAACATTCCTCATTCAACTTCACAGTCTCATACTCCTCTAACTTCCTTTTGTTAGCTAGGATCTCCTTCAAAAACTTGGCATAGCTTGGCATTTGAGCTAGAGCATCTACAAAAGGAATATTAATGTGCAACTGTTTAAGATAATCAAAAAATTTTGAAAATTGCTTATCTTGCTTGTGTTTGGCTAGCCTCTCCGGAAAAGGAATAGGTGGAACATATGGCATTGGAGATGGTTTGCTCTTTTGTGGCTCATCCTTTTGTTTGATCTCGTGGAAGATTTGTCCTTGTTCTCGTCTTCTACTTCCTCATCTTGATCTTGCTTTCCAACTTTTTTTCCACTTCTCAATGTAATTACCTTTGCGTTCTCCATGGGATTCCTCTCGGTATCACTTGGCAAGGCACCACTTTGTCTCTCATTAATTCTCTCGAGCTAGTTGCCCCACTTGCTTCTCTATGTTTCGAATAGATGCTTCTTGATTATGGAATCTTACATCGGTACTTCTCATGAAATCTTGAGTGGTTTGAGCTTGTTTTTCCACAGTTTGGGTTAGCTTTGCAACCAAAGTCTCCAAGTTGGAATTATGCTTCTCCATGGATGGTGGTGGTGCTCTCGGTCCTTGTTGATTTTGACCTCCCCAAGATAGATTAGGGTGATTCCTCCATCCTAGGTTGTAAGTGTTGGAGTAAGGATTATTTTGAGGGCCCCTGTTAAAATTTGAAACAAAGTTAGCATGTTCGAAGAATTAGCATAAGGGTTACCTACTTGACAATCGGTGCTAATATGATTTCCACCACAAAATTCACAAGATACTCCTTGAGTTTTTAGAGAAGCAATCATATTGCTTAATGCATCAAGTTTTGCATTCAAAGTCCTATTGGTGTCAACTTCATGAACTCCACTTGGCTTTCGGGCTTGGTATCTCTCAGTTGGCCATTGATAGCTATTGCTCGCCATCTCCTCAAGGAGATGAAAAGCTTCTTCGGGTGACTTGTTTTGCAAAGTGCCTCCAGCTGCCGCATCTAGACTAGCTCGAACGGTAGGATGCGCTCCGTTATAGAATGTATGTACTTGCATCCAAATTGGCAGTCCATGGTGCGGGCATCTCCTTAGCAGCTCTTTAAACCTCTCCCATGCTTCATAAAAGGGCTCACCATCCATCCGCATAAATGTAGTAATATCATTACGCATTTTGGCAGATTTTGCGAGAGGAAAATATTTACTTAGGAATTTTTGAGCCAAGTCTTCCCAAGTAGTGATAGAGCTGCGGGAAGAGAAGTCAACCAAGTCTTAGCTTTATCACGAAGAGAAAACGGGAACAATCTTAATTTAAGAGCATCATCGTAACGCCATTAAATTTAACGGTGTCACAAATTTCAAGGAATGCTTCTAAGTGTAGATTTGGATCATCATTAGGCGATCCACCGAATTGCCCCGCATTTTGAAGCATTTGAATTAAGGATGGCTTGATCTCAAAATTGTTGGCTTGCACCTTTGTCGGCCTCCTTATACTTGATTGTGCTCTTTGAATTGTTGGTGTAGCATAATCTTTCAAAGTCCTCCTTGGAGGTGCGACTTCTTGATTTTCAGCCATTGCAATGTGAATTGCTTGTGATTGTTCTCTTCTTCTCCTAAGAAAGGTTCTTTCAATCTCAGGATCAAACTGTTCAAGGTCTCCTTGTTGGCTTCGGGTTATGCGATGCTCCTCCACCTTTTATAGAGAAGTGAGTTTGGCCTGCAAAAGAAACAAATTAAAAATAATATAAAGGCTAGTCTAAACTAAGAATTGCTCGATATCAATAGTAATTGGAAAATTGTCAAAACAATCCCCGCAACGGCGCCAAAAACTTGTTAGGTGAATTGCAAGTGTACAATATCAACAAGTAATAAAGTGATGAGTGAGTATCGTTCCCACAAGGACTGTTTTTTATTTTATTTTATCCAATTACTTACCGAAAGTGATCAATTCAAAAATCTAGCTAACCAAATCGAAAAGATGAGTAAAAAGTAAACTAAACCAACTAAAATACTAAAATATAGAAAAGGTCAAAACTTAAAGAATTAAAAATAAGTAAAATTAATCTAAAGCAAATTCAAGATCACCAAGGGTTAGAGCATCCAACTTCACTTAATCATTCATAATTAATTTTCTTAACTTTTCATGCAACAAATTAATTTCCAATTGTGTTGGCGAAATTTCCCTAAGATGGATTAAAAGCCGACCTCGGTCTAATAATCCCTAATTAGATATGTTAACCCACACTAACCTTAGGTGAATTTAAACTACCTAAAAGCATTAAGTTCTTGTGGAAATTCCCGGATTTAATCTAAGTAGTCCCAACCTAGATCTACTACCGCAGCCACATAAATAACCTAGTGTACCTTGACCTAGATTTAATTTATGGTTCAATATCACTAATGCGCATGCACACAATCTCCACCCGGTATCATGTATACATAAAAAATCATTCAAAAGTTGGCCGACTTCTAAAAGCATTAAGATCATGATAAAGAACGACACAATCAAAAATTCTATTGCATGAAAGTCTTTAAAAATTAATCAATCATGATTAAGATCCAATGGAGCTCTAACAAAAGAAATTTAGAACATAGTAAAAATTAAACTAACAAGAATTAAAGAAAACATAGTACTAAATAAAAACAAATTCACCGAATTGAGAAACAAGGAGCTTCGGGTTTGTCTCCTCCTCTCCTTGACATGCATCAACTCCACTAAAATAGAAGAACAAAATCTAAAACCTAAAATCTTACGTAGAGATGGTGGCTCCGGGATTCTCTCCTCTTTTCGGCATAAAAGCAGTTTATATAGCCTCCAAAAATCTGCCCTAGGTTGACTCTACTAGGATTTGGAAAAGATTCCTCCTTGATTTTCTTTAAACTTTATCTTCAATCATGGTCAAATTCTCCAAATATCTGATTTGGGCTGCCTTTTTTCTTCAAGATAAAATATTCTGAAAGATATTGCAATATTCGGAAGATCTGAAAATATTTCATACAAAATAAAATTACGTGAGTAGCAATTAAATTCACCCAAAAATTCCTCAAAATTTAGCAAATATCAAGTCTAAATTAGCAAGAATACTCTATTAAAAATAGAGTTATCATATAAGCTTTTTCTATCCATTTCTTTTGAACAGGTCTCCGAGACTTTAGGACATTTATTCTCAAAATGTTCTTTTTCTTCACTGATTGGAACACTTTAGATTTTCACAACCAACGATTTAACAAAATTCCTTTTAAAATGGTTTTTATAGGCCTGTCGAGGAAATCTCTATTTAATCCTTTCCTTGACCTTAGGAAAATCAATTAATGATTTACTTTCATTGCAAAACCCAAGTCCTGACTTATCATAGTGAGGAATTTGGATAGAAAGAATATGCTGCAGATTTTTCATTCCTTCAGAAAACTTTACATTAATACTCGAAATTTCATTTCTAAGAAATAGATTCTCATTTTGTAAAGAACTTTGATTTTCCTTTATTTCCAAAAGTTCCTTTTTAAGGGACTCATTTTCATTTTTGATAGAATCACGACTTTTCTTCATTTCCGTAAATTCCTTTTTAAGATCATTAAACTTTCCTATTAACGAACAATTCTGATGACTCAGCTTACGATTTTCTACCTTTAAATTTGAGATCTTTTTCAAGGTAGATTTTAGATTTAAACACAGCTCATTTATGTAATTAGAGATTTCTATTGGAATATCGAAATAATTTACCTCGATTTCTCTGTCGAGAATCCGAGTCCGAGCTCGAATGCTTTGAGTCCGAGTCCGAATGTGCCATAAGACAGATGTTTCCATATTCGTCTTCACTATCCTCAACTTCTGTGTCACTCCATGTGTCAGCTTTGAGGGCCTTCTTGTACTTCTCGAATTTCCCTTTGTTCTTTTTGAGCTTGAGACAATTATGTTTAATATGTCCCTTTTTCTTACAGTCAAAACAAATGACATCTTTGGCATAATCTTCCTCGTCATCAGTTCTACGTTGTCCAGACTGTCTATTTTGTTTCCTGTTGTTGAACTTCCTGCCTTTTCTGTTTAATTTCTTCACCTTTTTGATCAGCAGTGCAAGTTCCTCGTCGTCCAGCTCTTCCTCGAGTCCGTATCATCGAATCGTGTTAGACTTAAGAGCAATGGACTTTTTACCTCGGATTCCACTTCCTCGTTCATTTGTTCTACTTCATAAGGCGGCAGCAGTACCAACGAGCTCATTGTTAGTGGTGAAATTCGCGAGTTTCTCGATAGATGTCTTCACATTGTTCCATTCTTTTGACAGTCCTCTCAGAAGTTTGTTGACCTTCATTAGTCCAGGAACAGGCTGTCCTTGATATGCCAATCCGTTTACAATTTCTGTAAAACGACTGAACATATCTCCTATGGATTCTCCATGCTTCATCTTAAAAGATTCGTATTGACCAAGTAATATGTTTACTTTGGTCTCCTTGACACGATCAGTTCCTTCATATGTCACATGTAGTCTATCCCATACTTCCTTTGTTGTATCACAAGAAGATATTCGATTATATTCATTAGGTGATAAAGCACAATATAGAGAGTAAATAGCCTTTGCATCAAGAGTTTGTCTCTTTGTTATCTCTTTTGGAGAGAAAGTGGCTGATGGTTCTGTTTCTTTCCCATCGTTACTCTTTGACGTTTTTCTGGTGTTATCAATGGGCTCAATTCCCCTCTCAACCACATCCCATTCCAGTGGATCTTTCGATCTAAGAAATGCCTTTATTTTATTCTTCCAAATATTGTAATCTTTGTCGTCGAAGTAGGGTGGATGAGTGTTGCTCTGCCCCTCAATCAAACCTGGTGCAAGAATACTAGCCATAGAGGATCTTTAACTCAGAAGTAACAAACACTTCAAGATCTCGAGCACGAGACTCTGATACCAATTGATATAGCTAATATAAACACCTAGAGGAGGGGTGAATTGGTGTAGAGAGATTATTCGCGTAAATATATATAACTTTTACAATCAACAAACTGGAATCAAGTAGAGAGAGTTAGAGAAGATTGCAAACATTGTTTATAGTGGTTCGGCTTTAGACAAGCCTACGTCCACTCTCCGGGCGACCAGCCAATCGGCTGTATTTCACTATATGATCAACGGTGATTACACACTCTCGAGTGTTTGTACTTGGTGATGATCTGTCTCACTAAGTCACTCTCTTTTGTAATACACTGACATCACTCAAATACGCACTATGAACAACAATTGAAGAACAGAATCAGCTTTAGAATAATGTTCATCTCCTCTACCCCTAAGTCTCAACCTATCCTTAAATACTCTCCAAACCACACTCGATCATTGGCTCTTTCCTTGAGAGTTTAGTCTTCCTTTTCTTGGACAGACTTTATAAGGCAAGTCTTTTTGACCGTTGAAGGTAGATCAGATCCCCTTAGATTCTGTTCGCCTATACAATCAGAATCTGGGCTTCCATAAGTGCTATATTCTTCTTTGGAAGTTGTCCACTAATTTGATCCTGCCAATCAGATTTATATAACAGAATCAACATAAATAAGGTAAGTGAAATACTCTACCGTTGGTGATCTTATCTTGTAGATTCATCTTAAGTCGACGAGTCTTAAGTTCGAGTCCGCCTAGATTTTCGATGCAGTACATTCGAGACTTAAAATCTCGATGGTACGGTCAGACTTAAATCTCAGTCTAGTACGGTCAGACTTAAATCTCAGTCTGGTCGAGTCTTCCCTCTAGTACGGACAGACTCTAAGACATCTCATGCTTTATCTTCTGCTACCAGCAGACTTTAAAGCCTATGTCTTTCTGTGTTCTTTTCCTTCAGAAGATTGATATAAATATCATTCATAAAATGTTTTGTTAGCATCAAAACTAGGAGTTTTCTCAACAATTAATATGACTATTGATTCTAAAACCGTTTCAAATCTTTAATTTTGCCATTGGTTCTAAAATTGTTTCAAAACATCAATCTTTAGCTTGACTCAATTTGATTGCCGCAATTACAAACACAATTGTAATGTTGTCTCTCCCGTTCAAATGTCATTCTAAATTGTTTATAGTGTGTGACATCCTTAGCTTTATTACTGAGTTAACAGCATGACTTGTGTTAACACACTAATACAACTAAGAGAACTGATTGTCCCGATTAATCTCCAGTTCCTACAAACAATGAGTACTAATATGTCATGACTATTCCCATAGTGTGAATACTTTAATAACATAATGAACCTATCAACTTTGGCTACCATGTAATTCAATTATTCTGTCTTACATGATTGCTTTAGGGCATTAGCCAACAATACCATCATGTCTTATTCGGAAATTTTGTGAAGTAAATAGAAATTACCCTAAAAATGACTTTTTCCCCGAAATTCTCCTAATGGATGTTAGTCCCTAAAAATTACTTCGCAATGATGGCCAAGCTCGAGATTTTTCATTTATTTATCAAAAGTAAATACTTTATTCATATCTTAAAATGATACGTAAAAAATTCAAAATAAAGCATATTCAAAATAGTAAATTATAACAACAAATTATAAGCTATTGTAATAAACAAACTTGCATCCCACAAGAACAGTTCTGTCTTACGATAATACATATGTCATGGCTATCCACACAGTGTGAATACTTTGAGAACATAATGAACCTTTCAACATTGGCTACCATGTAATTCAATCATTATGTCTTATATGATTGATTTAGGGCAAGCCAACAATACTACCATGTCTTATTCGGAAATTCTTGAAGTAAATAGAAATTACCCTAAAAGGATTTTTTCCCGAAATTTTCCAAATGGACGTTAGTCCCCAAAAAATTACTCTATAACAATGGCCAAGCTTGAGATTTTTTTTTAATCAAAAGTAAATATTTTATTCTTATCTTAACATGATGCATACAATATTCAAAATAATAAATTTTAACAACAAATTATAAATTGCTAAAATAAACACACTTGCATCCCATAAGAATGATTTTGTCTCAACATCAAAACAGAATGAAGGACAGTCAATCAACGAATCTTATCATTAACAGTGATAAGAAATCTTTTTCCCATACTTACGGATAGGGTTGAGTATGGTTCAAGTGAGGGGTTCCCATCTTAGAATTTGGAACCACCCACTAAGGGCTGGTTCCGAAAAATTGGAACATGAAATCACTCATTAGTTTCACAGACTCATTCGAGAACCGGACCGTAGTACATGGAATAAGTCGAAATATCATGTAGTGGAACGGCAATTTTCAAACTGAAAATTGAGGCAACATGGGTTTCAGTCCCATTTCTCGATGATTACAAAAATCTTGAGCCATTGATCTCTTTCACACAAATTTAATTGCTTGGTCAGGTCCACAGTGAATTTATTATTGCAACCGAACCACCCTTCTCTGGCCACAGCACCTCCTAGTAATTTCCAACACAAGGTGTGATTTCACTTTCACTAAAGTGTAAAAGTGAGCTGAAATTCTTTAAAATAAATAAATATATACTGGTTCGGTCCAAGTGGGCGGTTTCATACTTGGAACTGAGAACTGGACCGGTGCTCACTGATTCAACTTAAAATTGGAACCGAGGATTAGACCATTCCCCATGGGAACTGCTGATTCTGGGTTGTTTCAGTCTGGTTTTGGCCAGTTCTCAATTCCTTTGTGTGCCCCTAATAAAATCTTGCTCAATGGACGGTAGTTGATTTGGTTCAGTGTCCTCAACACCATGATATATGGAGACACCAAAAACAGGTTGAAAAAACTCCCTAAACAAGATCTAAATCGGGAGAGGTTGCACGAGCATATAATTGCCTCTAAGAACCCTTGGATCCAGATCTAGAGGTGAGAACTTTCAGAACTCGCAGAAGTTGTGTAACCGCTTCCGATGCAGCAAGAACTAACCAGTAGGAGTTCACCATACTCCTCAATTCTATCAAATCTTTGGTCCTGAGGATATGAAGCTAAATCCGTAATGATGGAAGCAGAAAATACGCCCATCGACTGAAGAAGAGCATCGGCAGCAAGTGAAGAAACAAAAGATAAAGCAACAAAATACTTCCAGATCAGATCGAGAGAGAGAATCTCAACTAGAGTTGAGAAGATGAAGCCTCCCTCAACCAAGAGGGAGTTGGGGTGGAAGAGAAAAAGGGAAACCAGTGAAAGGTGGGGGAGGAAAGAAAACGGCTAGGATTTCGTCATCCTTACATCACAAGGTTGAAGTATCTAATTTGCTAGCCAATCTAAGCATGATATTGATAAGTTCGAAAGACAAATAATCTTTAAATTATTGATCAAACGGTTTACAACTCAGAAAGAAAACAAAGACTAAGCTTGTGGGTGACTTGGAGCTAGAAGCCAACAGCACAAACTCAAAACATACTTACAAGAGCAAGAATTTGGCAAATAAAAGAAAAGTAATAAATGGCTCGTGCTATTTTCATCCTCTAAATGACTATAATACTTCTTAGTTTGTTGAATTGATGATAATAGCCTTAAGAGAACTAATTAATCGAAAAGACAAATGGAGAGGGTGAAAGTTTATATTATTAAAACTATAAAAGCCGCACACTATCATGAAAATACAGGATTATATGTATTAATCAAAATAATGATGTTTAACGTTACCAACTTATGTTATTTTCCGTTTGTTCTTACACAAACTTCATTTCCTCTTTTTTACTTACCAAGTGGTCAAGCTTATTCCTATAATGGATTTTTCTTTTCAATAACGAGCATGAACCTTGTTGGTAATGTTGATTAATAAAAATAAATCATGACCATAAAAGAGCTCACAACGTCAACTCCTCTAAAAATTTGAATTAAAGAGTTGAATACTCAAAGAGTTATTAGAGATTGAATATTCAACGTTAGTAGGGGCTACATTAGACCATTTAAATTTCAGGTGTGTACAAAGCTATTGAGGGTTGAAAATAACATGAGCCAATGAAATTTGTATAAAATCAATAAATCTTGCAATTTGATTGAGTGTTCATCTATTTTATTTTTTGAGTCTTACTCTTACTTTTATATTTTTTTATTCCTTTCCCGCTGCACCACCAATGGTTTCTACGTGCCTTTTTGCTCATCGATCAAGTTTGGTCACTTTACTTGCTCCCACAATCTTCAGTTGGCATTGAACTGCTTCGTTAATTTTGGGGTTGGCATTGGCATCAAGAATGTTTTAGAATGTTCTCATTTTCCATGTCTGATAATTTAGGGTTGTTATTTCTATTTGATTTTCTTAGTTAGGTATCATCGCGATTTTATATCATCCAACTATTTTCCTGAGATTCCTAGAACTTTTCATAACTTCCTGCTATTTTGAATTTTCACGTGGAATAAGTGCATTATAAGTTTTAAATCTTATTATAAAAATACAATTGAGTTCTAAAACTTTCAAAAAATATAATTAAGTCCTACAACTTTCAAATAATGCAACGATATCCTAAAATCTGTTATGAAAATACAATTAAGTCTTAAAATTTTCAAAAAGTGAAATCAATGGAAGGAGTTAAATGGACCAATTTAACAATTTTTAGGACTTGATTACACTTTTGAAAGTTTTTAAACTCAATTACATTTCTATGATAAGTTTTAGGACTTAATTGCACTTTCGTGATAAGTTTTAAACTTCTTGTTATATTTTGGTACGTCCATGATGGGGTATGTCCAAGAGACACCTATTACTCATGATAGAGTATGTTTTATAGAGGTACCATTTGAAGGGGTATGAACGGTTATTTTTCAAGAGAAGTATAAAATGATAACTTCTGAAAATAACCGCTAATAAATGCAATTGAGAAAAACAGAACCCTCTCAATCAAAAGAAAACACTCAGGGACTCCATCATCTACTTTAAGAAACAAGTGGTATTAACAATGTGGAATATGAATACTTTATTCGTGATTGCATTTGGACCAACATGAAGTTGTATCGTCCATCAATCATTTAGGATTCAACGTATGTTCCTGGGATAATTTCTTTATTGCGCATCGAAGAGGTAACTTGTTTTTTCCACTGGCTATTCTTCCATCACTTCCAATGTATTTGTCCTTTTTTTAAAATCTAGCATCGCTTCAGCTGCCCTCATCTCTCTCTCTCTCTCTCTCTCTCTCTCTCTCTCTCTCTCTCTCTCTCTCTCTCTCTCTCTACGAACCCTTTTTAACTTCGATTTGACTTCAGGGTTTCGTCAAAATGTTGAATTCCATCCATTGAAAAGTAAAAGGTTGGCCTTGTGGCGAAAGGTTATACTCAACAAGATGGTATAGATTATGAGGAAACATTTTCATTAGTTGTAAGGTTTGCCTTTATATGCCTTATACTAGCCATTGTCACACATTTGAACCTAGAATTACATCAAATGGATGTAAAGACAACATTTCTCAATGAAGAATTAGATAAAGAAATCTATATGAAACAACCGACAGGTTTCGTGGTTGTCAAGAGCGAAAATTTTGCAAGCTCAATATATGGCCTTAAGCAATCATCTAGATAGTGGTATATTCGTTTTTAACAAGACATTACTTCTTTTGGGTTCATGATGATTGAAGAAGATCACTGTGTGTATATGAAACAGTCCGATGATAAATTTATAATTTTATCACTTTATATGGACGATATTTTGTTAGCTAAGAATGACAAGGGTTTGGTTAAAATTTTGCAAGCTCAATATATTGCCTTAAGCAATCATCTAGATAGTGGTATCTTCGTTTTCAACGAGACATTACTTCTTTTGGGTTCATGATGATTGAAGAAGATCACTATGTGTATATGAAACAGTTCAAGGATAAATTTATAATTTTATCACTTTATGAAACCATCCGAGGATAAATTTATAATTAACCTTGATTGGATAAAGTAATCATGGTTGGATAAAATTAACCACGGTTGATAAATGGTTAGGTTAATTAATCTTGGTTAGATAAAGTAACCATGGTTGATTGACAGTTAGATTAATCAACTTGGGTTAAATAAAGTAACCATGGTTGATAAACGGTTAGGTTAATTAACTACGGTTAGTAACTGTCTATCAATTATGGTTAGTTAAATAACCATGATTTTTATATGGTTAAGTTTAGTTAACCATAGTTAAGGTTAATTAATTTAATTAACACGATTAATTATAATTAATTATGTTTAAGTTAATTAATTATAATTAAGGCGATAAGTTATTCCGATAGGCTATCAAAATGAGTGATAAGCTATCGCGATAGAAAATTGGTAAAGGTGATAAGATATTATCAAAAAAACGATATGCTATCGGGGGATTAAGTGATAAGTTATCACCAAATGGGTGAAAAGCTATCAGGAGTTTGATGATAAGCTATCACCAAGGGATGATGAGTTATTGAAGGTGATAAGTTATCAGGAAATAATTGATAGGCTATCACCAATGGGTGATAAGTGCCGTTTATGTGCCTTTGGCTGGAATTATATGATGTTTTCCTATACATGCCATACTATTTGATGCTTGCTTTGCCTTGAAAAATGTTTGCCTCATGTAAAACTCAGAGTAGTAATTTTTACAAAGGTTTTTATGAACAGATAAAAGGAAAACCCTTAGATGTCGGGTGTATATGTCGACTTTTGCAATTTAAATGAGGTCGGTATATTTAAAAAGTAAAGCATGCAAAGTTTAACGGGTTTTCAATAATTATGTGACAAAGTATGAATATTTTCCTGCATTTTTATATGAAAAATATGTAGTGGTTTATTATGTTGAGTATGTACCACGTTTACATTGGTGAATGCATGGAAATGAATTACAATTTATTGATGTGGTGTACTTGTGTGATCACATAATATAACCGTCACCTCAACGGGAGTTTGGGGGACGAAACCCGATCCGAATATGATATCGAATCTAGGGAATTTTTTTGTAATCGCCACCAATTCTATTCGGATGAATCCTAGGCCGATTGGAAACCTGTTACAAAGTAGTGCGGGAAGTTTACCACTTAGGCTAAGCTACTGATCCACGTAAACTAGGGTTCAAATGTCCAACAGCTTGCTTATGCGCGGGGAAGGGTTAGCACACCCACAATGCTCTTTCAGTATCACAATCGTATTGATGTAAGTCTTGATTTCTGCTTCTTCTATGATACTCGGAGTAAAATGAAATAATTTTTTTTGTTGGAAATTCGAAACAAATTGTCTTTTAACTTCCGATTTTGTTCTGCTATTGATGTAGTCCGATTACTTGCGAAAATGGCATGACTCCATGTGGGTGCTTGTGCTTGGTTTTTTAATATAAATGCATGATGATATGCATAAAATATGGAACATTTGTATTAACGACGATGGTGATAAAGTATGAAAAATGATGATATGGACCATGCTGACAATAGAAAATCATATGAATGCCGTGACAATGATCGGATAAGGCAGATGATTGAACGATGACATGGCAAAGCACATGGCTTGATGATGACACTGTTAAAACATACGAATGTCGTGACGGTTAAATGTGCGAGTGAATTGTATTGAAAAAAATCCTACATTCGAGAATCGGAGTGATTTGTATATCATAATTAATTCATATCATTGATTTAAACTTTTAAGTGAATGTGAGTCTAATTAGAAATGTTAATGGGCTCGTGCTTGAGCTCAGACTCTCCCTTGGCAATCTCCTCAGTCAAAGGTATCTAATTTCTTCTGCGCACATCTAATAAATTGTATAATACATGAGGGGGAAATTGTTAAGATGCATGTTTAAGTGAGTTGTATTAGAGAAAATTCCATATCAAAGAATTTGTATGGTGTAAAGCAATTTATATATCGTAATTAGTCTATAATTCATTAACTTAAATTTTTAAGTAAACGTGAGGTCAACTGAATATATTAATAGGCTTAAGATCCCTCTTAACAATTTTCTCAATTAAAGATATTGTCCAACAATGACGATGATATAATAAAATATACTAAATGGGGGGCGGAAGAACACTAGGATTGCCATAACTTTTATACGGCGCTCACTTTGGTGCCAAAACTTTTTTTTTCGCTCACTTAAGTGCCCAATCGGAGTAAAATCGTTTAATTAAGTGCCACTTCCGACCAAAAGTCATATGTAGATTTTTTCAATGATTTTCCATAGTTTTTTAATAATTTTTGATTTCCAACGTGGATTTTTCAATTCCGACGTGGCTTCTCTTCGTGCATTAGTCCAAAACAAGGTCGTTTCTTCTCATCTCGTCTCTATTCTTTTTGCCATTTTTTCTTTCTTTTTTTTCTTTAGGGCCGACGAGGGTCATCGGTGACACTCGCCGACCGTGGAACCCTCGCCCTGGGCCACAAAGGCCTGGGGTGAGGCCATCGGAGCTCGGCCAGCCGCGGGTGAGGCCGCGATGACCTTCGCCGGCGTTCGATCGAGCTCGATGGCCTCGCCCTAGGCCTTCATGGCCAAGGCGAGGGTTCCATGGTCCGCGAGGATCACCGGTGACCCTCGTCGGCTCTAAAAAAAAATTGAAAAAAAAATTGAAAAAAAAAATCGAAAAACTCCAAAAATTAATAAATATATTAAAATATATCAAAATATTATCTATCGGCGGCCACGTCGCCTTTTCTCGGCGGCCATGTCAACTTTTTCGGTGTCTAAATCGGAAGTGGCACTCAAGTAAACGTTTTTTTAAACTTGTGGCACTCAAATGAGCGAAAAAAACGTTTTTGCACTAAAGTGAGCGTCGTATGAAAGTTATGGTATTCCTAATATTCTTCTATCCTAAATGGGGTGAAATATGAAAGCAATCATGAATGGCGTGCGTATATCATAAACGGACAGTTCATCCGCCGTTAGCCTGACCTTCGGCTCGATTCATCATCATTAAATCTGCAATAATTAGAATATCAATTCTAAAATTAGAAGAGGGCCATGAAATCAATTTCCTTGAATATTTTTGTTTCTTTAAATAGGAAAATAATTTGGGTATCTTCTTATGACTTTTTTTATTTATGGAAAATGCATTTTTATATAAACAAAAATAGGAAACTTGCTAGGTGAGAAAATGTGTGTAATCGCCAAAGAAATATATGAAGGACTCAATTGCGAATTTTAAAATAGGTCCGCACTATTTCTATTCCTTTATTGGCTTCTGACACCATTTTTCATGTTAAATTGGCTGTATTATTCCATGCAGGTCCCATTCTTAATTTAAAATTATTTCTTGTCATTTTTTTTTTGTTTCAATTTTACTGAAGTCAAAGCAACCCATACTCCTCTAAAACAAAATCTATTAAGGTTAAATATGGGAGATACTCTTGATTTAAGATTATTGCCTTCTTTCTTCTATTCTTTTTTGTTCTTTTTTCCTTTTCTTTCTCCATTTGAAACAAAATTTGTCTTCCTCTTTTCAAAAAAAATTATTTGGTAGATAGCTAACTAATTATTTGACCAAAAGAAGCTAATTATTGTGTTAATGAGTTGTATATTTCTTTTTTTACTAGGATTTAGTATGCATTTCATTTAATTATAATTTTAGTATGTGCCATTATGTTGTAATATGTATATTTTAACTACTCAATTTTCATTTTTTCGGTGAATCTAATAGTCAAATTTTTAATTATTTAATGCGTGATGCATTAAATATTTTAAGTGATATTGATTCGTTTTTTTATTTATAGCAACATACTTCAAAAGGACAGTTAATAAAATGATATCCAGTCTTTCTTTTGTGATGTTCAATAGAAATAGTATGTTAATCACGATCATTACCTCTCCTATCGGGGAAAATTCCAAATAAATGCTTGAAGTGCCATTATTTTCTCAAATAAAGGTTCAAAGCGGACATTGTTTTAAATAATGGCTCACGGTGCTCTCATTTTCTCAAATAAGAGTCTAAAGTGGCCATATCAATATCAAAGAAGTGCTTGTTCTAAGGGCAATTTCGTCTTTTTATTTTTTAAAAAATTTTAAATTTTTTTCTGTTTTTGGCCTTTTTCTTTCTGTTGTCTTTTTCTTACCTCATCTTCCCCGAAGCTTTCCACACCTACAAACCCTTGGCTGAAGTAACAACTCCATCGCACAAAATCCAAAACTCCAGCCACCATTTATATCAGATGGCCAAACTCTCCGAACCACCACCAACCACCAACCTATCACCCGTCGTCTACTCTAGTGATCATAAAAATCTTAAAAAAATATTATTGAACTCACGCATTGAATAGAAACAATTTTAACAAGCCAAAAAAAGATGCACTAAAATGCAGCGAAGTGGACTAACTGGTATGGACTCAAATTGCTAGCTATATTAGCGAGGGAAAGTAGCTTTGGCGTAGGGGAAGATTCAAATCCAAACTGACATTGACCGATTTTTTTTTCAACGAAATCACATAAAAACTTAGTAAAAAAAACACAAAAGTCAGTTGTGCTTCGGTAATGTGTGAGTAATCAAGCATTAAATAAACTTTTGCTAGGTCTGCGTCGAGGTCTGCGTGAGGGCCGTCGACCCTCGCCCAGACTAGGGCGATGGTAGATGATGCTTGCTGAGATCTAGGAGACGGTCACCGCCCTCTTTTGCTTTTGGTGAGGGCCTATTGGCCCTAAGCCCTCACCTCTGGTCAGTGAGTGTTGCTGGCCCTCGTCCAAGTGCTGGCCGTCGCCCCACAAGCATTGAGGTAGTGGCCATAGGTGAGAGTGTTTCTCTCTTTTTAAGATAGTTTTTAAAATTGTAATCTAATTTAATTAAAATTTAAATTGTTTTTTAACCAAAATTTCCCTCATT
This sequence comes from Corymbia calophylla, assembly GCA_014182845.1. Taxonomy (NCBI): domain Eukaryota; kingdom Viridiplantae; phylum Streptophyta; class Magnoliopsida; order Myrtales; family Myrtaceae; genus Corymbia; species Corymbia calophylla. The sequence continues at coordinate 23,420,040 of CM024703.1, forward strand.
AGTAGGGCTATTTTGTTAGCCGATGAGTCGGCTAAGCTAGACCCTTATTTGAAATAGTTGTAACTACTTTAGACTTTTCTTCGGGACCTCTATCGTAGTTATGGCACCTCTATCACCATGGATGTGTAAGGCAATAGGAGAGGAGTGCCAAGAAATTATGGAAGTGATACCTCTATACCCATCTCTTTCCCATATCTAGAAAATGGCAATTTAAACTACCCATGGCTCCGAAATATGCGACATAGGCATATTCTCCCTCCTACTTGTCGACTAACTTTAGGATGTGTATGGCAATAGGAGAGGAGTGCCAGGAAATTATGGAAGTACCCATCTCTTTCCTAGATCCAGAAAATGGCAATTTGAACTACCCATGGCTCTGAAATATGCGACATAGGTTCATGAAATAGTTTTGCGGCATGGAATGACGGCTTTGTGACCTTAGTTTGCAATGCCATTTATGAATGATTTGTGAACTAAGTTATGGATAAACATTGTTGTTGGCTCAGAAGACCGATCATCACAAATGTGGGCTTTGACATTATTAAAGACTACATTTGGTCGTTTGAATGTCTATACAGGATAGGACTAGATAAAATATGATATCGAATCTAGGGAATTTTTCTATATCTCATCCACGATGATTGTAACAATAAAATCGGATATATATACATCATACTATATATATTGTTTGGTATAAATGGCATATTATTATAAATGAATCACAAATTTTACAAATGGAGATGGTAAAAATCTCTCACAATACTCTTTTATACTTTTTTTTTTTTTTTTTTTTTTTGATGAGATGCAAGTAAGGAAAATAGCCACCACACTCACATCACAATTCGAACCGCACTTTTTGCGAAGACAAGCGCCCAAACCAACTACTTTATTTATACTTTATTTATATATTTATATATTTTATTTTACTCTCTTTTTTAATTAATTTCTTTTTAATTTCTTTCTTCCCTCCCATCATTCTCTAATAAAATTTTATTCAAAAACTATACGAATATACCTAAAATATTAAAACACCTAATATATGTAATAAATATATATTTTATATTGAATTTATATTATAAGATATAATTAATTTTCAAATATATAAATAAAAATAATATTAAATTAAAAAAACAAATTGTTATTTTTTGTCATTTTGAATTCCTTATATTATAATTCAAATATAATTTATATTGAAATATAATTTTAGATTTGTTATTTTAAGAAGTTTGTTTTTGAGAAAAACAACTTTTTTATTATGAAATTAGAAATTCTATTCACTTTTATCTTATCTCCCTATAAGATAATTTTATCTAGCCTATATCTCCATTATATCCGACTTTATTCTATCTTAAGTAGGCACCATATGCAAGATAAGATAAATATTATCTTATCATGGATTTTATTCTAATTGCCAACGTAGCCAAAGGCTTTTCCGATAGATGGTTGTGTTTGACCAAGCGTAATCACGAAATACCAAGTTTTATTTATAATGAATAACTTTTAGTATACATCTATTGTTGCCTTTAAATAAAAAACTAAGTTAAACTATTTTTTGAAATCAATAATCTCATTGTGGTTAGTAGCTATTAATCTCATGCAAAAGTCATGTCAACTTTGAAATTTCACGACCCAAATTCCATAGGAATGCAAATGTAATTAAGACAATCAGGTGATGGACAATAATATCCCAATCCAAAAAGTAAGTCAAAGAATTGAAATTTAATAAAAAATTCTGATTTTTAAGGGTTTATCCCCTAAATCCACTTAAATCAATATTTAATGTTTTTAAATTATTTTCTCCCTCTTTTCCAAAATAAAATAAAATAAAAATAAATCTGGATCGGTAATTTCCACGGACCGCGTGAGGTGAACGCGCTTTGGCTTTCCCTTCTTATTATATAAGAAGTAGGAAGGCGAGGCAAACTTCCCGCCCATTCAAAGAAACAAAAGCTTTTGTTTTGTCTCTCCCGATTTCTCTCTGTCGCGAACGATCATCCATTTTCTTCTTCTTCTTCTTCTTCGATCGCCGCCCCGCCGATCTTCGTACTCTCGATTCGAGGGGCGATCGCCGGTTCGTCGCTTTGCCGTTTTCCCTCAGGTTAGCTTCGCTCCTCTTCTCGACGCCTCTCTCTCCGTATCGGTTTCTAGCTAAGTAGCGACGAGGAAGTTCCAAGTTAGGGTTTCTGTCTATCTTCTCTCGACGACGATGACAGTCTCCCGCTCGCCGTCGGAGGGATTTTCAAGAGGTGGGTGTCCGCCGGTGACAATCTGTCGTTCGGCGGGATCGTTAGGCTTCTTAATCCCGAAGGAATCGCGGGTTTTCTTCCGCCTGGAAGGATCGGGTTTTTGTTGCCTTGATTTGAGGGGCTATTACTACGAGGATGGCCAATTTGGAAATTAGGTTTGATGACTGGAAGTTTTCTTGAAGGGGTTCGGACGATGCCACATTGTTGTCCAGATTTAGTTTCTCTAGTTCGTGTTCTGGGTTTTCATTTGGTTCTGCTTCTGGGTGAATTTGATTTGGTTGGACCCAAAAGATATGGGAATCATGATGGATCGAGATGGTTATGCATTCTCTTATAGGTCGATTTTTCTTTATTCTGTCCTTATCATTGGTGAAAAGAGGAACTGAAATTCTTGGGATTGCTGGCTAAAGTGGACATCGGTTTTTCTGCAACAAATCTTCTTGCAAGAACGAGTTCTGATGCTTTGAGTTAGACTTTGGATAGGTCATCCGTGTTCAGTGATTGATTGTCTGTATTTCTGTTCGATAGCATGGATATTGAGACAGCAAGGAGTACTGTGGGTTGGCCACAAAAATCAGCTGCTCACTATAATCAGCTTTGGACAGCACCCACAAGCGGCAAAGTTTGCACTTACTGGTTACAAGGGAGGTGCAACCGGAATCCCTGCAGGTTTTTGCACGATGCATCTCTTCCGCGCAATGTTTACCATCGAGCTGCAAAGCAGTCGACTCATATACCTGAGGATTGCCCTAGGAAGGGCTCTGAATCTAGTTCGATGAATTCAGTGAGTTCAACTTCTAGAGAAGGTGATCCGTCGATAGATAAATACCCTCGAAAGCCCCAACAAAAATTATGCCATTACTGGATAAATGGCAACTGTGTGAAAGGGCGATGCATGTCCTTACTTGCATTCGTGGTTTCATGGTGTTGATTTTGCCATGTTGGCCAAGCTGGAGGGCCATAAAAAGGTATGCCTTTTGTGTTATCCGGACTATAGCTGGAGAAAACTTAGTGGCATCGCATGTTTTATTAAACTTTCTGTCCTTTACTAATTAAGATGTCGAAATATCATTGCCTGTTTGGCATAAAAGTAGGTCTGGACTCACCCGATGCTTTTATGACAGGGTATTTCTGGGATAGCACTTCCTTCTGGATCTACTAAGTTCTACTCTGGAAGCAAAGACGGAACAGCTAGAATCTGGGACTGTCACACTGGTCAATGTGATCAAGTGATCAACCTTGGAGGAGAAGTTGGGTGTTTTACTTGTGAAGGTCCTTGGGTGTTTGTTGGCCTGCCTAATACTGTTAAGGTGAGTGGTTGGTTGGCCGGGTGTCCTTTGTCCTTTGTTATTATTATTATTTTTGGCAAGTCTTGAATGAGTGAGCTGCTGAGCTTTAATTCATTGCTTTCTCTTGTACATCTTGTAGGTATGGAATAACCAGAATGGTGCTAGCTATGATATCAGTGGACCAGTTGGACAGGTCCATGCTCTGGAAGTTGCTAATAACATGCTTTTTGCCGGAGCCCAGGTAATTTATCATTAGAAAGAATTTAATGTCAAATTAGGTGATTTATCTGCCATAATATTGTCTAGTACGTTTCTTTAGAATCTCGTTCCTCCTGTGAGTTTGCAGCATTAGTGAGATTTTGATGCTGAGTGTGCGGGTGGATTTTTGGTTTATACCTGAAATTCTTCTCTTCTTCTTCTTGAAGTGTGGCCCACCTAATTCAACGTTCATGTGATCACTGATTGCCTCATTCTGTTGATACTTGTGATGAATTATGCTGGCTTTCGATGATTATACTGAACAAAGTGTGCTTCTAGGATGGCGCTATCTTGGTGTGGAAAGGAAGAAGTAGTGAGGCTGATCCTTTTCAGATGGCTGCGCCTCTCAGGGCCACACGCGGGCGTGGTATCATTAACTATTGGGCGTGACCGGTTGTATTCAGGTTCCATTGACCGGACCATAAGGGTAAGCTGGTTTATCTTAGATGTCTCTCCCCCTGATTATATCTAGTTGTGTCCTGGGAAGGCATGACTTGGCCCTTGTGTTTATGCTTTCTTTTGCATCACCTCCTATTGGTTTTCTATGTCCCCTCTGTATTTTTCTGCCGCACTCCACTGTAACTCGTCCTGACCCCTTGCATCTTTCTTGTTTTCTCCTCCGCCACAGGTGTGGGACTTGCACACTCTGGAGTGTGTTCAGGAACTTGTTGGACACACTGATGTGGTGATGTCACTTCTTTGCTGGGACCAGTACTTGATATCCTGTTCGTTGGATCAGACAGTTAAGGTCTGGGGGATTGCCACTGAAGCAGGCAGCTTGCAAGTTGCCTATACACATCATGAGGACCATGTAAGTTGCTTGCTAAAATATTTTTGGCACTTGTCTGGATTATGGTATTTTGTATGTTACTATTGGAAAAAGTGTAGACAATAAGGGTGAAATTGTGTTGTCTTTTATTGACTTCATATGTGGGAAATGCATGGATCTGTTTTACAATATTATATCGTAAGGATGTGCCTTATTTCTTTCCGGTTTTATCTCTGCAGTTAAAAATAACTATATGAATAATGTGTTATGAAGCTTTGTAATTTAGCCATACTGTCAAGTGCCTTCCATGTGCTTGCTCTATGTGGGGAAGACATGAATTTTCATCTTCTACCTGTGGGTGCTTTGTCAGTTTATTACCTGTGCTCCTAGTCCCATGGAAGTGATGCAATATCATATGTTGATGTTGCAAATATCATTTTGTCCTGCACAGGGTATTCTTGCACTGTCAGGGATGAATGATGCAAGTGGTAAGCCGATCCTTCTCTGTGCATGCCTTGACAACACTGTTCGGTTGTACGAGCTCCCATTGTAAGTCCAAAATAATTTCTTTAATTGGTTTTGACATCCTTGTCTCAGTGAAGACTGTTGTCTACCTTCTGCTTGGCTGACTTCTTGCATCGTACACCAGGTTCACTGAAAGGGGCAAGATATTTTCAAGACGGGAAGTTAGGACTCTTCAAACGGCTCCCGGAGGCTTATTCTTCACGGGAGACGCTGCAGGGATGTTGACTGTTTGGAACTGGTTGGATTCTCCGAAGAGCCAAAACGAGCAGGTTCCTCATCCGATGGATTCATGCTAAGCAGAAGACAGCATCAAAGCTATTGACATTGGAGTTTAAATTTCGCAAGGAAGACAATGTCATCTATTCCCGGATGCAACTGGGCTTGTGATTTAACGCAAGAAACGGGGCGGCTGTAACTAATACTTGTGCGCTGCAATCCTAGTTTCTTGGGCTGTCTTTTTTGTATAGACATTGATTTTTTGACAGCAATAGCTGGACTTGTATATGATTCCTCATTAGTAATTGATATGCCTTTTGCTTGTCGAATGGAAACCTTTCTTTTTCTTGAGAAATTTTACCGTGGAACTCTGGCCATCATTTTTTCTGTACGATTTTTTCTTGTTATTGAAAAAGCCAAATAAAATAGAAGCGCTATAAATAAATGATGAATAAATTGTACCTCAAATTTGTTGCATACTCTTTTCGCTCTGATGAAAATTCACATTGCATAGGCTGACTACTTTATAGATAAAAATTGTTCAATGGGAAATTGATCAATGGACTTCATAAGCTTATGACACTCCATGTACTTTTGAACGAAAAACTGATACATTTTACAGTGCAATTCATATGAATAGAGCTTATAATTGAAACTTACGAAAATAATAAGATGATTCATCTTCAAAGGTATCAATCCAAACTAGGTTTTAGAGACTCGCGATCCTTGCCCATTGAGCAATTATGAGAGTAAATAAGCTTTGTAAAGCGATTTCAAAAGAATGCATAAATGTGAATTTGTAGAATTTATATTAGGAAAAATTATTTAGTTAACATATTTTGATAATGTACTTTTACATGTTTTTTTGAGCATGTATTTAGTATTACATGGGGTTGTAACCCATTGAGGATAGAACAAACCAGACGAAAAATTTATAAATTGAATACAAGTTGCTTGAAAATATAAATTAAAAAATTTGCTAAGCGTACGTATAGAATTTTTTTTTTTTTTTTTTTTTAGAAAATAGGATTTTAATTATTAGCTTCTTATTCTTCTTCACGTATTTAATTCGTTTTAGTCTAGAGACTGTCGATTTCCTTATTTTAGCGTTGTATTGTTTAAAGGTCGTTTAAGTTCAATTCTTTGAATTGCTAAATTAAAACTCAAGATTATAAGCGAAATCCATGATCGTTTGCGACAGAGAGAGAAATTGAGAGAGAGACAAAAACAATTTGTCTCGGTGCCTCGCCATCCAATAAATTTTTTTTTAATAAATTACTATCATCAATATTTTTATCTTCTTATTGAGTTGAATTTCAAAGAATAAGACAAATGAAGAGATTCAAATATACTCTCTCATACTTATTTCTTTCAATAAAATAACTTGATGACACTCCGCTTTACAGTTATAATCATCACGAGGCAAAAGCATTGGGCATAGTTTTGCCAAGCGTGTCATGCTCGACTGATAAAACTTTGGTTTTATGATTTGTTAGCTCTTGACTTTTTTCTTTGACTGAGTTTGAATTTCGCAAAAAACAATTATTAAATAGTAAGCATCTTCAATATATTCTCCCATATTTATCTCTTTCAACTTTTCTCTCTCATTGTTTTTATACTTGAAATAAAAAAATTAAAAAGAGACAATATATTTTGAAAATTACTATCATTATCCTTTAGAGAGGTTTAACTTTATCGACTTTTATCTCCAATTAATTTTAAAATTGACAGTTTGGTATATATATAAATATATTGTCATACATAATTTGTTTAAGTAATTATAGATTAAGTTAGAAGAAGAAATATATCTTGTTAGATAAATATAAAATGAACATATTTCAATATGTAAATAAATACACAATTTAAAAATAAAATTTATGTAATTTGAAGGATAGCTTATGTTGTGAAATTTTTATTGAATATTCTCTAAATATAAACATTTCAATAACAATAATTTATCAGAAAAAGAAGTTCAAAAGTTTAACTTATTTGAAACATGCATATTGACATTTCATTCGATTTCAGGCACTTTTGAAATCCACTTGATTTATATATGTCTCACATCCTTTATAGCAAATCTATTCAGTAAAAAATTAAAAGGTGTACATGAATTCATGTAAAAGTCCACGTAAATTGAAATATATTTAACAAAATAAGAGAAAATAAGGTTTATGTATTAGTTTGTTGTTCAATAGATATTTTAATTACAACAACTCAAATAAAATTTACCTAATGGACAAAAAGAGACGATCTTGACTTTTAATTTGGCAATTCAAAGGATTGAACGAAAATGTCATTTAAACAATACAGCGCTTAAATGAGGAAACCGACGTACTATAAACTAAAACAGAATTAAATTCGTGAAGAAGAAGCTAATAATTAAATCTTGTTTTCTAGTTTTTTTCCGATACATACATTAAGAAATTTTTTTAATTTAAACTTTCAAGCTGCTTGTATCCAATTTGTAAATTTTTCTTTTGAATTGTTCTATCCTCAATGGGTTACAACCCCAAATAATACTAGTACAAATACGAAAAAAAGAGAGTAAAAGTACATTATCAATATATGTTAACTAGTGATTTTCCTTATGTAAAAATTTTGCAAATTTTCACATTTCTCCAATCCTTTGAAATCGCTCTGCAGAGCTTATGTACTTCCATAATTGTTCAATGAGCTGGATTGGGAGACTCTTAGACCCAGTTTGATGTGATACCTTTGAAGATGGAGCTTCTTATTAGTTTTATAAGCTTTAAAAAGTCTGGAGTATCAGTTTTCATTTAAAAGATCTATTCATTTAAACTATAGTATATAATATATCAGCTTTTATTCCACATTCAAAAGCACATGGAGTATCGTAAGCTTATGAAGTCCATTTATCAATTTCATCAGAAAATGATGACGAGAATCCCACTATAAAATCTCTCAATTCCATTCGACAATGTTTATGTTCTAATACTACTAAGCAGCAAACGGATTTGCCCAAGTTGAATAGCAATTAATTACTAATGAGGAATCAATATACAAGTCCAGCCGTTGCCATCAAAAAAATCAATGTCTATACAAAAGAGACGGGCCAAAAACTGGGATTGCGGCACAAACAAGTATTTACAGCCGTCCCATTTCTTGCTCTAAATCACAATGTCAATAGGTTTGATGTTGTCATGCTCGACCGATAAAACTTTGGTTTATTGATTTGTTATCTCGTGACTTTTTTCTTTGATTGAATTTGAATTTCACATAACAGAATTGTTAAATTGTAAGCATCTTGAATATATTCTCCCATATTTATTCTTTTAAGTTTTCTCTCTAATTTTTTTAAACTTGAAAAAAAAAATTAAAAAGAGACAAGATATTTCGAAAATTTATATCCTTTCGAGAGGTTTATCTTTTTCGACTTTTATGTCTTTTAAAATTGACAATTTGGTGTATAAATGTATTGTCATACATCATTTGTTTAGGGAAATATAGATTAAGTAAGAAGGTGAAGTATATCTTGTTAGCACAAGAGCCACTACTTTCCTCCTATTGAGCCTTCATGCAAATGGTTGACTTCCGCACACGAATTGCTGTTAAAAAATATCATTTCAATTTAAAAAAACCTATTGAAATTTGAGATGAATTTCCATGTTACAAAAGGGTTTAATCATTAAAACATACAAGTGCCCCTGGACACATTAAAAAATTTCAAATGGAAATCAATAATTCTAATAGAAATCAATGATGAGTAGACAATACTTCAAAATTCTTTTTGTGTCTCATTAATAAAAATCCGATTGCACTTCTTCATGCTTGCTCTGATGAACAGGAAAAGGAAACTGCCCGACAACGAGTGCCGCCACAGAATGGAGGCCATAACATGCCATGTTAAATCCAGAAAATTGGTCATCTTGAAAATCAGTTAGCAAGAAGAAACAGAGGCATGGACTTCATTAGAGTTTATGAAATCCTGTGAAAAATCTATTAATGTTAAATAATGCCAATGACAAAAGTTATAAAGTGGGTATGTGTCGCTTGAAAGTTTAAACTCAAACTTTAGCTAAATAGATGCATAGAGAATTTTTTTTTTCAAAAAGGAAATTTTGAATGTTTATAGCTTCTTCACAAATTTATTTTTGTTTTATCTTAGAGTATGTTAAATTCCTTATTATGGTGTCATATTCTTCAAATGTCATTTTTGTTCTATCTTTGAACAGCTAAGCTAGAGATTATCTCTTTTTTATTGATTAAATCTTTGAACAGTTGATGCCATCTCCGATCGTCATGAGCTATTTCTTGTTCTCAGCAATCAAAGGGGTGAGCGGTTCCAAGTTTCTTACAGGTTCCGCTTGGAACCTGGAACCTACCCTCGGGTACAGGTTCCTCATTTTTTGGAACCTAGAACCTACCCTCTCACAGGTTCCGGTTCCAATTCCAGGGTCCAATAGGTTCTTCTTCTTTTTTTTTTCCATTTAAGTGGAACCGATTCCGGTTTCGAAAAAAGAGGAACCAAGAATTGGAACCTCCCTCCCTAGAATCGGGAACCGTGATCATCTCTTTTAACATAGTTTTTATAATGATAACGACATAATTTCTATGAAAATCTCCCTAAGTCATAAAACAATCATGTCATCATCCATGATTTTTTTTTCCTGGATATTGATCATATTGCAAAGCAAGAGGTATATCACAAGTCTCACAAATTAAAGAACAAGATTATCTACAAAATGAGGGACTTACATCATCAATGACTAAGAGAAAATCATGCTTTCTCTTAAATCTCACAAGCTCATCCATTTGGTGCAAAGTCTCCATCCATGCTCAACAAACTGTGGAGGAAGAAAACAAGGATCACCAAGTTTAAAATTTAAATTACTATCCACTGAACTAAAATAATTATTAGAAAGCCTTACCACGTATCTTCATTATGCTTTAATTGGTAAACACTATTTACTGGTGATCTCCTCATTAAGACAATCCATATCTTTAAAAAAAAAAGAGAGATTAAATGAAACATTCACTTATTAGACATATAAAAGGATTTACAACATATAAAATTAGAAATATCACTTACCTAACTCAAATTTTTTTGCATTCTCAATGCATTCTTCAACATTAATAGGCACACGAACGGCTCTTAACCAATCTTGAGTGCAAATCAAAGCTTCCACTACTTTGGGAGTTAAAGAACTTCAAAAGCCATCAAGCACACAACCCGAAGTACTGAAAGTCGACTCCGAAGCAACGGTAGTTACAGGAATAGACAAAACATCTTGAGCCATCAAAGATAGGGTTTTATATTTTGAGCCACTAGTCTTCCACCACATCAAAATATCAAGATCAATAACTTTTTCAGTTTTATCTTCAAGATATTCATTAAGTTTAGATTTATTGACATCACACAATTGTTGGCTCGAGTTCATAAAGGTTTTCCGCCATGCTTGGGCATCATACTTCCTTTTGTTAGCTCCATTGCCACCGGCATCGGCGTTAGAACCATTGCTACTAGCACTCCAATTTTGGACACCAAAATTCTGATCACTTGAATCAAAAGAAGATTGCTTATAAAATTCAAACAAACGCTCCAATGCGTTCTTCACCTTATGATGCATGTCATTAACTTTTGATTCATCATCATAAATTTGTCCATACAAAAATTTCACATAATTCAACTTAGCTCTAGGATCCAATACAACCGCAATCAACACCATCATATTCACTTTGTCTAAGCTCCCATAATATTTGTCAAAATTTTCTTTCATTTTCAAACCCATAACTTGAAGTTTAGGATCCGAGTCATCTGCCGCATCTTTCAAATATTTATACAAAAGAGCTATCCCTTCAAAATAATCATTGGAAGTTACATATGAACTCCCCGACATTTGATTGGTAGCATCATAAAACACCTTTAGAAACTATGAAAGAATAATAGCATTTTCCTAATCATCATCTTGAGGAATCTTATGGTTAAGCTCACTTACAAAAGATAAATCATATTCTTCCAATTTTTGAAAGCTTTTATGAACTTTATAGTAGTGTCTAACATAAGATAAGTAGAGTTCCATCTAGTAGTTACGTCAAGAACAACTGAACCCTTGTAAGTGATATTTTCATTCTCAATACAAGATTGAAATGCTTTGGCTCTTAAGGGAGAATTTTTCACATACTTAACCATGTTGTGGATACGTGCGATAGAGTCACGTACCATGCTAAGCCATCTCTCACAATCAAGTTCAATATATGAGCTGTGCACCTCATGTGCAAAACACTACCATCTATTATTGCCACCCTTTCTCTTGAAAGTTTTTCCCTCAAATAACCAATTGCAACATCATTGGAGCTAGCATTGTCAACAGTAATTGTTGACACTTTTTTTTCTATTCCCCACTCGTTAATGTACTTTTCTACCTATTTTCCAATCTCCCTATCTTTATGACTATGTATCACCACAAAATTGATAATTCTTTTATGCAACTTCCAATCCTCATCAATAAAATATGCAGTGAGACACAAATAATTCATGTTTTGAATAAAAGTCTAGGTATCGGTTGCAAGTGCAATCCTAGACTTAATCTTACCAAAGTAAGTCTTCAAACAAGCTTTTTCGTGGAAATATAAGTTCATGCAATCTTTAGCCACTGTAAAACGTGATAAATGCTTGAAGAGAGGTTGTAACTCAGAGACAAACTCACGAAATCCAACACGCTCCACCAAAGAAAAAGGTTGTTCATCAATAATAATGAACCGGGCAAGCATTTCCCTGTAACGTTCTTGATTAAATGACCATGTCGACAATACATTACCGGTGCTGGATTCTCCTCCTGCCTTGCTAGCCCCACTTACATTACGTGGTACAAAAAATTTCTATCTCTTCTCTATATTATGAGGAAACTTCTTGCATGTTGTTAAGTGCTTCCTCATGGCGGAAGTACCATTAGAAACACGGTACTTTAACAAAGACCCACAATGGATGCATTTCACCTGATATGTGTTTCCATCCTTATCTTTGATTTTCGTATAATGATTCCAGCACTCAGATGTATATTTCTTACCACGAGGAGGAAGAGAAGAACCAAGTACCTTGTTTGTCCCACTCATGTTTGGGGATGGATTTTGTTCTTGTTCATTTTCATCGCCTAACATTTCCAATTCTATAATAGGAGTCATCTCCTCATAGTCATATCCCTCCTCCTCCATTGACATATTAACTTGATAAGTCCAACAAACAACACTGCCAAGCAACCATTTAATCATCTCAATAATCAGAAATAAGGTCACACGATGACAATTTCACATAATCTAAGCTGGCTAAAGCAAAACATATTAAAATTTTTTTACCTAGTAAGCAAAAACTGTTCTCTAGTCCCTTTATGGATCAATTTCAGGTTCTACAAGACCAAACTCCAACCAACAGCAACAGTTTATGCAATCAAATCACAGTTTCTTCAGTATTGGTTCCAATTAACTTGATTGAAGCTAAAAGTCTGTGCTGCAATCTGGTCAAATCCACCCCCTCGCGAGGCCTTTGTTCCGCTCAGCAAAGAATTCAGTTTCAATTTCTCTGAACAGCAAAGATAACAGTCACCACATCAGGAATCGGAGTAAATACAATACAAAACAGACCATGGAATGAAATTAATCGCAAAAGGTTAACATGACAGTTTTGAAAACATAGAAGAGCATTAACTAAATGAGTAAATGAAATTTTTAGTTTTTTAATTCACATTTCCTGAACATAATTTAACGTAATACTTGATAGAAGTATTAAAGAACTATGGAATGCCATGTGTCCTTATTCAAGGAAAATTTTGCATAACAAATCACAAAATTTTTGGTACATAGTATGAAGGTTTCCTTCAGCTTTGGTTTCTTTCTAGTATTTCACCCCTTTCTTGGTTCAACTCTTCATCGACCAAGGTTGGTTCAAGTCATACAATGTGGGTCAATCATGTACACTTTTGAGAATTTGAAATATCAGCTATTCAACAAAACAGAACAAAAAATTACAAACATTGGCCAAAACAAGTATGAATTGACTCATTCCTAGTCAGATAGATTTCATCAGCCAGACCAACTTTTGCCACCTCTATGCACAGTCGGCCGATGAAATTCTAGAATTTCCCTTGGAGGGGATACATGTAGCTTAAGATGCTACCTCAATACCAAGTAAAGGAATGAACATATTGATTGCAAGATAGATGAAAGCTATTAAAAACTGTAGAAGCCTTACAAAGATGTGATATTTGTGGGAGAAAACAAAAATGAATCTATTATTTAAATAACCCTTCATAACATCAGCAGGATCCCAAAATTCAGCTTGTCTAGTTCAAAAGATCAGGAAGAACGAGAAAGGCTTCAATTTAGTAACATGTTTAGAAGGACTAAGGGAGAAGTAAGAAAAGGATGAGGAGGTATATATCTTTGCCTTAGTAGCAAATATGTGGTTCTTAAATCCCTCCAGTCCACATGAATAGAATGGATTTCCAGGGAAGGGGTGCTAGTAATAGATATTTCATAATTTCCCAAGTGTAAGCCTCTCTTCGAAGAAAGTACAACAAGGGTCAGCATCTTCAAAAAATTTTAGTTGGCATACTTCAGTAACTAAATTTGAGTTGAGTAGAATAAATCAATGCTTAAAGCAAGGTTTTTGAGCTTAAACCAGGGCATCTTTTCGAAGTAGAGCTTCAATCAAGAGAAACTCCACATACTTGAGCTCAACTCATCTCTGGCTCATGTAAAATGAAACAAATTTCAAAAGTCAAATCCAGCCAAAGTTTTCTTAAGTCACAAACCGCTGCTATTTCTATAGAATAAAAGAGAACTTCATGTAACGTGAAGGGCAAATTCTTTTTTGTTCTCTTACTTGTGCTATTTGTGTAGCTTTCTTCAAACTGTTTTTGGTGCAATCAACTCTTCTATTTTATATGATTTTACAACAAATCCCTTTGTATTAACACAATTGACTATGCTGAGAGAGTGTGTGCTTGTGTAGGGACATTGCCACCCAAGCAACCACCAGCCATGGTTACATGACCCTCGCTTGGTTCTGGCAAAGACCACACTCGCCATAGATGACATCAGAAGTGCAAGACAAAGAAATGCCACGTACATCATCTACAATGCAAATTCCAATCACCATTTCAAAATGCCTACATTGAGACAGTGAACAATGATGCCACCAAAATGTATTGAAAGATGAAGGGATAGAGACATGAACTCACCGTGAGCAGCTTATAGCCTTATATAGTATTAACTCCACATCTTCTCCAACATAATCGGCCTACAAAAGTAATCCCATTTTGTGTCTGAGTAAAAGATGTCGAGTATAGACATAGAGCAATGAAGAAAAGCAAGACCAATCTCAATTTTAGTAATTAATATTATTACAATGTCCCAACTTTACTTGTGTCGATAGTCGTTGCATCAGCAATGGTCGAGCAGAGTGGCGGGCGAGCAAAACGGCGAGCGAGCAGAGCCGTGGGCGAGCAGAGCCGCGGGCGAGCGGCGACCAGAGCGACGGGCGACCAGAGCCGTGGGTGAGCAGAGCCGCGGGCGAGCGGCGAGCAGAGCGACAGACGAGCAGAGCCGCCAGCAAGCAGCGAGCAGAGCGGCGGACGAGTGGCGGGCGACGAGTGGCCACGAGCGGCGAGCGACGGTTGAGGGCTCAAGGTAGTAAGAAGAAGTCAAGTGTGGGGATTGGGGAGAGAGGGAAGAGAGACCTGAGAATTAGAAATGGGGGGAAAATTAGGGTTAGAATTTGGGATTTTTTGGGAAGGACTAAGAAGGGAGGTGGCTGAAGTAGATCGGTTCCGGTTCCGGTTCCGGAAAATGAGGAACCGAGAACCGGAACTGGTCTCCCTAAAACCAGGAACCGAACCGAACCCCGGTTCGGTTCTCCGGTTCCCGATTCTACCCGAGAACCGTGCTCACCCCTAATCTACATGCACTCCTCATGAAGATTGATGATCACATGGACTAGTTGTATTTATCCCCTTTGCATTACAATCTTCTCCCGATAACCTCAAGCTCCACTAACAAGAGTCATGAATAAGGGAGTTTTCTGGACCGTGACATTCTGCCCCACTCAATTCTACAACACCCTCGTTGTGGTTGTTTTGTTGCTTCCTTACTTTCCCTTAACCATCAATGTCACTCCCCAGGACTTACAAATATGGCAACGTTTGCCTAACAGATTAGGCCACTCCAGTCCAATGGTTACTTCCCCATATCAAAGCCATTCACGAATCTCTAGTCACTTATGCTCCCTGACAAGTATGGCACCCCTAGCTAACTGTACTTCTTTGGTAGCACCTTCTTTTGCCTATTGAGCTCCTCCTGATCTCTATAAGCCAACGGAGGGTATTCCCTTGTTGGAAATGTGATAACATACCTCCTCTTAAGATTCACCACAAGAATGTTATCCCTATTCTATGAGAAATTCGATCCCTTCCCATGCCCCTATTGCCATCCTAATAGCTAGACGAGAGCTACACATTATCTGAGCCCTCCTGGCCCCGGCAATCACTCTCTACCATCATAAGACCGAGAAGACCATAGACTTTTCCCCGAATCACCCACCTACTAGAGGGATCCCTATTCTAATACCATTTGTCATGGGTCAATAGTTCCTTGGTTGGGGAATAACGTGTGCGGCCCCTGGCGATCGGAATTAACTAGGTGAGCCTTCATTCATTAGTTGTCCAAGTGAACAATAGGTGAATAATTTCCTTCTACGAATGCCACGCCTAGCTTAGCTCGGGTGTCTAGTCCATCGAGCGAGATAGCATATCACTTTAAGCTCGACAACTAATTTTGACCTGCCATGGCTTCTTAAAAAGAGAGTAGCATTTGTTCCCGATCAACTTGTGCATGGGAGGCCAACCTCGCTTTCAAAGCTCCTATGTAATATAATTCTTCAATCCTAGAACTCCTAGCACCACCTATTCTAACACTACTTCTATGGACCAGTTGTATTCATCCTCTTTGAATCACTCACTCTTCACCCAAGAACTCCAAGTTCCACAACTAAGGGTCATGAGTATGGGAGGTTTCACAGACCATGACACAAGTGTCACGACTCAAAGACGCGAACGATCCAAGAGGGTTTTTTCACGACGCTGTGACCGATCCTTTGAAACGAGCGACCCTCAACCGGTATCCCTAAGTCCTAGGATTTTCTTGAGTATTCTAGAATATTCCTAGGGGTGGATGATACGGTAATTGTACACCTATGTAATAAAGGTAGGTAGGTGGTAGTTGGGGAGATACGATCTCAACCGTATGATCGAGAAGAGATCTACGGATACGGTGTGTCCTGTACTTGTATATATGAGGGTCTCCTCCCCCTCATTTATATCATCTCATTCACAAGAGAAATACAATCCCGAGCTTCTCTCTCTAGAGTTTCTTTCTCTAAAATCCTTGTGAGTTGAGTAGGAAAAACTACTTGGGAGAAATCCTAAGGTTGCACGTGTTAAATTATGATGTCTCGAGTTTGAATTTTCACGAACTCGATCCATAGAAAGATTTTGATATGATCAAAATATTTTATATCCTATTCAAAATTGGTTTTCTTGTTATTCCAAGTTTAACTAGGATTACTTTTGCACAAAAGGATAGAAACACGGGTTTCCTCTTTTATCTATAGGAGAAACCTAGTAGTGATAGGTTTACACACACACACACACACACACACACACACACACACACACACACATAAGGTTTCTTCAGCGGATAGAAAAGAGAGCATCGACAAGAATAGAAGCCAAGCCAAGAAGCTGCAGTTGTCGTACAAAGCATACAAGAAAGAACGGAGTTTTTGTTTTTCGTATGTACGTGAGCAAATTGCAGGGGCTTGAACACTTGGTGATTTTGTGCTGTGAGTTTACATTATTTATTTGTAAACACTTTGGGTTTGGGTTTAAATCTAGGTGTGGGAAACACTCGAGCGTGTGAGTGATTGTAACTCTAATTCTCCGATTATAGTGGATTATTTGATGCTGGCTCTCCCCGTGGATGTTGGTACCGATACTCGGACCGAACCACGTAAAATTCCGGTGTCCTTATTATTTCTCGTTTATTTCTCTAGTATTTTTGTGTTGACATAAATTACAAGATCTTGTCGTTTCCGCGTATTATATTTTCAACAACTGGTATCAGAGCTTGGGGTTCGGATTTCTTGATTGTGATTTGGGGCTTTTGCTTATTTGATTATTATTTGAAAATTCTGTTATTGCAATTATGTCTGAGGCGAAACGTGAAATCGAGAAGTTTAACTGGAGGAATAATTTTGGGTTATGGAGCATCAAGATGCGTGCACTATTGACAACCCAAGGTTTGGTCAGAGCTTTAGATGGCGAAGATGAGTTGCCGATTATAATGAAAGCTTCTGAAAGGGCAGAGCTAATGGAGAAATCAAAAAGCACAATCCTATTGAATTTATCGGATGAGGTGTTAATAGAGGTAGTGAGGAGAAGGATGCTGTAGATTTATGGGCAAGACTTCATGCACTCTATGTAACGATGGGTTTGAATAATCGCTTATACATGTTGAAGAGGATGTTTCAGTTTAGATATACTAAAGGTACATCTATTAAAACCCACCTAGATGAATTTAATAAACTCATGATGGATTTGAAGAACGTCGGTAAGATACTTGATGATGAAGAGCGAGGCATGATGTTGTTAGCCTCTTTACCAAAGTCGTGGGAGCACTTTACTGATTTACTGTTGCAGGGGCGTACTACGATTACCTTAGAAGAGGTCCACTCTGTTCTCTAAGGAGTGGTAGAGAAAGTTGCGTGATAGTAGTCTTGCGCAGGGAGTAGCGCAGGAATTAACGATTTGGGGTAGAGATCAACATCGAGGGCCTAACTGCAGTAGAGGCAAAAGCAGATTGAAGTCACACAATCGAAAGTCCAAGAGACGCATGAAGTGCTTTGAGTGTCACGAGGAAGGGCACATTAGGAGAGATTGTCCAAAGCAGAGAAATTGAGGTGATAGGCAGAATGCTACAAGCAATGTGGCAAACGTAGCCGAATGGAGCACTAGTGATGGAGAAGCTGTTTTATGTATGACTACTACTTCGTCAGGAGACGAATGTGTGCTAGATTCGAGGTGTTCTTATCATATGATGCCTCACAAGAACTGGTTTACTATTTACTAGACTACAAATGGTGGTAACGTTCTTTTGGGGAATAATGTAGCCTGCAAGGCTGTGGGGATAAGAACAATTTGAATTTGGATGCACGATGGGGTGGTGCGCACGTTGACAGACGTGAGGCATGTACTAGAGCTTAAGAAAAACCTTATTTCTTTGGGGACACTTGATGATATTGGGTGTAGGTACACTGCTGAAGGTTGAGTACTGAAAATCTCTCGTGGTGCCATGATAGTGATGAAGGGGAAGAAAGTGAATTCTCTCTATCATCTATTGGGAGAGACCGTGATTGGAATTGCTACAGTTTCATCAGGTGAGTCAGACTCTGACTTGACTCAATTATGGCATATGCGTTAAGGGCACATGAGTGAGGCAGGTATGACGATGCTGAGTGAAAGGGGTTCTTTGAAAGGGTCGAAGATAGGAAAGCTAGACTTATGTGAGCATTGCATCTTTGGGAAGCAGTGCCGAATTAAGTTTACTATAGCTATTCATCGACAAGCGACCGGTTGAGTATATTCATTCAGACATCTGGGGCCCATCTTCTGTTCCTTCGAAAGGAGGTGCTCGATATATGTTGACATTTATCGACGATTATTCAAGGAATGTATGGGTATACTTTCTAAAGCATAAATATGATGTGTTCGATCGGTTCAAGAAATTTAAGGCATTGATTGAGAAGTAGTCAGATAAAAAGATCAAGTGCCTGAGAACCGATAATGGCATGGAGTCCTATGGTAAAGATTTTATTGAGTTCTGCGAGAAAGAAGGGATTGTGAGACACCGCACAGTACTTGGGACACCATAGCAGAATGGCGTGGTAGAACGGAAGAACATAACTTTACTTGAGCGAGCTCGATGTATGCTTTTGCATGCAAGACTTGGTATGGAATTTTGGGTTGAAGTAGTGAATATGGCATGTTATATGGTAAATCAATCTCCATCATCTACTATCGAGTGGAAGACTCCTGAGGAAGTATAGTCGGGGAAATATGTTGATTATTCCGAATAATGAATATTCGGATGTCTTACATATGCTCATGCGAGTGATGGTAAGCTTGAGCCGATGGCGAAGAAGTGCATATTTCTGGGTTATGCACATGGGGTGAAAGGATATTGGCTGTGGTGCACTGATCCCAGATCACCCGGTTTTCTAATCAGTAGAGACGTGATCTTCGACGAGAGTGCAATGCTTCAACAGAGGAGTTTTGTAACACAACAAGCAGAGAAGACAGATCATGGTGTCATTAGTGAGGTGGATCATCAGGTGGAGACTCCGGAGACCTTGGAGGTAACAGAAGCTGAGACTGTAGAAGAGGCCGCAGTTCCTGAAGTCGGTGATAGTGAACAATTAGCACAACCGCAGCACAATATAGCCGCAAATAGATAGAAAAGGCAAATTAAACCACCGGTACATTATGGTTATACAGATATTGCTTATGCGTTAACTGTAGGTGACGAGGTGGAGACAGATGAGCCTTCGTCTTATTCTGAAGCAATAGCTAGTAGTGAGTCATCGCAGTGGCTTGGGGCTATGAGCGAAGAGATGGAATCACTCTATCGGAATCAGACATGGGAGCTGGTCAAAGTACCTAAGAGCCAAAAGATTGTTGGAAGTAAATGGGTTTTTAAACGGAAAGAGGGCATTTCTGGTGTTGAGACAGCGAGGTATAAGGCAAGACCTGTGGCGAAGGGATATACATAGCAGGAGGGTATTGACTATAACAAGGTGTTCTCTCCTGTGGTAAGACATACTTCTATTTGTGTTTTACTTGCCTTAGTTGCTTCGCAGGATCTTGAGCTAGAGCAGCTAAATGTGAAAATGACGTTTCTTCATGGTGAGTTGGAGGAACGGATTTACATGAGGCAGTCAGAGGGATTTACTATTCCGGGTAAGGAAGGTCACGTTTTCTTGTTAATGAAATCTTTGTATGGCCTAAAGCAGTCTCCTAGGTAGTGGTATAAGCGTTTTGATGCTTTCATGGCTAGTCATGACTACTCAAAAAGTCAGATGGATAGTTGTGTTTATTTTAGGAGATTGGAGAATGGTTCTTTGATTTATCTACTCTTATATGTTGACGACATGTTGATAGCAGCTAAGAATATGCCTGATATTGATGTGCTGAAAAGGTAGTTGAGTGCTGAATTTGAGATGAAAAATTTAGGTGCTGCAAAGAAAATATTGGGTATTGAGATTTTGCGTGACAGAGCTACAGGAGTTTTACGCCTTTCTCAAAAGAAATATATTGAGAAGATTGTGCCACGTTTTAACATGCAGTCGGCAAAATCTGTAAGTACACCTTTAGCAAACCACTTTAAACTTTTAGATAAATTATCACCGTAGATTGAGGAGGAGGAGGAGCATATGTCCCGTATTCCTTATTCTAGTGCCGTGGGTAGTATTATGTATGCTATGATGTGCACTAGGCCTGATATTTCACAAGCTATGAGCATAGTTAGTCGCTACATGAAACGTTCTGGTAAAGCTCATTGGGAAGCTATGAAGTGGATCCTCAGATATTTGAAAGGGACGGTAGACGTGGGTATAGTATACCGAAAGAACAGTAATGGCAGTGAAACCACTGGTTATGTGGATTCGGATCATGCCGGTAACTTGGATGATCGTAGGTCTTTAGCAGGGTATGTGTTTACACTAGCAGGTGGTGCAGTAAGTTGGAAAGCGTCCTTACAGGATCATGTTGCCTTGTCTTCAACTGAGGCAGAGTACATAGTGCTAACCTTTATAATGAATGAGGCGATATGGTTATGAAGTTTGCTCTTGGACTTTGGGCTTAATAAAAAAGGTGTTGATATACACTGTGATAACTAAGGTACGATATATTTGGCATATAATCCAGTTTATCACAAGCGAACGAAACATATCGATATCAGGTACCACTTCATCCGAGATGTCTTAGCAAAGGGTAATGTTATTGTGAAAAAGATTGCTACGGCAGAGAACCCGGTAGACATGATGACCAAGCCTGTTCCTTTGGCGAAGCTCAAGCTATGCTTGAGCATATTTGGTGTCTATGGAGAGTGAGCGCCCGTCGGGGCGTTGGGAGAGCAACATGGATGACGAGCATTATAACTTGGCTTCAAACATTGAGCTAAGGTGGAGAATTGTTAAATTATGATGTCTCGAGTTTGAATTTTCACGAACTCGATCAATAGAAAGATTTTGATATGATCAAAATATTTTCTATTCTATTCAAAATTGATTTTCTTGTTATTCCAAGTTTGACTAGGATTACTTTTGCACAAAAAGATAGAAACAAAGGTTTCCTCTTTTATCTATAGGAGAAACCTAGTAGTGATAGGTTTACACACACACACACACACACACACACACACACACACACACACACACACACACACACATATATATATATAAGGTTTCTTCAGCGAATAGAAAAGAGAGCGCCAACAAGAATAGAAGCCAAGCCAAGAAGCTGCAGTTGTCGTACGAACCATACAAGAAAGAACGGAGTTCTTGTTTTTCGTATGTACGTGAGCAAATTGTAGAGGCTTGAACACTCGGTGATTTTGTGCTGTGAGTTTACATTATTTATTTGTAAACACTTTGGGTTTGGGTTTAAATCTAGATGTGGGAAACATTCGAGCATGTAAGTGATTGTAACTCTAATTCTTTGATTATAGTGAATTATTTACTGCTGGCTCTCCCTGTGGATGTAGGTACCGATACTTGGACCGAACCACGTAAAATTCCGGTGTCCTTATTATTTCTCGTTTATTTCTCTAGTATTTTTGTGTTGACATAAATTGCAAGATCTTGTCGTTTTCGCGTATTATATTTTCAACAGCATGGGTCGAAGGGAATGCTAGATTGATCGGCCTGTGAGAAGTGGTATCACAGCGAGTTCGTTCTATGACGCAATAGCTGATTCCCACTATGAGGTGTTGATTGTGCTGGAGGCTGATCACGAGGATCGAGGAAGAGCTGTTGAGAAGGCCAATAAGGGAAGGAAGAACCGTGCTGGTTCCAATTCAAGGGATGCTATAGGAGATCTAGAATGACGGGTGACAAAGGTAGAGCTGTTCGCCACCGAGATCCAAAGATTGATTGATGACCTGACCCAGACCATCGATGGAGTGGAAGCCGGAAAGGAGGAGCTCGCGACCAAGGTACAAGAGCTCAAGACCGGCATGGGAGAACTCTGAGGCAAGTTGCTAGGGACCCTAAGGCAAGAGCTAAACCAACGGGATGAATCCTTGGAGGCCATGATGGCCACCATGTGCGCAGAGATAGTAGAGCTCAAAGGGAAGCTTGCCGAATTGGAAGCGGCATGCATGAACGGGGTGGTCATGGTGCATGCTGGTCCATAAACGGATGCACCCAAGCTGGACAAGTTCAAGGGCTCGCGGGTGGCCATGGATGTGGACAACTTCCTATGGTACATGGAACGATACCTCCAAGCCATGGGGATCAACGACGACGTGACACGGGTAAACATTGCATTTATGTACTTTGTTGATAATGCATTGTTGTGGTGGCGTCGTTGATCGGATGGTAGGAGTGGCGATCCTATCACAATATGGAATATATTTATCGAGGAGTTTCGGAAAATGTACTATCATTCATATGCTGAGGAAGATGCTTGTGATGAGCTGAAGTAGCTCGAGCAAAAGGGCATGGTACATGACTACATCAAGCGGTTTTCGGAGTTGCTACTCCAAATTCCTTCGATAAGCGACAATGAGGTGTACCATCAATTTATGAGTGGTCTCAAGCCATGGACTAAGCAGGAACTCAAGCGGTGTAACATGTAGGACCTCACATCAGCCATAGTCGTGGCTGAATCACTTGTGGAATACAAGGCATCTTCCACATCCAAGTTGGACTCTCATTTGAAGGACAAGGCCAATGGTGGGAAGATCAAGGAAGATTCAATCGCTCAAATGGAGGCAAACCACCGGTGGCCCCTCCTAAAGCTCACGCGGAGTCGAGTGGTGGAGGACAAAAGAAGGTACACACGTACAAATGTTTCTTTTGTGATGGTTCACATATGACGTGAGATTGTTTGAATAAGGCCAAGTTGGCGACCCTTTGCAAGGAAGACGAGTCTATTGAGGAATTGCAGTTAGGTTCATTGCGAATCCTTAGCACGATCAAGTCCAAGAAGGTGAAGGAGCCTAAGGGACTTATGTTCGCAAACTTGAAGATTGGAGAAACCATGATGAGTGCACTCGTGGATATTAGAGCATCTGATCTCTTCATATCAGAGGAAGCCGTGAAGAAACTCAACCTTCGGATCGAGAAAGGAGCCCGGCGGCTCAAAACTATGAACTCCAAAGAAGTCCCTACTGTTGGTGTTGCAAGGGACGTGGAGCTCCAATTCAGGCAATGGAGAGGCAATGAGACTATCGAGGTAATTCCACTTGAGGACTACGATTTTGTCACTGTATTGAAATTCCTAGATAGGATCCACGCCGTTATATTGCCTTTTGCCGAGTGCATTTGCATCTTGGATATGCGATGCCGATGTGTGGTTTTGGTCCATCACGAATCGAGTCACGATTGGAAGATAATCTTGGCAATGCAACTCACCAAGGGAGCAAAAAAAGGTGAGGTGACCATCCTAGTGGCCTTAAAGAATGAAGACAATGAGGATGTAGGGAATGATGTACTGACGGTGATGAACCAAGTCCTCAAAGAATTCAAGGACGTCATGCATTCCAAGTTGTCCAAGAAACTTCCACCTCCCATTGGATTGAGTTAGTGCTTGATGCTCAATCACCCACCATGGCATCGTAATGCATAGCACCCCTCGAATTAGAAGAGCTGAGGAAGCAACTCAAGGAGCTACTTGATGCTTATTATATTCGGCCGTCCAAGGCTCTGTTCGGTGTGCCGATCCTATTTCAAAAGAATCATGACGGATCACTCCGGATGTGATCAATTATCGGGCACTAAACAAACTTACTGTGAAGAACAAGTACCCGATTCTTCTCATTGCGGATCTTTTCGATCAACTTGGGGGAGCACAATGGTTCACCAAGCTTGATCTCTGATTGGGTTACTATCAAGTGCGGATCGTTGAAGGGGATAAGTCGAAGACCGCATGCATGACGCGTTACGGATTGTATGAGTTCATCATCATGCCGTTTGGCCTAACCAATGCTTCGGCTACTTTCTACATTAGAATGAACAAAGTGCTCCATCCATTTCTTGATCGATTCGTAGTAGTTTATCTTGATGACATCGTTGTATATAGTCGGACGCTCAAAGAGCACGTCAAGCACTTGAGGCTGGTCTTCTAAGTCTTGTGCGAGAACGAGTTGTATGTGAAGTGCGAGAAATGTGCCTTTGCCCAAAGAGAAGTCCTGTTCTTGGGGCATATTGTCGGGGACGGTTGAGTTCGGATAGATGGGGTGAAGATCCGAGCTATTGTAGAATGGGAGCCGCCGACCAACTACTATTAGTGCTTTATTCGGATCTACTCAAGAATCATTGTGCTGCTCATAGACATACTGAAGAAGGAGAAGCCATGAGAGTGACGGACCGATGCCAAGAAGTGTTTGGTCAGTTGAAGCAAGCCTTGACCAAGGAGCTGGTGCTGGTGCTGCCCAATCACACAAAACCTTACAAGGTAGAGATTGATGTTTCCAATTATGCTATTGGTGGTGTTCTCATACAACATGGCCATTTGATTGCATTCGAGTCTCGTAAGTTGAACTACATTGAGTGATGGTATACTATTCAAGAGAAGGAGATGACCATGGTGGTCCATTGCCTTCAAACGTGGAGGCATTATCTCCTCGAATCAAAGTTCGTTGTGGGAACGGACAACGTGGCTACGAGCTATTTTTAGACACAAAAAAAGCTAAGTTCGAAGCAAACTCGATGGCAAGATTTCCTGGCGGAGTTCGACTTTGTGCTGGAGTATAAACTGGGGAAGGCTAACTCCCTGGCGAACATACTTAGTTGAAAGGCGGAGCTGGCGAACTTGTAAATCGGCCAAGTTGTCCATGGATCGACCGTATCAAGGAGGGGCTCAAGTATGATCAAAACGCTCAAGGACTTCTAAGGTACACATGAGAGGGAAAAACCAGTCAATTTTGGTGCGAATACGATCTTATCTACACCAAGGAACAGTGATTGTATGTGCCACTCCATGGGCAGTTAAGGAAGGAGGTATTATGTGAGTGCCATGTTTTGAAGTGGGTGAGTCATCCAAGGATCCACCATACACTAGCCCTCATCGAGGAACAGTACTACTAGCTTCAAATGTGGGACGACGTTGAGGCATATGTGAAGACTTGTTTCGTATGCCAACAAGACAAGCTCGAGCAACAATCGTTGCCAGGGCTTCTAGAGCCACTTCCATCCCCACACGTCCATGGGAGAGTGTTTCTATAGACTTCATCATCAACTTGCCAAAGTTCAAAGGGTGTCATACACTTATGGTTGCGTAAAAAGTGAGGCACGCTCCCATGCCTCACTCGGTTTCTAGTTGATCCCAATAGACTAGTGGTGACTCCTTGTTTGAACATTTTTACGAATATCTATCGTCGCGCAGGGTATGGGCTTGGGAGAGCCCGAGTTAATGAAGGCCCGTCGGCCCGAAATTAACAATACCCCTAAACCTATTTAGACAAAATTTTCTTTCCCCCTTGGGACGGGACATGAGGAAAAATTATTTTTGTAGGTCGCGACAATCAACTTTTGGCAGTTGAAGATACCATGTCACACTAGTTACAGGTATTGCTTATTATATTGAGAATTGCCAAACGCTGAAATTTGTTGGACAATTGGTGGTCCATGGATGAAAAATGATGAAAGGAAGTGATAAATGCCACCCATACTGTTGCATGCTTTAATGGAATAATATTGTGATGGTGCCATCGCAACGTGTGTAACTGTCGATGTTACACATACATGTCAGTGCCATCGCAACGTGTGTCAAGTGTCAATTGACTAGTCAACATTGCCTTTACCATCGATTATTTGCAGAATAGTCTGGGGTCCCCATCTAGAATGTTGATTATTTCGAAGATCAAGCTGATCGCCAGACAGATTGTCGGAGGTGTATCTAATCTTTTGCTGGGTCACTTGATATCTCTCTTGGTGACTAGTTCTTAAATAAAATGAATGGTAATTTATGCCTACGCTTGACGATCCAACTTTGCGAATGACAAACGCGCTTAAAACTCATCTTAACCGGCTTACAATTTCTTGGACTTTCCATCCTGGACAACAATACAAAGCAATTTATTTAATTAGTTGCCGACACGACAATAACATCTTGGAAAGTCTACTCTTCTCAACGGCCGCACAACCCCTTAAGAAGTGTTACGTAAATGTCTCTAACAGAGCGAACACCCGTAAATGATTATGCAAGCTTATTCCGGACGATGCAGTACGTTAAGCATGAGAAGCGTTGCTCCCCGACATGCTTAGGAGAGAATTCGCATGTTCTTGCACCACCTTCCAAGCCATGATCACGTGCCTCTCCCTCACCAAAACTGCCCCCACGGCAAACCGCAATACATAAACCCCACCGACCACCGTATGAGTCATGAAGACCCGACCTGAAGCATTGATGGCGTGAAGCAACTGCGCATTAAGCTTGTTCGCCTCGTTTAGGTCCCATGCTTCACCGTGTTCATTCCCACCATATGGCCTTTCGCTATGCCAGCAACCGCCGAAGGATGAATCCTGAAACAAACCAATGCGAAGTTTCTCAGGAAAACGACTTCGAACCGGCAGTCTTTTGCCATGAGCTCCTCAAAGAGCTTAGCCAATCTGCAATCGTTCCTTATGTGACTCCTCAGATTGCGCACGCCATACATCCTGAGCACAAGCCACAGCTTCAATGACCAGAACCTCCTGCCGAGAGAAAGTTGCCAATCTTTGTAGTCAACAACTTGATTTGACTCGGTTGCCTCGTTCTTGAGGTACTCGGGGTCTGTTGACAAGGACTTGACGAGGGCATTCGGGTCTTTTACCCAGAGGCAGCAGCAATCGAGAGAGGTCAAAAGCCACTTGTGTGCATTGAAGCTGAATGAATCTGCAAATTCGACCCCATTGAGGAATTTCCTGTATTCCGGGCATATGCACGAAGCCCCTGCGTATGCAGCATCGACATGAACCCACATGCCGAACTCACTCGCCACTTTGCATAAAGGTGACAGCGGGTCCACAGCTGTGACTGAAGTTGTTCTGACTGTGGTGCATAGGTACAATGGAATTAGCTCCGCATCGATGTCTGAACGGATTGCCTTCCCTAGCAAGTCCGGGGATAAACTGAACAAGGCTGACTTCGTTGTCTTTAAGGCCCGGATGTTCCGTGGGTGGAACGAGCAATGGGTTTTCTGACCCGTAGACAACAAGCTTCGTGAGGGAATGATGTCCAGACCTCCTCAGGACCCTATCTCTCGCAGCAATGAGAGTGCAAATGACCTCGGTGGTGCAGCCATTCCCTGAACAGAGGAACGAGCAATGGGTTTGCTCTCAAGCTCTGCGGCAGGGGACCCAGTTGAATCCCACCACACTGAAGACAAAGCTTCAATGACTCATACGGTGGTCGGTGGGGTTTATGTATTGCGGTTTGCCGTGGGGGATGGAATCATGTCCAGACCTCCTCGGGGAGCAACGGCTTAACCAATGGAATTTATCGATGTCTGAACGGATTGCAGCAATGAACAAGGCTGAGTGCAAATGGGATAGCCTCGGTGGTGTTCCCTTCAGCAATGAGCCTCGGTGGTGTTCCCTTCAATGACTCCCCCGCCATTCCCTGAACAGAGGAATGGCCTTGGCAAGTCCAGCATCTTCCCGAGCCAGTCCATGACTAGGCTCTCAAGCTCAGTTGCGGCAGGGGACGAGACCCAGTTGAATCCCACCACACTGAAGCCCGCACAAATGCTAGTGTTGGTCTGGAAGTAGGCGAAGAAATTGGGGCTCTGCCAATGAGTCAAGCCCGGGACTATGTAACGGTGCACATCGTCAAGTATGGCCTCCAGGGGTTCCTTATCCTGCGGGGCAGAACTCGGGAGGCATTTGGAAAGATAACCGGGCTCGACTTGGCTAAGAACCGGGTATTTCTCAACATTCTTGTAGTAGTTGACTAGGAAGTCGACGACCATCTGTTCTTGACGCCGGAACTCTCCGAGATCAAGAGGATTCATCGCGATCTCATCGCCAACCACGTGTTTGAGCAGGTGCTCGCAATCGCATTCGAAGGTTCCCATGATATAGTTGCAGCTGGAGGTTGGAGATGGAAGCAAAATGAAATGGGGTTGCTGCCGATGCTTTTGTTTAAGCTAACTGCGAGATGATCAGTTTCTAGGTGGGCTATAAAGACGAGGTGGTCTTTTATGTACGGAAGTATAGAAGTAGGTTCAGTACGGAGTTTCCGGGTTGTTGCACACTTTCCTATTTTTATAGACCGACAACCACTTTGCCCAAAAAACCACCGGGTTTGCCCCTACTAATTATGGCGATTTGGTCCTTGCCACATATATATGTATCGTTCCAACCTTAGTGAGGTCCACTCAATTCATTGCTCTTGCCACATATATACATTACTTCTCTTTTATTGTTTGGTCATACACATTTATACATTACTTTGCTCGTTAGAGAGAGGAGGGGCTTTTCTTCTTTTTCTTATGAGAAGGAAGGAATAAAGAAGAGGAAAGAAAATATAATAAATATGTCTAGGAGGGGAGAGAGACTTGCTAATAGCTAGGAAGCATCGATACCTTTCGGGAGTCTTCGTGTCATATCCGACACTCTGACATGCGATTCCAATACATGGGGTCAATTTAAAATTTTTTTAATAAATGAGGAGTCAAAATATAAATATGTAAAAAAATTTAAAAAAATTTAAAAAATAAAGTGGGAAAGAAGAAAACTTAATCTTTGCTTCTCTTTTGATTCTCATTTTCCATGACACGCAATTTCTCCCAAGTTTTTTTCTCTTCTCTTCTGACACGCAAGTCCATAATGTGGATTGTTTTTTTCCTTCAAGTTTTATGAATAATTGGAATGGAATGTAATTGAATTTGTTAAATTAGAACAATGAATGAGATTAAAAAATTATGAATTAATGTTTTTAGTGTAAATTCATCATATGCTCTTTTTTTTAATTATTTATTTGTGAATTTGAATCAAATTAATTTAATTGAAATAATCATAAAAATGATAATTTATCATATATATAAATATATATTTAATATACAACGTATCCCAACATATCATAATTCTTTATTTTTTAAGAAATAACATGTTGGCATGTTATATCGTGTCGCTTGTTGGTGTCGATGCTATTTAAGGTAACACAGCAGGCCCTATAATGCCATTTGTCGTCTAATGAATGGATTAGTGCATTGATGACATGACTATCACAATTACACCTAATATTTTTCACGGGTTGCGGTGGACCAATTCTCCAGGTGTTATTATATTTTATTTTTTCTAATTTTTTTTGCCTAGTCAGGCCTTCCCCTTTATCCTCGGCAGGAAATGAAAGCTAAAATCAAGGAATGAAAAGTTGAATGAATGGAGAGATTTTCATGACCGATTTCTCAAGATATACCTATTGGGTTTTGATTGAAAAACATCTGCATTGATAAAATTGAAAAAAAAAAAAAACCCAAACTCCAGTCTTTTGGGGGCAATCAATCCTTCCCTTCTTGGAAGCAAAATACCCATGCGCGTATCTCCAAAACATTGTCCATACATTTTAATAAGAAGCACATATAAATGAAAATGAGGGCTAATCGCATTACCCTTATACCATGCTCAAAGTAATTTAATTTTTGACTTTCTAAAGATTTAGACCAGAAATGTTCGATCTCCTCGTAGTGTGCCTAAAGTATCTTAGTTATGATGTTCTTCAGTTCGAGCTCCACAAATGTAAAACCTTTAGTTCAAACACACCACTAATCTCGCATCAAATGGTAGAGAGAAATTTGAATGAGTTTATCACTTCAATTGTGCTAGCAATTGTTTTTATATGTGACTAATTTGATTGATCTCTATCATCATGTAATCATTTCTCAATCACCTCATATTATTGGTCTTCAATCTCATTTATTCAAATCAATTCAGCTCATTAACTCTGAAATTATTTTAGAGAATTAATTCGGCCATTGAGTTTGAACTTGCTTTAAAGTCTGAATTTGGACGTTGATTTTGAAATCATTTTAGAGCATTAATTGGGGAATTATTTCTGTAATCGTTACAAAATACTATTATGGATATTAAGGGTGCACATGATAACCATTTTATTTAGGGAAAAGGACACCAAAAACCCCAAACTATACCACTTGGGACAATTTTACCTTGAACTTTTTTTTGGGTCATAAAAAACCCTGAATTATGCCACTTGGGACACATTTACCCCAGACTTTTTAACTGAAGGGCATTTTCGTATTTTCACTTTTTTTTTTCTTTCTTCCCCTTTGCCGGCCATGGCAGAGGGAAGCCGGCGAGGGCCGCCTCCGACCGGGCGAGGGTTGCCCCCGACCGGGCGAGGGCCGCCCTCGATCAGGCGAGGGTCGCCCTCGCCAAATCCGGCGGGGGCGAGCTCGGTCCTCCCCGATTCGGCGGGGCGGGGGCGACCCTCGCCTTCGGCCGGGTCGGCCCTCGCCCGAGGGTCGCCTCCGCCGAATCGGCGGGGCAACCCTCGCCCGACGCCTGAGCGAGGGTTGCCCCTTGAGATCGCGCAAGGGCAAGTGGTGGCCCTCCCGATCCGACGGGGCGACCCTCGCCCCGCCCGAGCCAGGCGGCGGCCTCCCGATCCGGCGGGCGACCCTCGCCCCGCCTAAGCCGGGCGAGGGCCGCCCCGCACGATCCGGTGAGGGCGTCCCCTCCCCCGACGTCGAGGAGAGCCGCCCTCGCCCTACGCTGGGAGTGCCGCCCGGCCGGACGGCGCCGCCGGCGAGGGCCCTCACCGGCTTCCCCTGCCAGGAAGAGGAAGAGGAAAAAAAAAGAAAAGAAAAGAAAAAAGTGAAAATACGAAAATGCCCTTCAGTTAAAAAGTCTGGGGTAAATGTGTCCCAAGTGGCATAGTTCAGGGTTTTTTATGACCCAAAAAAAAGTTTAGGGTAAAATTGTCCTAAGTGGCATAGTTTGAGGTTTTTTATGACCCAAAAAAAAGTTCAAGGTAAAATTGTCCCGAGGGGCATAGTTTGGGGTTTTTGGTGTACTTTTCCCTTTTATTTATGTTATAAAACTATTTTTTATTTTAGAGTTTTTGGAAAAAAATCCGTTTGACAAAATAATTTCATTTTTCCATTTTTGGAATAGATTTCTATTCTAGAAATACGTTTGGAATAGAAATTAGAAGTAAAATCTTTTTACTTTTCTATTTTTGAAATAGAAATCAAAAATTGTTTCTCTCTTTTCTACTTCTCATCCAAGGGAGTCCTTTAACTCCTAACCGTTCGCCCCTCCTTTGGTTGCTGTCGCTTGCCACTGTTGCTGCCACTGGCCATCGTTGCCCCTTTCCCTTGCCAGTTGCTAGCCATCGCCATCGTCGGCAGTCGCTAGTCGCTTGCCACTACCACTGTCGGTGGTCACCGGCTACGGCTGTCCCCTTCCTCCGCCGCCACTACCCCCTCACCTTGTTAGTGGTCGTTGCCCCCATCCCCTTACTACCACCGTCGACTGCCGCAGCCCCCTCCCCTCGCTAGCTGCTTGCCATTGCCATCGTCGGTGGTCACTAGTCATTGCCACTCTCCCCCCATCGTTACCGCTGCTGGTCATCGGTTGTCAATCGTTGCTATTAGTCATCGATTGCCATGGCCCCCTACTCTCGCCACCACCGCTCAAGAGGGAAAATTTTTGTTATATTCTGGGAATAGAAATTTTGTGTCGTTATCAAATGTGTATTTTTGCTAAGAAACTCATCCAAGAATAGAAATAAAAAAATTATGTTTCCATTCCAGAAATCAATTTCTAGATAGAAATTTCATCATTCACACCTTAATTCTCTAATTGTTGCAAAATTTTAATTCAACCATTAAGTCTAAAACCTTTTCACAACGTTGATTTGGTCATTTGATTCTAAAACCATTTCAAATCATTAAATTGGCCATTGATTTTGAAACTGTTTTAGAGCATTAAATTGGCCATTGATTTTGAATCTGTTTCAAATCTTTAATTTGGGCATTGATTCTGAACTTGTTTCAGATCATTAATTTAGCTAGTGATTTTGGACTCATTTTAGGTCATTAATATGACTATTGATTCTAAAACCGTTTCAAATCTTTAATTTTGCCATTGGTTCTAAAACTGTTTCAAAACATCAATCTTCAGCTTGACTCAATTTGATTGCCACAATTACAAACACAATTGTAATGTTGTCTCTCCCATTCAATTAGGTTTATTATTGAGTTAACAGCATGACTTGTGTTAACACACTAATACAACTACAAGAACTGATTGTCCCAATTAATCTCCAGTTCCTACAAACCATGAGTACTAATATGTCATGACTATTCCCACAGTGTGAATACTTTAAGAACATAATGAACCTATCAACTTTGGCTACCATGTAATTCAATTATTCTATCTTACATGATTGCTTTAGGGCATTAGCCAACAATACCATCATGTCTTATTCGGAAATTTTGTGAAGTAAATAGAAATTACCCTAAAAATGACTTTTTCCCCCGAAATTCTCCTAATGGATGTTAGTCCCTAAAAAATTACTTCGCAATGATGGCCAAGCTCGAGATTTTTCATTTATTTATCAAAAGTAAATACTTTATTCATATCTTAAAATGATATGTAAAAAAATCAAAATAAAGCATATTCAAAATAGTAAATTATAACAACAAATTATAAGCTGTTGTAATAGACACACTTGCATCCCACAAGAACAGTTCTGTCTTACAATAATACTTATGTCATGGCTATCAACACAGTGTGAATACTTTAAGAACATAATGAACCTTTCAACATTGGCTACCATGTAATTCAATCATTATGTCTTATATGATTGATTTAAGGCATTAGCCAATAATACTACCATGTCTTATTCGGAAATTCTTGAAGTAAATAGAAATTACCCTAAAAGGATTTTTTCCCGAAATTCTCCAAATGGATGTTAGTCCCTAAAAAATTACTCTATAACAATGGCCAAGCTTGAGATTTTTTTTTTAATCAAAAGTAAATATTTTATTCTTATCTTAACATGATACATACAATATTCAAAATAAAGCATATTCAAAATAATAAATTTTAACAACAAATTATAAATTGCTAAAATAAACACACTTGCATCCCATAAGAATGATTTTGTCTCAACATCAAAACGGAATGAAGGACAGTCAATCAACGAATCTTATCATTAACAGTGATAAGAAATCTTTTTCCAATACTTACGGATAGGGTTGAGTATGGTTCAAGTGAGGGGTTCCCATCTTAGAATTTGGAACCACCCACTAAGGACTGGTTCCAAAAAATTAGAACATGAAATCACTCATTAGTTTCACAGACTCATTTGAGAACCGAACCGCCGTACATGGAATAAGTCAAAATATCATGTAGTGGAACGGCAATTTTCAAACTGAAAATTGAGGCAACATGGGTTTCAGTGCCATTTCTCGATGATTACAAAAATCTTGAGCCATTGATCTCTTTCACACAAATTTAATTGCTTGGTCAGGTCCACAGTGAATTTATTATTGCAACCGAACCACCCTTCTCTGGCCACAGCACCTCCTAGTAATTTTCCAACACAAGGTGTGATTTCACTTTCACTAAAGTGTAAAAGTGAGCTGAAATTCTTTAAAATAAATAAATATATACTGGTTTGGTCCAAGTGGGCAGTTTCATACTTGGAACTGAGAACTGGATCGGTGCTCACTGATTCAAGTAAATTGGAACCGGGGATCAGACCATTCCCCATGGGAACTGCTGATTCTAGGTTGTTTCAGTCTGGTTTTGGCTAGTTCTCAATTCCTTTGCGTGCCCCTAGTAATATCTTGCTCGGTGGACGGTAGTTGATTTGGTTCAGTGTCCTCAACACCATAATATATGGAGACACCAAAAACAGGTTGAAAAACTCCCTAAACAAGATCTAAAGAGGGAGAGGTTGCATGAGCATATAATTGCCTCTAAGAACCCTTGGATCCAGATCTAGAGGTGAGAACTTTCAGAACTCGCAGAAGTTGTGTAACCGCTTCCGATGCAGCAAGAACTAACCAGTAGGAGTTCACCATGCTCCTCAATTCTATCAAATCTTTGGTCCTGAGGATATGAAGCTAAATCCGTAATGATGGAAGCAGAAAATACGCCCATCGACTGAAGAAGAGCATCGGCAGCAAGTGAAGAAACAAAAGATAAAGCAACAAAATACTTCCAGATCAGATCGAGAGAGAATCTCAACTAGAGTTGAGAAGATGAAGCCTCCCTCAACCAAGAGGGAGGTTGGAGTGGAAGAGAAAAAGGGAAACCAGTGAAAGGTGGGGGAGGAAAGAAAACGGCTAGGATTTCGTCATCCTTGCATCACAAGGTTGAAGTATCTAATTTGCTAGCCAATCTAAGCATGAGATTGATAAGTTTGAAAGACAAATAATCTTTAAATTATTGATCAAACGGTTTACAACTCAGAAAGAAAACAAAGACTAAGCTTGTGGGTGACTTGGAGCTAGAAGCCAACAGCACAAACTCAAAACAAACTTACAAGAGCAAGAATTTGGCAAATAAAAGAAAAGTAATAAATGGCTCATGCTATTTTCATCCTCTAAATGACTATAATACTTCTTAGTTTGTTGAATTGATGATAATAGCCTTAAGAGAACTAATTAATCGAAAAGACAAATGGAGAGGGTGAAAGTTTATATTATTAAAACTATAAAAGCCGCACACTATCATGAAAATACAGGATTATATGTATTAATCAAAATAATGATGTTTAACGTTACCAACTTATGTTATTTTCCGTTTGTTCTTACACAAACTTCATTTCCTCTTTTTACTTACCAAGTGGTCAAGCTTATTCCTATAATGGATTTTTCTTTTCAATAACGAGCATGAACCTTGTTGGTAATGTTGATTAATAAAAATAAATCATGACCATAAAAGAGCTCACAACGTCAACTCCTCTAAAAAATTTGAATTAAAGAGTTGAATACTCAAAGAGTTATTAGAGATTGAATATTCAACGTTAGTAGGGGCTACATTAGACCATTTAAATTTCAGGTGTGTACAAAGCTATTGAGGGTTGAAAATAACATGAGCCAATAAAATTTGTATAAAATCAATAAATCTTGCAATTTGATTGAGTGTTCATCTATTTTATTTTTGAGTCTTACTCTTACTTTTATATTTTTTTATTCCTTTCCCGCTGCACCACCAATGGTTTCTACGTGCCTTGTTGCTCATCGATCAAGTTTGGTCACTTTACTTGCTCCCACAATCTTCAGTTGGCATTGAACTGCTTCGTTATTTTTGGGGTTGGCATTGGCATCAACAATGTTTTAGAATGTTCTTATTTTACATGTCTGATAATTTAGGGTTGTTATTTCTATTTGATTTTCTTAGTTAGGTATCATCGCGATTTTATATCATCCAACTATTTTCTTGAGATTCCTAGAACTTTTCATAACTTCCTGCTATTTTGAATTTTCACGTGGAATAAGTGCATTAGAAGTTTTAAATCTTATTATAAAAGTACAATTGAGTTCTAAAACTTTCAAAAATATAATTAAGTCCTACAACTTTCAAATAATGCAACGATATCCTAAAATCTGTTATGAAAATACAATTAAGTCTTAAAATTTTCAAAAAGTGAAATCAATGGAAGGAGTTAAATGGACTACTTTAACAATTTTTAGGACTTGATTACACTTTTGAAAGTTTTTAAACTCAATTAAATTTCTATGATAAGTTTTAGGACTTAATTGCACTTTCGTGATAAGTTTTAAACTTCTTGTTATATTTTGATACGTCCATGATGGGGTATGTCCAAGAGACACCTATTGCTCATGATGGAGTGTGTTTTATAGAGGTACTATTTGAAGGGGTATGAACGGTTATTTTTCAAGAGAAGTATAAAATGATAACTTCTGAAAATAACCGCTAATGAATGCAATTGAGAAAAACAGAACCCTCTCAATCAAAAGGAAACACTCAAGGACTCCATCATCTACTTTAAGAAACAAGTGGTATTAATGCTGTGGAATATGAATACTTTATTCGTGATTGCATTTGGACCAACGTATGTTCTTGGGATAATTTCTTTATTGCGCATCGAAGAGGTAATTCGTTTTTTCCGCTAACTATTCTTCCAACACTTCCAATGTATTTGTCCTTTTTTTAAAATCTAGCATTGCTTCAACTTCCCTCATCCCCCCCCCCTCTCTCTCTCTCTCTCTCTCTCTCTCTCTCTCTCTCTCTCTCTCTCTCCGCGAACCCTTTTTAACTTCGATTTGACTTCAGGGTTTCGTCAAAATGTTGAATTCCATCCATTGAAAAGTAAAAGGTTGGCCTTGTGGCGAAAGGTTATACTCAACAAGATGGTATAAATTATGAGGAAACATTTTCATTAGTTGTAAGGTTTGTCTTTATATGCCTTATACTAGTCATTGTCGCACATTTGACCTAGAATTACATCAAATGGATGTAAAGACAACATTTCTCAATGGAGAATTAGATAAAGAAATCTATATGAAACAACCGACAGGTTTCGTGGTTGTCAAGAGCGAAAATTTTGCAAGCTCAATATATGGCCTTAAGCAATCATCTAAATAGTGGTATATTCGTTTTCAACAAGACATTACTTCTTTTGGGTTCATGATGATTGAAGAAGATCACTGTGTGTATATGAAATGGTCCAAGGATAAATTTATAATTTTATCACTTTATGTGGACGATATTCTGTTAGCTAAGAATGACAAAGGTTTGGTTAAAATTTTGCAAGCTCAATATATGGCCTTAAGCAATCATCTAGATAGTGGTATCTTCGTTTTAAACGAGACATTACATCTTTTGGGTTCATGATGATTGAAGAAGATCACTATGTGTATATGAAACGGTTCGAGGATAAATTTATAATTTTATCACTTTATGAAACGGTCCGAGGATAAATTTATAATTAACCTTGATTGGATAAAGTAATCATGGTTGGATAAAATTAACCATGGTTGATAGACGGTTAGGTTAATTAACTACGGTTAGTAACTGTCTATCAATTATGGTTAGTTAATTAACCATGATTTTTATATGGTTAAGTTTAGTTAACCATAGTTAAGTTTAATTAATTTAATTAACACGGATTAATTATAAGTAATTATGTTTAAGTTAATTAATTATAATTAAGGCGATAAGTTATTGCGATAGGCTATCAAAATGAGTGATAAGCTATCGCGATAGACAATTGGTAAAGGTGATAAGATATTATAAAAAAAAAAACGATATGCTATCGGGGGATTAAGTGATAAGTTATCACCAAATGGGTGATAAGCTATCGGGAGTTTGATGATAAGCTATCACCAAGGGATGATAAGTTATTGAAGGTGATAAGTTATCAGGAAATAATTAATAGGCTATCGTCAATGGGTGATAAGTGCCGTTTATGTGCCTTTGGCTGGAATTATATGATGTTTTCCTATACGTGTCATACTATTTGATGCCTGCTTGAAAAATGTTTGCCTCATGTAAAACTCAGAGTAGTAATTT
This sequence comes from Corymbia calophylla, assembly GCA_014182845.1. Classification (NCBI taxonomy): domain Eukaryota; kingdom Viridiplantae; phylum Streptophyta; class Magnoliopsida; order Myrtales; family Myrtaceae; genus Corymbia; species Corymbia calophylla. The sequence goes on from CM024703.1 coordinate 23,458,131, forward strand.
TTACAAAGGTTTTTATGAACAGATAAAAGGAAAACCCTTAGGTGTCGGGTGTATATGTCGACTTTTGCAATTTAAATGAGGTCAATATATTTAAAAAGTAAAGCATGCAAAGTTTAATGGGTTTTCAATAATTATGTGACAAAGTACGAATATTTTCCTGCATTTTTATATGAAAAATATGTAGTGGTTTATTATGTTGAGTATGTACCACGTTTACATTGGTGAATGCATAGAAATGAATTAAAATTTATTGATGTGGTGTGCTTGTGTGATCACATAATATAACCGTCACCTCGACGGGAGTTTGGGGGACAAAGCCCGATTTATCGGAATACCCGGTAGGAGTCCGGATGTGGGTCACAGTAGAGGCCGGGCCTATGCTCCTTCGGGAATGTTGTCTAGGCAGAAGTTCTAGATGTTGCCGTGCCCGATGGGGTAAAATGATGCCTGGCTAAGCCAGAAGGCACTGACAGGAGTTTGGTTGTAGCCTTAGTGAGGGTATAATAATCAGAACACATGTGAATGCAAGGATGCATGAAAAATATATGATTATATGTTTCGATTATGCATGTGCTTGTCTGCACTGACCATGGCATGCGTGAGTTTATACCATGCAATGTATGGTTGTGACAATATAAGATTGCCTACAAGTCGATTCGACTACTGATTGGTTATTGTGCTAATATCTGTTTGCATTATTTATAGCACACATGAACTATTACCGTGCAAATGGCAATGGCAAGATAAGGTTGCCTGTGAGTCGATTGACTACTGATTGTTCATTGTAGGGTTTACCGGGTAGATGACGTTTATAATTGAGGCAAAGCGGGGGTTGCTTTGTAATTGATCTACTGTAGTAATGAAGATTATGCCTGTTAGAAATCCTGAAGCGAGTTGATGTTCTAACTGAAGCTTATGATTGTAACTAATTGAGATTTATATCTCATTGATTGTTGTTAACTATTTTTTAGGTCCATAGTTATGGCACCTCTATCACCATGGATCTATGTTTCTGCAATGAGGTCTTGCCATGATGAGCAGGTTGTCAAGAAACAGATTTCACTGATCCGAATATGGTTTTGAAGATGGAAGGTTTGACTGGGACCAAATTGAGATGTAGAGAATAGCATGCCTCGGTACTTATATTTTTGAGTAGTATCTATTTGTCAACAAAAGACCTGAACTATGAGATGGTTATGGCAGCGAAAACGTCTAGACCTCTTTTTTTGTACATTCGACTTGTTACTGGGGCCTAGGATCAACATAACAGCTGGTCTTTGATAATATGACGGTGACAAATTGAAAAACTCAGAACTGTAACTCTTTCAACAGAGCTTTCGTCTAGATTTGAAAATATTTACTTTTTCGAATTTTCGCTCCCTCGGTGTTGGCAGAGAAACAGCCAGATTCACATAGTTGTTGCTTTGGTCTTATCAAATTAAGGCCATAAAAGATATGATCTTGGATTCTTCTTGCTCCCATGTCGTAAGCCAGCTTTCCTATTCCTATTCCACCACTCTTGTTACCACCATGACCATCATCAGACCCCTACCTCTGCTCATTCTCAACCACCATCACCACAACCGTCTAGCACTGCCACCATCACTTTGCCAACGAGTTGTATTGGCAGTGGCGACAGTGGAGAAGTTGGAGGGGCGGCGGTGGTGCTTGTGGTGAAAACAGTGGAGAAAGTATTAGTTGTGGTGAATGATGAAAGATTGCATTTTGATGTAATATTTCAGTTTGACCTTACACTTTCCTTGTCCGGACAAATGTTTTGATGTTATTCTTGACATTTTTAACATTAAGGGACAACATTGAGGGGTCCTTCAACCCTTGCCATTTTGGAAATTTGGTCCTTTGTTCTTCGGAAAATCATTGTTTCACACCTCAGAGTGATCAACTTCGTTGGTGATTTTAATCCTCTCTTTATGTTATGAACCCATTCTTGGATCACTTCTGGCTTGCCTGCGCAACATACCAGACATGAGAGGGAAAATGGGGATGGCACACAAGCACGCAGGCTAGGAGCTGGCTTGTAACCCAGGGTTTCGTTCGTAAGAAAATTGGTGATGTCACACCCCAACTCTTATGAGAACAAGGGAACGACCCAGCCGTTTTTCTTAACTGAAGGAGACAATTTCAAACAGAACCAACATTTACTTTTTATCAAATATATATCTTTATGATAAACAGTAATTTTTTACAATATCATAGAAAATATACTTTCCAAAATTAACAGGCTAAAACTCAAGAAATACCATTTTAGAGATACATTTAACCATCTCAATTGATACCTGAGATTCGTTCCTTGTTGATATTGCTCTAATCCAACTTGTTGCTAGGTTTGGTGAAGAATATGAAAAGCTCAGTGAGTAGTATAAATTTTTTCTAAATAGATCGAGTATAAATTATACATATTTAAAAAGTAATATCAGACACTCAATAATCCAAAATACAATGTGCATATCAAATCGAATGAGTTATTCCATTATACTTTGTAGTCTCTTTTTAGCTATTGCATCGGTTTGCACCCTTCCGTAGTTCCTCTCACATTATTGTTGGTTTAACATCATTAACACCTGTCAGCCTGACAAGATTTGTGTCGTACTCTTGTCACTCTGATAGTGCATAGTCTCTTACTCATGAAGCAAGGGCTTGCTGCCTTTAGTTTCTAAAGGTATGACTATTTTATAAATTTCTTCTTTTTGGTCTGCAATCATGTTTGGATTTAATGCGATGTACTGATTAAGCGAAGACATATCATATGGTCCATTGATTGCCTTCCTAATCTAGCAGGACGTACGAAGTGGACGGACAAAGGACCTTTTGCAAGTTCTAAAAGAACATTCCAAGACTTGCACATTAGGTGAACATCGTTGTCATTGAATTCAACTTAGATAACGCGATTCACAAAACTCATGAAAAATTTCCTCTCTTTCTTTCTAAGTTTTATCCTCTAATCCTCTCATCTTGGTAGGAAGCAGTATCATTCAATCTTAAGTGAATCACAAGACGAAGTTGGCGATTTTTAAGGGAAAGGCATTAAATTTTCCAGATAATAATGATGAATGTGTGTTTTTTATTTGAAATTCTAAAACGACACATGGACTATTCCTGGATGCTTTTATTCAATATTTCTACATGTTTTTTAGTAAGAGAAACGTTATAGAATCTCCCTCCTACTTGTCGACTAACTTTAGGATGTGTAAGGCAATAGGAGAGGAGTGCCAGGAAATTATGGAAGTACCCATCTCTTTCCTAGATCCAGAAAATGGCAATTTGAACTACCCATGGCTCCGAAATATGCGACATAGGTTCATGAAATAGTTTTGCGGCATGGAATGACGGCTTTGTGACCTTAGTTTGCAATGCGATTTATGAATGATTTGTGAACTAAGTTATGGATAAACATTGTTGTTGGCTCATAAGACCGATCATCACAAATGTGGGCTTTGACATTATTAAAGACTACATTTGGTCGTTTGAATGTCTATACAGGATAGGACTAGATAAAATATGATATCGAATCTAGGGAATTTTTCTATATCTCATCCACTGTTTGATGATTGTAACAATAAAATCGAATATATATACATCATACTATATATATTGTTTGGTATAAATGGTATATTATTATAAATGAATCACAAATTTTACAAATGGAGATGGTAAAAATCTCTCACAATACTCTTTTATACTTTATTTATATATTTATATATTTTATTTTACTCTCTTTTTTAATTAATTTCTTTTTAATTTCTTTCTTCCCTCCCATCATTCTCTAATAAAATTTTATTCAAAAACTATACGAATATACCTAAAATATTAAAACACCTAATATATGTAATAAATATATATTTTATATTGAATTTATATTATAAGATATAATTAATTTTCAAATATATAAATAAAAATAATATTAAATTAAAAAAAACAAATTGTTATTTTTTTGTCATTTTGAATTCCTTATATTATAATTCAAATATAATTTATATTGAAATATAATTTTAGATTTGTTATTTTAAGAAGTTTGTTTTTGAGAAAAACAACTTTTTATTATGAAATTAGAAATTCTATTCACTTTTATCTTATCTCCCCTATAAGATAATTTTATCTAGCCTATATCTCCATTATATCTGACTTTATTCTATCTTAAGTAGGCACCATATGCAAGATAAGATAAATATTATCTTATCATGGATTTTATTCTAATTGCCAACGTAGCCAAAGGCTTTTCCGATAGATGGTTGTGTTTGACCAAGCAGAATCACGAAATACCAAGTTTTATTTATAATGAATAACTTTTAGTATACATCTATTGTTGCCTTTAAATAAAAAACTAAGTTAAACTATTTTTTGAAATCAATAATCTCATTGTGGTTAGTAGCTATTAATCTCATGCAAAAGTCATGTCAACTTTGAAATTTCACGACCCAAATTCCATAGGAATGCAAATGTAATTAAGACAATCAGGTGATGGACAATAATATCCCAATCCAAAAAAGTAAGTCAAAGAATTGAAATTTAATAAAAAATTCTGATTTTTAAGGGTTTATCCCCTAAATCCACTTAAATCAATATTTAATGTTTTTAAATTATTTTCTCCCTCTTTTCCAAAATAAAATAAAATAAAAATAAATCTGGATCGGTAATTTCCACGGACCGCGTGAGGTGAACGCGCTTTGGCTTTCCCTTCTTATTATATAAGAAGTAGGAAGGCGAGGCAAACTTCCCGCCCATTCAAAGAAACAAAAGCTTTTGTTTTGTCTCTCCCGATTTCTCTCTCTGTCGCGAACGATCATCCATTTCTCTTCTTCTTCTTCTTCTCGATCGCCGCCCCGCCGATCTTCGTACTCTCGATTCGAGGGGCGATCGCCGGTTCGTCGCTTTGCCGTTTTCCCTCAGGTTAGCTTCGCTCCTCTTCTCGACGCCTCTCTCTCCGTATCGGTTTCTAGCTAAGTAGCGACGAGGAAGTTCCAAGTTAGGGTTTCTGTCTATCTTCTCTCGACGACGATGACAGTCTCCCGCTCGCCGTCGGAGGGATTTTCAAGAGGTGGGTGTCCGCCGGTGACAATCTGTCGTTCGGCGGGATCGTTAGGCTTCTTAATCCCGAAGGAATCGCGGGTTTTCTTCCGCCTGGAAGGATCGGGTTTTTGTTGCCTTGATTTGAGGGGCTATTACTACGAGGATGGCCAATTTGGAAATTAGGTTTGATGACTGGAAGTTTTCTTGAAGGGGTTCGGACGATGCCACATTGTTGTCCAGATTTAGTTTCTCTAGTTCGTGTTCTGGGTTTTCATTTGGTTCTGCTTCTGGGTGAATTTGATTTGGTTGGACCCAAAAGATATGGGAATCATGATGGATCGAGATGGTTATGCATTCTCTTATAGGTCGATTTTTCTTTATTCTGTCCTTATCATTGGTGAAAAGAGGAACTGAAATTCTTGGGATTGCTGGCTAAAGTGGACATCGGTTTTTCTGCAACAAATCTTCTTGCAAGAACGAGTTCTGATGCTTTGAGTTAGACTTTGGATAGGTCATCCGTGTTCAGTGATTGATTGTCTGTATTTCTGTTCGATAGCATGGATATTGAGACAGCAAGGAGTACTGTGGGTTGGCCACAAAAATCAGCTGCTCACTATAATCAGCTTTGGACAGCACCCACAAGCGGCAAAGTTTGCACTTACTGGTTACAAGGGAGGTGCAACCGGAATCCCTGCAGGTTTTTGCACGATGCATCTCTTCCGCGCAATGTTTACCATCGAGCTGCAAAGCAGTCGACTCATATACCTGAGGATTGCCCTAGGAAGGGCTCTGAATCTAGTTCGATGAATTCAGCGAGTTCAACTTCTAGAGAAGGTGATCCGTCGATAGATAAATACCCTCGAAAGCCCCAACAAAAATTATGCCATTACTGGATAAATGGCAACTGTGTGAAGGGCGATGCATGTCCTTACTTGCATTCGTGGTTTCATGGTGTTGATTTTGCCATGTTGGCCAAGCTGGAGGGCCATAAAAAGGTATGCCTTTTGTGTTATCCGGACTATAGCCGGAGAAAACTTAGTGGCATCGCATGTTTTATTAAACTTCAATTTTCTGTCCTTTACTAATTAAGATGTCGAAATATCATTGCCTATTTGGCATAAAAATAAGTCTGGACTCACCCGATGCTTTTTATGACAGGGTATTTCTGGGATAGCACTTCCTTCTGGATCTACTAAGCTCTACTCTGGAAGCAAAGATGGAACAGCTAGAATCTGGGACTGTCACACTGGTCAATGTGATCAAGTGATCAACCTTGGAGGAGAAGTTGGGTGTTTTACTTGTGAAGGTCCTTGGGTGTTTGTTGGCCTGCCTAATACTGTTAAGGTGAGTGGTCGGTTGGCCAGGTGTCCTTTGTCCTTCGTTATTATTATTATTATTATTATTATTTTTGGCAAGTCTTGAATTAGTGAGCTGCTGAGCTTTAGTTCATTGCCTTCTCTTGTACATCTTGTAGGCATGGAATAACCAGAATGGTGCTAGCTATGATATCAGTGGACCAGTTGGACAGGTCCATGCTCTGGAAGTTGCTAATAACATGCTTTTTGCTGGAGCACAGGTAATTTATCATTTTAGATGATTTATCTGCCATAATATTGTCTAGTACGTTTCTTTAGAATCTCATTCCTCCTGTGAGTTTGCAGCATTAGTGATATTTTGATGCTGAGTGTGCGGGTGGATTTTTGGTTTATACCTGAAATTCTTCTCTTCTTCTTCTTGAAGTGTGGCCCACCTAATTCAACATTCATGTGATCACTGACTGCCTCATTCTGTTGATACTTGTGATGAATTATGCTGGCTTTCGATGATTATACTGAACAAAGTGTGCTTCTAGGATGGCGCTATCTTGGTGTGGAAAGGAAGAAGTAGTGAGGCTGATCCTTTTCAGATGGCTGCGCCTCTCAGGGGCCACACGCGGGCGTGGTATCATTAACTATTGGGCGTGACCGGTTGTATTCAGGTTCCATTGACCGGACCATAAGGGTAAGCTGGTTTATCTTAGATGTCTCTCCCCCTGATTATATCTAGTTGTGTCCTGGGAAGGCATGACTTGGCCCTTGTGTCTATGCTTTCTTTTGCATCACCTCCTATTGGTTTTCTATGTCCTCTCTGTATTTTTCTGCCGCACTCCACTGTAACTCGTCCTGACCCCTTGCATCTTTCTTGTTTTCTCCTCCGCCACAGGTGTGGGACTTGCACACTTTGGAGTGTGTTCAGGAACTTGTTGGACACACTGATGTGGTGATGTCACTTCTTTGCTGGGACCAGTACTTGATATCCTGTTCGTTGGATCAGACAGTTAAGGTCTGGGGGATTGCCACTGAGGGAAGCAGCTTGCAAGTTGCCTATACACATCATGAGGACCATGTAAGTTGCTTGCTAAAATATTTTTGGCACTTGTCTGGATTATGGTATTTTGTATGTTACTATTGGAAAAAGTGTAGACAATAAGGGTGAAATTGTGTTTTCTTTTACTGACTTCATATGTGGGAAATGCATGGATCTGTTTTACAATATTATATCGTAAGGATGTGCCTTATTTCTTTCCGGTTTTATCTCTGCAGTTAAAAATAACTATATGATAATGTGTTATGAAGCTTTGTAATTTAGCCATACTGTCAAGTGCCTTCCATGTGCTTGCTCTATGTGGGGAAGACATGAATTTTCATCTTCTACCTGTTGGTGCTTTGTCAGTTTATTACCTGTGCTCCTAGTCCCATGGAAGTGATGCAATATCATATGTTGATGTTGCAAATATCATTTTGTCCTGCACAGGGTATTCTTGCACTGTCAGGGATGAATGATGCAAGTGGTAAGCCGATCCTTCTCTGTGCATGCCTTGACAACACTGTTCGGTTGTACAAGCTCCCATCGTAAGTCCAAAATAATTTCTTTAATTGGTTTTGACATCCTTGTCTCAGTGAAGACTGTTCTCCACCTTCTGCTTGGCTGACTTCTTGCATCATACACCAGGTTCACTGAAAGGGGCAAGATATTTTCAAGACGGGAAGTTAGGACTCTTCAAACAGCTCCCGGAGGCTTATTCTTCACGGGAGACGCTGCAGGGATGTTGACTGTTTGGAACTGGTTGGATTCTCCGAAGAGCCTAAAAGAGCAGGTTCCTCATCCGATGGATTCATGCTAAGCAGAAGACAGCATCAAGGCATTTGACATTGGAGTTCAAATTTCACGAGGAAGACAATGTCATCTATTCCCGGATGCAACTGGGATTGTGATTTAAAGCAAGAAACGGGACGGCTGTAACTAATACTTGTGCGCCGCAATCCTAGTTTCTTGGGCTGTCTTTTTTGTATAGAAATTGATTTTTTTGACAGCAATAGCTGGACTTGTATATGATTCCTCATTAGTAATTGATATGCCTTTTGCTTGTCGAATGGAAACCTTTCTTTTTCTTGAGAGATTTTACCGTGGAACTCTGGCCATCATTTTTTCTGTACGATTGTTTCTTGTTATTGAAAAAGCCAAATAAAATAGAAGCGCTATAAATAAATGATGAATAAATTGTACCTCAAATTTGTTGCATACTCTTTTCGCTCTGATGAAAATTCACATTGCATAGGCTGACTACTTTATAGATAAAAATTGTTCAATGGGAAACTGATCAATGGACTTCATAAGCTTATGACGCTCCATGTACCTTTGAACGAAAAACTGATACATTTTACACTGCAATTCATATGAATAGATCTTATAAATTGAAACTTACGAAAATAATAAGAAGATTCATCTTCAAAGGTATCAATCCAAACTAGGTTTTAGAGACTCGCGATCCTTGCCCATTGAGCAATTATGAGAGTAAATAAGCTTTGTAAAGCGATTTCAAAAGAATGCATAAATGTGAATTTGTAGAATTTATATTAGGAAAAATTATTTAGTTAACATATTTTGATAATGTACTTTTACATGTTTTTTTGAGCATGTATTAGTATTACATGGGGCTGTAACCCATTGAGGATAGAACAAACCAGACGAAAAATTTATAAATTGAATACAAGTTGATTGAAAATATAAATTAAAAAATTTGCTAAGCGTACGTATAGAAAATTTTTTTTTAGAAAATAGGATTTTAATTATTAGCTTCTTATTCTTCTTCTTCACGTATTTAATTCGTTTTAGTCTAGAGACTGTCGATTTCCTTATTTTAGCGTTGAATTGTTTAAAGGTCGTTTAAGTTCAATTCTTTGAATTGCTAAATTAAAACTCAAGATTATAAGCGAAATCCATGATCGTTTGCGACAGAGAGAGAAATTGAGAGAGACAAAAACTTTTTTAATAAATTACTATCATCAATATTTTTATCTTCTTATTGAGTTGAATTTCAAAGAATAAGACAAATGAAGAGACTCAAATATACTCTCTCATACTTATTTCTTTCAATAAAATAACTTGATGACACTCCGCTTTACAGTTATAATCATCACGAGGCAAAAGCATTGGGCATAGTTTTGCCAAGCGTGTCATGCTCGACTGATAAAACTTTGGTTTTATGATTTGTTAGCTCTTGACTTTTTTTCTTTGACTGAGTTTGAATTTCGCAAGAAACAATTATTAAATAGTAAGCATCTTCAATATATTCTCCCATATTTATCTCTTTCAACTTTTCTCTCTCATTGTTTTTATACTTGAAATAAAAAAATTAAAAAGAGACAATATATTTTGAAAATTACTATCATTATCCTTTAGAGAGGTTTAACTTTATCGACTTTTATCTCCAATTAATTTTAAAATCGACAGTTTGGTATATATATATATTATATATTGTCATACATAATTTGTTTAAGTAATTATAGATTAAGTTAGAAGAAGAAATATATCTTGTTAGATAAATATAAAATGAACATATTTCAATATGTAAATAAATACACAATTTAAAAATAAAATTTATGTAATTTGAAGGATAGCTTATGTTGTGAAATTTTTATTGAATATTCTCTAAATATAAACATTTCAATAACAATAATTTATCAGAAAAAGAAGTTCAAAAGTTTAACTTATTTGAAACATGCATATTGACATTTCATTCGATTTCAGGCACTTTTGAAATCCACTTGATTTATATATGTCTCACATCCTTTATAGCAAATCTATTCAGTAAAAAATTAAAATGTGTACATGAATTCATGTAAAAGTCCACGTAAGTTGAAATATATTTAACAAAATAAGAGCAAATAAGGTTTATGTATTAGTTTGTTGTTCAATAGATATTTTAATTACAACAACTCAAATAAAATTTACCTAATGGACAAAAAGAGACGATCTTGACTTTTAATTTGGCAATTCAAAGGATTGAACGAAAATGTCATTTAAACAATACAGCGCTTAAATGAGGAAACCGACGTACTATAAACTAAAACAGAATTAAATTCATGAAGAAGCAGCTAATAATTAAATCTTGTTTTCTAGTTTTTTTCCCGATACATACATTAAGAAATTTTTTTAATTTAAACTTTCAAGCTGCTTGTATCCAATTTGTAAATTTTTCTTCTGAATTGTTCTATCCTCAATGGGTTACAACCCCAAATAATACTAGTACAAATACGAAAAAAAAAGTAAAAGTACATTATCAATATATGTTAACTAGTGATTTTCCCTATGTAAAAATTTTGCAAATTTTCACATTTCTCCAATCCTTTGAAATCGCTTTGCAGAGCTTATCTACTTCCATAATTGTTCAATGGGCTGGATCGGGAGACTCTCAGACCCAGTTTGATGTGATACCTTTGAAGATGGAGCTTCTTATTAGTTTTATAAGCTTTAAATAGTCTGTAGTATCAGTTTTCATTTAAAAGATCTATTCATTTAAACTATAGTATATAATATATCAGCTTTTATTCCACATTCAAAAGCACATGGAGTATTGTAAGCTTATGAAGTCCATTTATCAGTTTCATCATAAAATGATGACGAGAATCCCACTATAAAATCTCTCAATTCCATTCGACAACGTTTATGTTCTAATACTACTAAGCAGCAAACGGATTTGCCCAAGTTGAATAGCAAAAGGCATATCAATTACTAATGAGGAATCAATATACAAGTCCAGCCATTGCCGTCAAAAAAATCAATGTCTATACAAAAGAGACAGCCCAAAAACTGGGATTGCGGCACAGACAAGTATTTACAGCCGTCCCATTTCTTGCTCTAAATCACAATGTCAATAGGTTTGATGCTGTCACGCTCGACCGATAAAACTTTGGTTTATTGATTTGTTATCTCGTGAGTTTTTTTTCTTTGATTGAATTTGAATTTCACATAACAGAATTGTTAAATTGTAAGCATCTTGAATATATTCTCCCATATTTATTCTTTTAAGTTTTCTCTCTAATTTTTTTAAACATGAAAAAAAAAATTAAAAAGAGACAAGATATTTCGAAAATTTATATCATTATCCTTTCGAGAGGTTTATCTTTTTCGACTTTTATGTCTTTTAAAATTGACAATTTGGTGTATAAATATATTGTCATACATCATTTGTTTAGGGAATTATAGATTAAGTAAGAAGGTGAAGTATATCTTGTTAGCACAAGAGCCACTACTTTCCTCCTATTGGACCTTCATGCAAATGGTTGACTTCCGCACACGAATTGCTGTTGAAAAATATCATTTCAATTTAAAAAAACCTATTGAAATTTGACATGAATTTCCATGTTACAAAAGGGTTTAATCATTAAAACATACAGGTGCCCCTGGACACTCATTAAAAAATTTCAAATGGAAATCAATAATTCTAATAGAAATCAATGATGAGTAAACAATACTTCAAAATTCTATTTGTCTCATTAATAAAAATCCGATTGCACTTCTTCATGCTTGCTCTGATGAACAGGAAAAGGAAACTGCCCGACAACGAGTGCCGCCATAGAATGGAGGCCATAACATGCCATGGTAAATCCAGAAAATTGGTCATCTTGAAAATTAGCTAGCAAGAAGAAACAGAGGCATGGACTTCATTAGAGTTTATGAAATCCTGTGAGAAATCTATTAATGTTAAATAATGCCAATGACAAAAGTTATAAAGTGGGTATGTGTCGCTTGAAAGTTTATACTCAAACTTTAGCTAAAAAGATGCATAGAGAATTTTTTTTGTTTTCAAAAAGGAAATTTTGAATGTTTATAGCTTCTTCACAAATTTAATTTTGTTTTATCTTAGAGTATGTTAAATTCCTTATTATGGTGTCATATTCATCAAATGTCATTTTTGTTCTATCTTTGAACGGCTAAGCTAGAGATTATCTCTTTTTTATTGATTAAATCTTTGAACAGTTGATGCCATCTCCGATCGTCATGAGCTATTTCTTGTTCTCAGCAATCAACATGCACTCCTCACGAAGATTGATGATCACATGGACTAGTTGTATTTATCCCCTTTGCATTACAATCTTCACCCGATAACCTCAAGCTCCACTAACAAGGGTCATGAATAAGGGAGTTTTTTGGACCGTGACATTCTGCCCCACTCAATTCCACAACACCCTCGTTGTGGCTGTTTTGTCGCTTCCCTACTTTCCCTTAACCATCAATGTCACTCCCTAGGACTTACAAAGATGGCAACGCTTGCCTAACAGATTAGGCCACTCCAGTCCAATGGTTACTTCCCCAGATCAAAGCCATTCACAAATCTCTAGTCACTTATGCTCCTTGACAAGTATGGCACCCCTAGCTAACTGTGCTTCTTTGGTAGCACCTTCTTTTGCCTACTAAGCTCCTCCTGATCTCTATAAGCCAACGGAGGGTATTCCTTTGTTGGAAATGTGATAACATACCTCCTCTTAAGATTCACCACAAGAACGTTATCCCTATTCAATGAGAAATTCGATCCCTTCCCATGCCCCCATTGCCATCCTAATAGCTAGACCAGAGCTACACATTATCCGAGCCCTCCTGGCCCTAGCAATCACTCTCTACCATCATAAGACCGAGAAGACCATAGACTTTTCCCTGAATCACCCACCTACTAGAGGGATCCCTATTATAATACCATTTGTCACGGGTCAGTAGTTCCTTGGTTGGGGAATAACGTGTGCAGCCCCTGGCGATCGGAATTAACTAGGTGAGCCTTCATTCATTAGTTGTCCTAGTGAACAATAGGTGAATAATTTCCTTCTACGATATCGTGCCACGCCTAGCTTAGCTCGGGTGTCTAGTCCATCGAGTGAGATAGCATATCACTTTAAGCTCGACAACTGATTTTGACCTACCATGGCTTCTTAAGGAGAGAGCAGCATTAGTTCCTGATCAACTTGTGCACGGGAGGCCAACCTCACTTTCAGAGCTCTTATGTAATATAATTCTTCAATCCTAGAACTCCTAGCACCATCTATTTTAACATTACTTCTATGGACCAGTTGTATTCATCCTCTTTGAATCACTCACTCTTCACCCAAGAACTCCAAGTTCCACAACTAAGGGTCATGAGTATGGGAGGTTTCACAGACCATGACACAAGTGTCACGACTCAAAGATGCGAACGATCTAAGAGGGTTTTTTCACGACGCTGTGACTGATCCTTTGAAACAAGCGACCCTCAACCGGTATCTCTAAGTCCTAGGATTTTCTTGAGTATTCTAGAATATTCCTAGGGGTGGATGATACGGTAATTGTACACCTATGTAATAAAGGTAGGTAGGTGGTAGTTGGGGAGATACGATCTCAACCGTATGATCGAGAAGAGATCTACGGATACGGTGTGTCCTGTACTTGTATATATGGGAGTCTCCTCCCCCTCATTTATATCATCTCATTCACAAGAGAAATACAATCCAGAGCTTCTCTCTCTAGAGTTTCTTTCTCTAAAATCCTTGTGAGTTGAGTAGGAAAGACTACTTGGAAGAAATCCTAAGGTCGCACGTGTTAAATTATGATGTCTCGAGTTTGAATTTTCACGAACTCGATCCATAGAATGATTTTGATATGATCAAAATATTTCCTATCCTATTCAAAATTGGTTTTCTTGTTATTCCAAATTTGACTAGGATTACTTTTGCACAAAAGGATAGAAACACAGGTTTCCTCTTTTATCTATAGGAGAAACCTAGTAGTCATAGGTTTACACACACACACACACACACACACACACACACACATACATATATATAAGGTTTCTTCAGCGGATAGAAAAGAGAGCGCCGACAAGAATAGAAGCCAAGCCAAGAAGCTGCAGTTGCCGTACGAAGCATACAAGAAAGAACGGAGTTCTTGTTTTTCGTATGTACGTGAGCGAATTGCAGGGGCTTGAACACTCGGTGATTTTGTGGTGTGAGTTTACATTAGTTATTTGTAAACACTTTGGGTTTGGGTTTAAATCTAGGTGTGGGAAACACATGAGCATGTGAGTAATTGTAACTCTAATTCTCCGATTATAGTGGATTATTTGATGTTGGCTCTCCCCGTGGATGTAGGTACCAATACTTGGACCGAACCACGTAAAATTCCGGTGTCCTTATTATTTTTCATTTATTTCTCTAGTATTTTCGTGTTGACATAAATTACAAGATCCTATCGTTTCCGCGTATTATATTTTCAACAACTGGTATCAGAGCTTGGGGTTTGGATTTCTTGATTGTGATTTGGGGCTTTTGCTTGTTTGATTATTATTTGGAAATTCTGTTATTGCAATTATGTTTGAGGCGAAACGTGAAATCGAGAAGTTTAACGGGAGGAATAATTTTGGGTTATGGAGCATCAAGATGCGTGCGCTGTTGACAACCCAAGGTTTGGTCAGAGCTTTAGATGGCGAAGATGAGTTGCCAATTATAATGAAAGCTTCTGAAAGGGCAGAGCTAATGGAGAAAGCAAAAAGCACAATCCTGTTGAATTTATCGATGAGGTGTTAATAGAGGTAGCTGAGGAGAAGGATGCTGCAGATTTATGGGCAAGACTTCATACACTCTATGTAACGAAGGGTTTGAATAATCGCTTATACATGTTGAAGATGATGTTTCAGTTTAGATATACTGAAGGTACGTCTATTAGAACCCACCTAGATGAATTTAATAAACTCATGATGGATTTGAAGAATGTCGGTAAGATACTTGATGATGAAGAGCAAGGCATGATGTTGTTAGCCTCTTTACTAGAGTTGTGGGAGCACTTTACTGATTCACTGTTGCAGGGGCGTACTACGATTACCTTAGAAGAGATAAAGTCCGCTCTGTTCTCTAAGGAGTGGTAGAGAAAGTTGCGTGATGATAGTTTTGCGCAGGGAGTAGCGCAAGCATTAACGATTTGGGGTAGAGATCAACATCGAGGGCCTAGCAGTAGCAGAGGCAAAAGCAGATCGAAGTCACGCAATCGAAAGTCCAAGGGACGCGTGAAGTGCTTTGAGTGTCACGAGGAATGGCACATTAGGAGAGATTGTCCAAAACGGAGAAATTGAGGTGATAGGCAGAATGCCACAAGCAATGTGGTAAACGTAGCCAAATGGAGCACTAGTGATGGAGAAGCTATTTTATGTATGACTACTATTTCATCAGGAGACAAATGGGTGCTAGATTCGGGGTGTTCTTATCATATGACGTCTCACAAGAACTGGTTTACTACTTACTAGACTGCAGATGGTGGTAACGTTCTTTTGGGGAATAATGTAGCCTGCAAGGCTGTGGGGATAGGAACAATTCGAATTTGGATGCACGATGGGGTGGTACGCACGTTGATAGACGTGAGGCATGTACTAGAGCTCAAGAAGAACCTTATTTCTTTGGGGGCACTCGATGATATTGGGTGTAGGTACACCGCTGAAGGTTGAGTACTGAAAATTTCTCGTGGTGCCATGACAGTGATGAAGGGGAAGAAAGTGAATTCTCTCTATCATCTATTGGGAGAGATCGTGACTGGAATTGCTACAGTTTCATCAGGTGAGTCAGACTCTGACTTGACTCAATTATGGCATATGCATTAAGGGCACATGAGTGAGGCAGGTATGATGATGCTGAGTGAAAGGAGGTTGCTGAAGGGTCAGAAGACAGGAAAGCTGGACTTATGTGAGCATTGCATTTTTGGGAAGCAGTGCCGAATTAAGTTTACTACAGCTATTCATCAACCAAGCGACCGGTTAAGTATATTCATTCAGACGTCTGGGGCCCATCTTCTATTCCTTCGAAAGGAGGTGCCCGATATATGCTGACATTTATCGACGATTATTCAAGGAAGGTATGGGTATACTTTCTAAAGCATAAATATGATGTGTTCAATCGGTTCAAGAAATTTAAGGCATTGATTGAGAAGCAATTAGATAAAAAGATCAAGTGCCTGAGAACCGATAATGGCATGGAGTTCTATGGTAAAGATTTTACTGAGTTCTGCGAGAAAGAAGGGATTGTGAGACACCGCACAGTACCTGGGACACCACAGCAGAATAGCGTGGCAGAACGGAAGAACAGAACTTTACTTGAGCGAGCTCGATGTATGCTTTCGCATGCAAGACTTGGTATGGAATTTCGGGCCGAAGTAGTGAATATGGCATGTTATCTGGTAAATCAATCTCCATCATTTGCTATCGAGTGGAAGACTCCTAAGGAAGTATGGTCGGAGAAATCTGTTGATTATTCCGAATTACGAATATTCGGATGTCTTGCATCTGCTCATGTGAGTCATGGTAAGCTTGAGCCAAGGGCGAAGAAGTGCATATTTCTGGGTTATGCACATGGGGTGAAAGGCTATTGGTTGTGGTGCATTGATCCCAGATCACCCGGTTTTCTAATCAGCAGAGACGTGATCTTCGATGAGACTGCAATGCTTCAACAGAGGAGTTCTGTAACACAACAAGCAGGAAAGACAGATCATGGTGTCATTAGTGAGGTGGATCATCAGGTGGAGACTCCGGAGACCTCGGAGGTAACAGAAGCTGAGACTGTAGAAGAGCCTGTAGTTCCTGAAGTCGGTGATAGTGAACAATTAGCACAACCGCAGCACAATATAGCCGCAGATAGACAGAAAAGGCAAATTAAACCACCGGTACGTTATGATTATATAGATATTGCTTATGCGTTAACCGTAGGTGACGAGATGGAAACGGATGAGCCTTCGTCTTATTATGAAGTGATAGCTAGTAGTGAGTCATCGCAGTGGCTTAGGGCTATGAGCCAAGAGATGGAATCACTCCATCGGAATCAGACATGGGAGCTGGTCAAAGTACCTAAGAGCCAAAAGATTGTGGGAAGTAAATGGGTCTTTAAACGGAAAGAGGGCATTCCTGGTGTTGAGACAGCGAGGTATGAGGCAAGACTTGTGGCGAAGGGATATACATAGCGAGCGGGTATTGACTATAACGAGGTGTTCTCTTCTGTGGTAAGACATACTTCTATTCGTGTTTTACTTGCCTTAGTTGCTTCGCAGGATCTCGAGCTAGAGCAGTTAGATGTGAAAATGGCGTTTCTTCATGGTGAGTTGGAGAAACGGATTTACATGAGGCAGCCAGAGGGATTTGCTATTCTAGGTAAGGAAGATCACGTTTGCTTGTCAATGAAATCTTTGTATGGGCTAAAGCAGTCTCCTAGGCAGTGGTATAAGCGTTTTGATGCTTTCATGGCTAGTCATGACTACTCAAAAAGTCAGATGGATAGCTGTGTTTATTTTAGGAGATTGGAGAATGGTTCTTTGATTTATCTACTCTTATATGTTGATGACATGTTGATAGCAGCTAAGAATATGTCTGATATTGATGTGCTAAAAAGGTAGTTGAGTGCTGAATTTGAGATGAAAAATTTAGGTGCTGCAAAGAAAATATTGGGTATGGAGATTTTGCGTGACAGAGCTACAGGAGTTTTATGCCTTTCTCAAAAGAAATATATTGAGAAGATTGTGGGACGTTTTAACATGCAGTCGGCAAAATCTGTAAGTACACCTTTAGCAAACCACTTTAAAATTTTAGATAAATTATCACCGTAGACTGAGGAGGAGGAGGAGCATATGTCCCGTATTCTTTATTCTAGTGCCGTGGGTAGTATTATGTATGCTATGGTGTGCACTAGGCCTGATATTTCACAAGCTATGAGCATAGTCAGTCGCTACATGAAACGTCCTGGTAAAGCTCATTGGGAAGCTATGAAGTGGATCCTCAGATATTTGAAAGGGACGGTAGACGTGGGTATAGTTTACCGAAGGAACAGTAATGGCAGTGAAACCACTGGTTATGTGGATTCGGATCATGCCGGTAACTTGGATGATCACAGGTCTTTAGCAGGGTACGTGTTTACACTAGCAGGTGGTGCAGTAAGTTGGAAAGCGTCCTTACAAGATCATGTTGCCTTGTCTTCGACTGAGGCAGAGTACATGGCGCTAACCTTTATAGTGAAGGAGGCAATATGGTTATGAAGTTTGCTCTTAGACTTTGGGCTTAATCAAAAAGGTGTTGATATACACTCTGATAACTAAGGTGCGATATATTTGGCATATAATCCAGTTTATCACAAGCAAACGAAACATATCGATATCAGGTACCACTTCATCCGAGATGTCTTAGCAAAGGGTAATGTTATTGTGAAAAAGATTGCTACGGCAAAGAACCTAGTAGACATGATGACCAAGCCTGTTCCTTTGGCGAAGCTCAAGCTATGCTTGAGCATAATTGGTGTCTGTGGAGAGTGAGCGCCCGTCGGGGCATTAGGAGAGCAACATGGATGACAAGCATTATAACTTGGCTTCAAACATCGAGCCAAGGTGGAGAATTGTTAAATTATGATGTCTCGAGTTTGAATTTACACGAACTCGATCTATAGAAAGATTTTGATATGATCAAAATATTTTCTATTCTATTCAAAATTGGTTTTCTTGTTATTCCAAGTTTGACTAGGATTACTTTTGTACAAAAAGATAGAAACAATGGTTTTCTCTTTTATCTATAAGAGAAACCTAGTAGTGATTGGTTTACACACACACACACACACACACACACACACACACACACACACACACACACACATATATATATAAGGTTTCTTCAGCGAATAGAAAAGAGAGCGCCGACAAGAATAGAAGCTAAGCCAAGAAGCTACAGTTGTCGTACGAAGCATACAAGAAAGAACGGAGTTCTTGTTTTTCGTATGTACGTGAGCGAATTGTAGGGGCTTGAACACTCGATGATTTTGTGGTGTAAGTTTACATTATTTATTTGTAAACACTTTGGGTTTGGGTTTAAATCTAGATGTGGGAAACATTCGAGCATGTGAGTGATTGTAACTCTAATTCTCCGATTATAGTGAATTATTTGCTGCTGGCTCTCCTTGTGGATGTAGGTACCGATACTCCCCGAACCACGTAAAATTCCGGGGTCCTTATTATTTCTCGTTTATTTCTCTAGTATTTTCGTGTTGACATAAATTGCAAGATCTTGTCATTTTCGCGTATTATATTTTCAACAGTATGGGTTGAAGGGAATGCTAGATTGATTGGCCCGTGAGAAGTGGTATCAGAGCGAGTTTGTTCTATGACGCAATGGCTGATTCCCATCATGAGGTGTTGATTGTGCTGGAGGCTGATCACGAGGATCGAGGAAGAGTTGTTGAGAAGGCCAACAAGGGAAGGAAGAATCGTGCTAGTTCCAGTTCAAGGGATGCTATAGGAGATCTAGAATGACGGGTGACAAAGGTAGAGCTGTTCACCACCGAGATCCAAAGATTGATTGATGACCTGACCCAGACCATCGATGGAGTGGAAGCCGGAAAGGAGGAGCTCACGACCGAGGTACAAGAGCTCAAGACCGGCATGGGAGAACTCTGAAGCAAGTTGCTAGGGACCCTAAGGCAAGAGCTAGACCAACGGGATGAATCCTTGGAGGCCATGATGGCCACCATGTGCGCGGAGATAGTAGAGCTCAAAGGGAAGCTCGCCGAATTGGAAGCGGCATGCATGAACGGGGTGGTCATGGTGCATGCTGGTCCATAAACGGATGCACCCAAGCTGGACAAGTTCAAGGGCTTGCGGGTGGCTATGGATGTGGACAACTTCCTATGGTACATAAAACGATACCTCCAAGCCATGGGGATCAACAACGACGTGACACAAGTAAGCATCGCATCTATGTACTTTGTTGATAATGCATTGTTGTGGTGGCGTTGTTGATCGGATGGTAGGAGTGGTGATCCTATCACAATATGGAATATATTTATCAAGGAGTTTTGGAAAATGTACTATCATTCATATGCCGAGGAAGATGCTCGTGATGAGCTAAAGCGGCTCGAGCAAAAGTGCATGGTATGTGACTACATCAAGCAGTTTTCGGAGTTGCTACTCCAAATCCCTTCGATGAGCGACAATGAGGTGTACCACCAATTTATGAGTGGTCTCAAGCCATGGACTAAGTAGGAACTCAAGCGGTGTAACATGTAAGACCTCACATCAGCCATAGTCGTGGCTAAATCACTCGTGGAATACAAGGCACCTGCCACATTCAAGTCGGACTCTCGTTCGAAGGACAAGGCCAATGGTGGGAAGATCAAGGAAGATTCAATCGCTCAAATGGAGGCAAACCACTGGTGGCCCCTCCTAAAGCTCAAGCGGAGTCGAGTGGTGGAGGACAAAGGAAGGTACACACGTACAAATGTTTCTTTTGTGATGGTTCACATATGACGTGAGATTGTTCAAATAAGGCCAAGTTGGCGGCCCTTTGCAAGGAAGACGAGTCTATTGAGGAATCGCAGTTAGGTTCATTGCGAATCCTTAGCACAATCAAGTCCAAAAAGGCGAAGGAGCCTAAGGGACTTATGTTCGCAAACTTGAAGATCGGAGAAACCACGATGAGTGCACTCGTGTATATTAGAGCATCTGATCTCTTCATATTGAGGAAGCCGTGAAGAAACTCAACCTTCGGATCAGGAAAGGAGCTCGGCGGCTCAAAACTATGAACTCCAAAGAAGTCCCTACTGTTGGTGTTGCAAGAGACGTGGAGCTCCGATTAGGGCAATGGAGGAGCAATGAGACTATCGAGGTAATTCCACTTGAGGACTACGATTTTGTCACTGGATTGAAATTCCTAGATAGGATCCACGCCGTTATATTGCCTTTTGCCAAATGCATTTTCATCTTGGATATGCGATGCCGATGTGTGGTTTTGGTCCATAACGAATGGAAGATAATCTTGGCAATGCAACTCACCAAAGGGGCAAAAAAAGGTGAGGTGACCATCCTAGCGGCCTTGAAGGATGAAGACAATGAGGATGTAGGGAATGATGTACTGATGGTGATGAACCAAGTCCTCGAAGAATTCAAGGACGTCACGCATTCCAAGTTGTCCAAGAAACTTCCACCTCGAAGGGAGATGGATCATCGGATTGAGTTAGTGCTTGACGCTCAATCACCCACCATGGCATCGTAATGCATAGCACCCCTCGAATTAGAAGAGCTGAGGAAGCAACTCAAGGAGCTACTTGATGCTTATTATATTCGGCCGTCCAAGGCTCCATTTGGTGTGCCGGTCCTATTTCAAAAGAATCATGACGGATCACTCCGGATGTGCATCAACTACTGGGTGCTAAACAACTTACTGTGAAGAACAAGTACCCGATTCCTTTCATTGCGGATCTTTTCGATCAACTTGGGGGAGCACAATGGTTCACCAAGCTTGATCTCTGATCGGGTTACTATCAAGTGCGGATCATTGAAGGGGATAAGTCGAAGACTGCATGCGTGACGCGTTACGGATTGTATGAGTTCATCGTCATGCCGTTTGGCCTAACCAATGCTTCGGCTACTTTCTACATTAGAATGAACAAAGTGCTCCATCCATTCCTTGATCGCTTCGTAGTAGTTTATCTTGATGACATCGTTGTATATAGCCGGACGCTCAAAGAGCACGTCAAGCACTTGAGGCTGGTCTCCTAAGTCTTGTGCGAGAACGAGTTGTACGTGAAGTGCGAGAAATGTGCCTTTGCCCAAAGAGAAGTCCCGTTCTTAGGGCATATTGTCAGGGACGGTCGAGTTCGAATAGATGGGGTGAAGATCCGAGCTATTGTAGAATGGGAGCCGCCGACCAACTACTATTAGTGCTTCATTCGGATCTACTCAAGAATCATTGTGCCACTCACAAATCTACTGAAGAAGGAGAAGCCATGAGAATGATGGACCGATGCCAAGAAGTGTTTGGTCAGTTGAAGCAAGCCATGACCAAGGAGCTGGTGCTGGTGCTGCCCAATCACACGAAACCTTACAAGGTAGAGATTGACGTTTCCAATTATGCTATTGGTGATGTTCTCATGTAGCATGGCCATTTGATTGCGTTCGAGTCTCGTAAGTTGAACTACATTGAGCAACGGTATATTGTTCAAGAGAAGGAGATGACCGTGGTGGTTCATTGCCTTCAAACATGAAGGCATTATCTCCTCGAATCAAAGTTCGTTGTGGGAACGGACAACGTGGCTACGAGCTACTTTTAGACACAAAAGAAGCTAAGTTCGAAGCAAACTCGATGGCAAGATTTCCTGGCAGAGTTCGACTTTGTGCTGGAGTACAAGCCGGAGAAGGCTAACTCCATGGCGAACATACTTAGTTGAAAGGCGGAGCTGGCGAACTTGTAAATCGGCCAAGTTGTCCATGGATCGACCGTATCAATAAGGGGCTCAAGTACGATCAAAACGCTCAAGGACTTCTAAGGTATACATGAGAGGGAAAAACCCGTCTATTTTGGTGCGAATACGATATTCTCTACACCAAGGAACAGTGATTGTATGTGCCACTCCATGGGAAGTTAAGGAAGGAGGTATTATGTGAGTGCCATGATTTGAAGTGGGTGAGTCATCCAAGGATCCACCACACACTAGCCCTCATCGAGGAACAGTACTACTAGCTTCAAATGTGGGATGACATTGAGGCATATGTGAAGACTTGTTTCGTATGCCAACAAGACAAGCTCGAGCAACGATCGTTGCCAGGGTTTCTAGAGCCACTTCCATCCCCACACGTCCATGGGAGAGTGTTTCCATAGACTTCATCATCAACTTGCCAAAGTTCGAAGGGTGTCATACACTTATGGTTGTGGTCGATTGATTCTCCAAGTACGCAATTTTTGTGCCTACAATGAAGGATTGTTCGGTCGAGGAGGCAGCCAAGCTCTTCCTAAAGCACGTGGTCAAGTACTGGGGAGTCCCTCAAACGATCGTGAGCGATCGTGATCCCTAACTCACGGGACAGTTTTGGACAGAGCTCTTCAAGCTGCTAGGTCGAAGTTGGATTTCTTTACGAGTTTGCATTCCCAAACCAACGGTCAGACGGAGTGAATCAATACACTCTTGGAGATCTAACTTCGGCACTACGTGAGCACGACGCTAGCGAATTGGGCGAAGTTGATCAACGTAGCCCAGTTCTCTTACAACTTGTATCGGAGTAAGTCTACCAGCCAGAGACTGTTCGAGATCATGACGGGGCAACAACCGCAAACCCCAAGTGTGGTTGCATTGGGTTACAAAGGGAGCAGCCCTCCCGCATTCAAGTTTGCAAAAGATTAGCAGGAGCAAACGGACTTAGCGTGGGCGTGTCTACACAAGGCCTTGAAGCGTATGAAGAAATGGGCGGATCAAAAGCGACAGTACGTGGAGTTCCAAGTTGGGGACTTAGTGTTGGCTAAGCTACACACGGTTCTTCGATATAAGGACGTGCACAAGGGGTTGATCTGACACTACAAAGGGCCATTTATATCCGGTTTCAGCTGGAGTTGCCACCTAAACTAAAAGTATATCCGGTTTTCCATATGAGTATGCTTAAACCTTTCCATGTAGATGAGGAAGATCCGGACCAAGGGGAGTTGCTATGGGCATCATTGGGAGCAAAGACCTTGTATAATCGGGAAGTTTACTACATCATGGCGGATTGAGTCATACGTAAGCAATATTGCACGTCGAAGCGGGAGTGCATGGTCCGATGGAAGGGTCTTCCGAAGAGTGAAGCTAGTTGGGAACCCGTAGATGCTCTTTGGCAATTCAAGAAGCAAATTGAAGCATACAATGCCAAAGACGCGACTAGGACGTTGTTGGATTAGGTAGGGGAAAATGTCACGGCTCGAAGACGCGAACGATCCAGGAGGGTTTCTACATAACGCCATGACCGATCCTTTGGAACGAGCGACCCTCAACCGATATCCCTAAGTTCTAGGGTTTTCTTGAGTATTCTAGAATATTTCTAGGGGCGGGCGATATGGCAATTGTACACCTATGTAATAAAGGTAGGTAAGTGGTAGTTGGGGAGATACGATCTCAACCGTATGATCGATGAGAGATCTATAGATACGGTGTGTCATGTACTTGTATATATAGGGTCTCTTCCCCTCATTTGTATCATCTCATTCACAAGAAAAATACAATCCATAACTTCACTCTCTAGAGTTTCTCTCTCTAAAATCCTTGCGAGTTGAGTAGGAAAGATTACTTGGGATAAATCCTAAGGCCGTACGAGTTGAAGAGAACGCTAGATCGATTGGCTCGTGACACAAGCATATCAAATTTAGATAGCTCACAAGCTTGTATATTATCAATGTAATTTTTTTACTTTGACTAAACACGTGTCAAAAACATTTATTTATCCCATCAATTAAGCATTTTTGTCAATAAATCAATCTTTATTTAGAAACAATGGAATTATAATTAATCCTTCATAAAGTAGTGTCAAAAATAAAATTCTTGATATTGTTATAACAAATGCGAATGCAATCCCAAAATGAATATGAATGCATAAAAAATAAAGTCATTTTGCAAGCTAGCCGTTGAAAGATCTAGATAAATGACATTAACTAAGGATGAAGGCTTTCTCTCCCTTTTTTGTGTCAAATTTGGGCTTGATGGTTTTAAATGATTCCGTTCAACATTTCCGACCGATCTTACTTCTACATTGGCAAGAACACTAAGTATGAGACCGGTTGTCTGGGTGTTTTAAAATGAAAAGTGCCATTTCTTTACCTCATGGTATTCTATATATCCAATTTTCTTGAAAAATGACCCATAATCGTTGCTTAATGTCTCTATATTCTTTACAACTTCAATAAATCAATCACTTTTTCTAATTTATAGGCTAGAAAATGAATCAAGTCTGCCAAGAATGACGGAATTTTGTCCCTAAACAAAAATATCAATACTGCATAGTCTTGCACTGTCATCTTTCCAGCGTTCATAGGAAGGATACTGTGTCTACACTGGATATAAACTCACGCGATATTATAAATTTAACTTAAACAGACCCTACATGCGATATGAGGCTTGCTTTAGGCGAATTTTCGCTTCTCCGGATGGTCCTCGATGGTCCCTTTATTCATGGTCGCTCCAGAGCGGTCCAGGCCTGTTACTGGGCTATCTTTAAGCCCCGGAATGGGCTCAACATCAACTGTCTAGACCGTCCTCCGTCTGAACAGTGAGCGTGCAGCCTACTTTCGGTTTGCGCGGGCTTCTCCTGGCTGATCCTCGATGGTCCCTTTGGTCCAAGATCGCTCTAGGATTGCCGATGGCCGTTTCGGTATCCTTTTTAAGCCCGTGAGCGGCCTGAATGTCCACCATCGAGACCGTTTTTTGGTCTGAATAGTGGGCGTCCAGCCCACTTTCAGTTGGTTTCCGCTTCCTCGAACCGGTCCCTTGGCAATACCCTTTGTTTATTTATTTGATTTTAGCATCTCATAACATATAGTTGCTCATATAGAGGTTCGTTTTCAAGAAATTCGAGCATTCATTGCATTCTCCATATAAATATGTTTGGATCTACTCTAATCCCTTTTGTGCAGACTGGTTATACATTTTTCCTGCGCAGGGTTTAGACGTCGTCACGAGAACATTCTGCTTCCTCAAATTTCTTAAGACAACGCTATTTAACGTATTGTTTTAAGAGGCAGCACAAAACGAAGGGGACAAATGTTGCTTAGTCTCATTCATTAGGCAACACAGCACAAAGCGTAGCCCTACGTATGGTAGAAAACAATACTTCTGTTTTGAAGCATTGCTTTTAATGTGACTTTAGGAAAGATTTTCTTTCTGGAAGCGTTATTTCTCTATTAATTTGTGGAAAGTGACAAATAATGTTGTTTTATAGCCTGCAATGAAAGAAAAGAAGAACGTGTGGATCAAATTGTTGCCTCGAAAAAAGGTTCAAACCTATAATTTGTTGAAATTAATGTTCCGTTTGTTTCGTGGTAAATAAATTATTTACACAGTATTTTTATGAAAAAATCGTTTCTATCGGTTGAAATAATTGATTAACGAGAAACGTTTTCATTATCGATAATAAAATATATTTCAATATTTTTGTGGATGATGAATTTTTCATTTGTTTATTTTTGTCCACGATACAAACGATTATTTTTAGGAAAATATTTTTTTAAATCATTCATTTTTTGTAAAATAAATGGAGTCTACGTGTCCCGCGTCTGTATATAAGATTAGATAAGGAAAAAAGGAATGGCATTGTGGTAAGTCTTGCTTAGTTATTCCCTCCCGGTTGATTGCATGCCATCAATGTTGACACCCAAACTTTTGTTTACATGTTTTAATTTTCCATTTATTTTGCATCTATAAATATATAATATATATTTACAGAAAAGATAAAAAGAAATTATTTTATTTAAAAAAAAAAATCGAAAAAAATTATTATTTTCGGGTGGGCTGGCTCAGCCCAGCCCACTTTTCTTTCTTTCCCAGCCTTATTCTCCTTTCTTTTAGGCCCAACCCCTCTTCCCCTTTATTTTCAGCCTAGCCCATCACCTCTCTCCTTCTATTCTCCTTCTTTTCCCACGCAAGCAAAAACGCAGCAGCAGCACACAAGGGAAAGGGCGACGTCGTTCAGCCGCCACCATCTAGCGTGACGTCATCTGTGTGACGCCAGCAAGGGAATCTTCCCTTGCTGTGCTGTCACATAGTCACGGTCACAGGGGGAGAAGACGTCCGCGGGGAAGAATAAGAAGAAAAAAAAAAAGTAAAAGAAAAGAAAAGTCAAAAGAGGCCGAAAAAAAAAAAAGTGGCAGGGGGCTGGGCTGAGCGTTTTTCCGAATGGGCCTAGGCTGGGAGTCGGGCTGAGTTTTGAAAAAGGGGGAACGGGCCGTTTTATTTTCTTTTGTTAATGAGCCGTTTTTAAAAAAAATTTCGTATGGGCCGTTTGGCCAGCCCGGTCGATAGTCTAGCCCGGCCCGATAGGGGCCGGGTCGGTTTAGTAGGGCCGGGTCTCCCGACCCGGTCCGAATCACTTTTTTTAATTAATAAAAAATTCAAAAATTCAAAAAATTCTAAAATTATAGAAATTCAAAAAATATATATTAAAAATCCTTTAAAATATTTAAAAAATTTCGAAAATCCTTAAAAATTAAAAAAAAAATTAAATTCAGAAAAGTTTTGAAAGTTGTTTTTTTTTAAAAAGAAATTTAAAAAATAAAAAATCGAATATTTTCAAAATTCCAAGGAAAATTAGAAAATTCCAAAAACATTAATAAATGTTTTTTTTAAAAAAATTCAGAAAAGTCAAAAAATACAAAAAAAAAATCTTGAAAGCTTGTTTTGTTTAATTTCGGAATATTAAAAAATATAAAAATTTCATGAAAATTCAGAAAAAAATACAAAAACCCCTTAAAAAAGAAGGAATACCAAAATTGAATAAGCCTTTAGAGCTCTACAATAGGTTTTTGTTTTATGTTATATTCATGTACCTTGTTTTGTCGTAATTTTTGGATGTTATTTCTTTACTTTAGAATAATTAGGATAAACATTAGAATTCTCGAATATATTGCGATGATCTCATTAATACATGATTAAATTAGGTACCGAAAAGGCATTAGTCGCGTGAACGTAATCAAGTCCCCGACCCTAGATTTTCTGGTTGCGTAAAAAATGAGGCACGCTTCCATACCTCACTCGGTTTCTAGTCTACCCCAATAAACTAGTGGCGACTCTTTGTTTGAAATTTTTTACGAATATCCATTGTCGTGCGGGGTATGGGCTTGGGAGAGCCCGAGTTAATGAAGGCCTGTCAGCCCGAAATTAACAATACCCCTAAATCTATTTAGACAAATTTTTCTTTCCCCCTCGAGATGGGACATGAGGAAAATTTATTTTTGTAGGTCGCGACAATCAACTTCTGGCAGTTGAAGATACCACGTCACACTTGTTATAGGTGTTGCTTATTATATTGAGAATTGGCAAACGCTGAAATTTGTTGGACAATTGGTGAGCCATAAATGAAAAGTGACGAAAGGAAGTGATAAATGCCACCCATATTGTTGCATGCACCGGCACAATTAAAGCTTGCACTGGCACAGTTGCATGCTTTAATTGTGATGGTACCTTATCAAAATTGATCAACTAACTAATTATGTTTAACTGTCGATGTTACACATACATGTCAGCGCCATCGCAACTTGTGTCAAGGGTCATTGGTTGATCAACATTGCCTTTACCATCGATTATTTGCAGAATAGTCTATGGTCCCCATCTAGAATGTTGATTGTTTCGAAGATCAAGCTGATTGCCAGACGGATTGCCGGAGGTGTATCTAATTTTTTGCTGGGTCACTTGATATCTCTCGGTGACTAGTTCTTAAATAAAATGAATGGTAATTTATGCCTACGCCTGAGGGGTTAGGATACTAGAAGTGCCATAACTTTCGTACGGCGCTCACTTTGGTGCCAAAACTTTTTTTTCGCTAACTTGAGTGCCACATCGGAGTGAAATCGTTCGAGTTAAGTGCCACTTCCGGCCAAAAATCGTTCGTTAAGTGCCAAAATGCATACGTGGAATTTTTTAATGATTTTTCTTCTTTTTTTTTTTAATAAATTTCGACACCGACGTGGACTTTTCAGGGAAAACGACGCCGTTTTTACTCTTTTTAAAATTTTTTCGATTTTCTTTTTTCTTTTTGTTTTTTTTTGTTTTTTTTAGGGCCGGCGAGGGCCACTGGTGACCCTCGCTGGCCTTAAAAAAATCAAAAAAATCAAAAAAAAAAAAAAAAATTCAAAAAATTCAAAAAAATTCAAAAAATTCAAAAAAATTAATAAAATATATTAAAATATTGTTTATCGGCACCACGTCGCCTTTTCCGGCGGCCAAATCAGCTTTTCCGGCGGCCACGTCGCTTTTCCGGCGGCCACGTCGAATTGCACTCAAGTGAACGTTTTTTAAAACTTGTGGCACTCAGTGAGCGAAAAAAAGTTTTGACACACCAAAGTGAGCCGCACGAAAGTTAAAAGACTCTAAGTGTACTTATGCCTACGCCTGACAATCCAACTTTGCCAATGACAAACGCGCTTAAAACTCATCTTAACCGGCTTACAATTTCTTGGACTTTCCATCCTGGACAACAATACAAAGCAATTTATTTAATTAGTTGCCGACACGACAATAACATCTTGGAAAGGCTACTCTTCTCAACGGCCGCACAACCCCTTAAGAAGTGTTAGGTAAATGTCTCTAACAGAGCGAACACCCGTAAATGATTATGCAAGCTTATTCTGGACGATGCAGTACGTTAAGCACGAGGAGCGTTGCTCCCCGACATGCTTAGGAGAGTATTCGCATGTTCTTGCACCACCTTCCAAGCCATGATCACGTGCCTCTCCCTCACCAAAACTGCCCCCACGGCAAACCGCAATACATAAACCCCTCCGACCACCGTATGAGTCATGAAGACCCGACCTGAAGCATTGATGGCGTGAAGCAACTGCGCATTGAGCTTGTTCGCCTCGTTTAGGTCCCATGCTTCACCGTGTTCATTTCCCACCGCATGGCCTTTCGCCATGCCAGCGACCGCCGAAGGATGAATCCTGAAACAAACCAATGCGAAGTTTCTCGGGAAAACGACTTCGAACCGGCAGTCTTTCGCCACGAGCTCCTCAAAGAGCTTAGCCAATCTGCAATCGTTCCTTATGTGACTCCTCAGATTGCGCACGCCATACATCCTGAGCACAAGCCACAGCTTCAATGACCTGAACCTCCTGCTGAGAGAAAGTTGCCAATCTTTGTAGTCAACAACTTGATTTGACTCGGTTGCCTCGTTCTTGAGGTACTCGGGGTCTGTTGACAAGGACTTCACGAGGGCATTCGGGTCTTTTACCCAGAGGCAGCAGCAATCGAGAGAGGTCAAAAGCCACTTGTGTGCATTGAAGCTGAATGAATCTGCAAATTCGACCCCATCGAGGAATTTCCTGTATTCCGGGCATATGCACGAAGCCCCTGCATATGCGGCATCAACATGAACCCACATGCCGAACTCGCTCGCCACTTTGCATAAAGGTGACAGCGGGTCCACAGCTGTGACTGAAGTTGTTCCGACTGTGGTGCATAGGTACAATGGAATTAGCCCCGCATCGATGTCTGAACGGATTGCCTTCCCTAGCAAGTCCGGGGATAAACTGAACAAGGCTGACTTCGTCGTCTTTAAGGCCCGGATGTTCCGTGGGTCGATTCCCACGACCCGGGCAGCCTTCTGGAACGAGCAATGGGTTTGGTCTGACCCGTAGACAACAAGCTTCGTGATGGAATCATGTCCAGACCTCCTCAGGACCCTATCTCTCGCAGCAATGAGAGTGCATATGATAGCCTCGGTGGTGTTCCCTTCAATGACTCCCCCGCCATTCCCTGAACAGAGGAATGGCCTTGGCAAGTCCAGCATCTTCCCGAGCCAGTCCATGACTAGGCTCTCAAGCTCAGTTGCGGCAGGGGATGAGATCCAGTTGAATCCCACTACACTGAAGCCCGCACAAAGCATCTCGGCGAGGATTGCTGCAGTGCTAGTGTTGGTCTGGAAGTAGGCGAAGAAATTGGGGCTCTGCCAATGAGTCAAGCCCGGGACTATGTAACGGTGCACATCGTCAAGTATGGTCTCCAGGGGTTCCTTATCCTGCGGGGCGGAACTCGGGAGGCATTTGGAAAGATAACCGGGCTCGACTTGACTAAGAACCGGGTATTTCTCAACGTTCTTGTAGTAGTTGACTAGGAAGTCGACGACCATCTGTTCTTGACGCCGGAACTCTCCAAGATCAAGAGGATTCATTGCGATCTCATCGCCAACCACGTGTTTGAGCAGGTGCTCGCAATCGCATTCGAGGGTTCCCATGATATAGTTGCAGCTGGAGGTTGGAGATGGAAGCAAAATGAAATGGGATTGCTGCCGATGCTTTTGTTTAAGCTAACTGCGAGATGATCAGTTTCTAGGTGGGCTATAAAGACAAGGTGGTCTTTTATGTACGGAAGTATAGAAGTAGGTTCGGTATGGAGTTTCCGGGTTGTTGCACACTTTCCTATTTTTATAGACCGACAACCACTTTGCCCAAAAAACCACTCGGTTTGCCCCTACTAATTAGGGCGATTTGGTCCTTGCCACATATATATGCATCGTTCCAACCTTAGTGAGGTCCACTTAATTCATTGCTCTTGCCACGTATATACATTACTTCTCTTTTTTTGTTTGGTCATACACATTTATACATTACTTTGCTCGTTAAAGAGAGGAGTGGCTCTTCTTCTTTTTCTTATGAGAAGGAAAGAATGAAGAAGTGGAAAGAAAATATAACGTGCAGGAGGGAGAGAGACTTGCCAATAGTTAGGAAGCACCGATACTTTTTGGGAGTTTTCGTGTCATGTTTGACACTTCGACATTGGTCAACTCTTTTGACACTCTACGACAAGCAAGTTTGGAATTTTGACACATGATTCTAATACAGGGTCAATTTTAAAAATTTTCGATAAATAAAGGGTCAAAATGTAAATATGTAAAAAATATATATATATAAAGAGGAAAGACAAAAAACTTAATTTTTTTTTCTCTTTTGACTCTCATTTTCCATGACACATAATTTGCCCCAAGTTTTTTTTCAAGTCCATAATATTGATTGTTTTTTTTTTCCTCCAAGTTTTATGGATTATTGGAATGGAATGTAATTGAATTTGTTAAATTGAAAAAATGAATGATATTAACAACCGATGGATTAATTTTTTAGTATAAATTCATTCTATGCTCTTTTTTAATTATTTATTTGTGAATTAATTGAAATAATCATAAAAATGATAATTTATCATGTATATATAAAAATATATATTTAATATATAACGTGTCCCAACATATAATAATTCTCTATTTTTTTTAAATAACATTTTGGGATGTCATATTGTGTCGTATGTCGCTCTGGATGTCGATACTACTTAAGCTAACAAAGTAGGCCCTACAGTGCCACTTGTCATCTGATGAATGGATTAGTGCATTGATGACGTGACTATTACAATTACACCTAATATTTTTCATGGGTTGCGGTGGACCAACTCTCCCAGTGTTACTATATTTTATTTTTTCTAATTTTTTTTCCGCTTAGTCAGGCCTTCCCCTTTATCCTCGACATGAAATGAAAGCTAAAATCAAGGAATGAAAAGTTGAATGAATGGAGAGATTTGCATGACCGTTTTCTCATAATATACCTATGACGTCCTGAATTTCGATCCATTTTGAGATATATAAAATGGTTATTTTATCAATACATTGTTAATTACGTTTACTCAAAGCTAGCCCCTTATGAGTTAACTAACTATTCGGAAATGTAATTAAGGATCGATACGCGTACGACTAGTGAATTCAATCGGGAATAGGCCGCTCGACCATATGGATCAAAGAGGGACGATACCTTACTATTGCAGGCCAATTAGCGAATGGAAATAAATTGACTCGGCAGGGGTACAAGGTCGGATTGCAAGTGATTCCACACGACTTCGATACTAACTACGAACTACGTTAAACCGATTTCCTTTTGTCTCTATATTTAGAGTAAGCAATCAACCCCTCATGATTACATAGCAACTGAGGATTGTCCTAATTTGAATAGGCACGATCATGGATTAAAAAGTTATCAACAATGGGTCAAACACGCGGAAACTCCTAAACGTTGCCCGATAGTTAGGTTGTACTAAAGTCGTAATTAATCGGTTTTAATCACGAACTTTAATCCGATTTCAGGTATCAAACTTTCAAGGACGACAAAACTAAAATATTGGACGTTGTGTTGTTAATTCTCAAATTTATCTAAAAACCCGAAATTATCAAAAAAGGATTAACGGGCCAAGAATTGGAGCCAAAAAAGGAGTTGGGTCGACCAAAGGCCCAATGGGCCTCACGTCCAATGTTGGTTAGCCAAGTGGGCCCCACCAAGCCCATTGAGCCCAATAGCATTTTCAAGCCCATTTCTCATCTTTTTTTAGCCCAAATCAATTTATTCAAGCCGTATAAAATTTTGGCCCGTATACACATATAGTAATATATACTATAACTTGAGAAATTACCAAAGTACCCCTTCTAGATGGTCTTTGGCATTAAATGAGAATTGATGGGAAAGAAGAAAAAGAAGCAAAAGGGGAGAGAAAGTCCAAGGGAAATTGATGGCTTTGCTTGGGGAATAGAAGAAGCTTGACTAAGAGAGAGATATTTCTCTCATTTCACCCTCTTTCCTCTCTCTCTCTCCTCTCCCACTTTCCCCCTTGGGCATTCAACCCCTTTCTCCTCCCTTTTCTCTCTCTTTTCCTCTTCTTTTCTTATTGTTTCTTGCCCTTGCTGCCCCCTTTACCATTTGAACCACCACCATCACGCGTTGAACCCCAAGTAGGCAATAACCCCTTCTCTTGGTCAATAGAATGCGACGTCCCAGGACACGTCGTCGACCACTCATTTTATTCTTTCATTATGCACAAGCGAAAAATGAACTATCCCCTAGTCAATCAACAATCAAACAATCAGAAAGGGATAGAGGGATGAACAGTAGAACAACAATAACTACTCATTTATTTATTTACTGGATTAACCAACAAAGGAACAATCCCGAGTTACAAGCCCACCAGTGGGTTAGTTCCTTTTCTCTAAGCCAGACAAAAAGAGACTAAGGCTAGGTCAATCCATTCCTTCCAAAAAGAACCCTCGGGTTCGGTACGTCCAACAGGACTACCAAAGTTTAGGGACCCATCGGACTCAGGCTCCGTTGAGTCGTAGTCAGAGGCGTACGAATCAACCACAGATGGAGCAGGAGCGTAATTCACCACTGCGCCATTAGGAGGATCCAGCTTCATAGGATCCCAATCAGCGTCTTCTAGGGGTGAGCATCGTCCGGGTTGGGCCGGTCCACCCCCTGACCCTAGGACCAACCCGCACAGTGTTGGTTCTCAATTTTTGGGACCGAGGACCGACCCTATTGAGCCTAGGATCGAGGACCGGACCGACCCAATGGGTTCGGTCTAGTTCTAGGGTGAACCCGGGACCAACCGTTAATTTTTTTTCATTTTTTTGTATTTCTAAAAAATTAAACCAATTATTTCAAATTACATATTTATTGATACTGTGATTTTAACTAAACTATAAATACAAGTACATATTCAACAAATTTAAAATAAGGTAACAATAAAAATTTCACATTTGCTAAAAGCAAGAAACTATAAAAACAATTAAGATTGCTTATAAAGCCGCAAGACGAGCGTTGCTCACGAGCGAAAAGAATTTCTAATTAGGGTTTTATTTCCTTTTGATTTACTCAGAACGAGCAAGGTTAGCGAATAGAGGTGAGCAGCACAAGCGTTAAGCGACAAGTGAGGTGAGCATGGCAAGCGGGGTGAGTGTTGAGTGGTAAGCAACCAAAAGTGAGCGAGGTGAGTGTCAAGTGGCGAGCAAGGCAAGATTGCTCACGAGTGAAGTTGTTTCTTTCGATTTTACTTGGCAAATTGAATACTAAGAGGATAAAGTAGAAAGAAGGGAGCAAGAGTACTGGAGGAGGACGCAATTTAAATTAGGGTTTACTTTTTAGAATAAATAAAAATATATTATATTATATATAATATATAAGTCCAGGGTTGGTCCGGGTTGGACCAACCCAAAACTCCTATGACCGAGGACCAACCTGTACAGTACTGGTCCAGGGATCTCAGGACCAAGGATCAACTCAGTCCCCTTGGGAACCGAACCAGGATCGGTAGGGTTGGGCCGGTCCAGGGTCGGTCCAGGGTCAACCCTGGACCGATGCTCACTCCTAGCGTCTTTAGGGCCCCTACCAGGCGGCCCATCAAAACTACGCAGAGGACCAATCAAGAGATCGTCCTCTTTGATATACCACTCCAGGAACCGATGCGGGATCCATTGCCCCGGTCCTTCATCCATCCATATGGTGGAGATGTAATTTTCGTACAAATGCACCTAGCCCGGGAAGCGGTGGTGCGTCACAATGGGTCCCAATCCTTAGGGATCCTGAATCGTACCGGAGGGTGCGCCATTCTAAGGACTTAAAATAATTAGTACAATAATGAGATATAATCTCAGTGAGTCCTCGCTCTAAGCCCTAGTTAAGACACAAACTCAACACGGGGTATCTCTTCAGAACCACCCCTCAAGTAGACCAACAGCAACAATACCATATATTACAGCCAAGACACGACTAACACACATATCCAGGGCCAAAAAACAAGCAAATAGTTGGCTCGCATGCAACCTCACTCGGTTATACCATACCATGCAACTTCATGCGTACACAATACAACCAGTGCATACTGCAATCAAGTATTGCATTCGATTGATCACATGCGAGTTGCATCGCAGATGATCTCACATGGCCATTGCCACACCTTGCACATTATCAATTCAAGCATGCTACAAGCAGTGCAACCAGCACATACATAATCAAAACCAATGATGCCATGCTTCTCATGCGTTCTTGCATCTACACGTGCTTCGATTATTAACGCCCCACAAGGCCAAAACCGAACTCCCGCCAGTGTCTAATAGCATAGCTAGGCATTGCCCTCCCACATGAGGTGCGGTGATGTCGAGGGTTTTCTCCCAAGACGGCATTTTCAAAGGAGCATGGGCTCGGCCTCCACCGCGACTCCGCATCTGGACTCCCGTCGGGATTTCCGACGAGTCGGACTATCATCCTTTGAACTCCCGCCGGGGTGACTGGTTCAATTTAGTAACCACGCAAGCATATCATCATAGCTCATTTTTATCTTGAATATTAGCCAATGTATACATGATACGTGCTTGCAGAAACAGTCGATTAAACCCATGCAGTCACAATTTCATCTTAAGAAAATCATTAAATTCCCATGTCTCACGAACAAAGCATAATTCCCCTTTTAAAATCAAGACAACGCAGAACAAAGACACATGCTCGACACCTCGGGTTACCCCTTTTTTATAACCCCACACAATTCATACAAATGTCCATATATTTAACCACTATCACTGCATATCATATGATCAAAACATGTTCATTTAAACCAAATTTCACTTTTGCATAAACAGTGTCACATGAACGGTGCGCATGAACAGTACTGCGTGAATAGTGTGCATGAATAGTACAACATGAATAGTGTCACACGGTGTGCGTGAACACTACCGAGTGAACAGTGCACGTGAATAGTACATCATGAACAGTGAAATTCCAAAATTTAATAACTAATCAATTAAATTCAGAATTCAATAAAACAATAAGTAAATTAAAAAATTCAATAAATTAAGACTAAACAAGCTTAACCCCCTTAATCTAAGATTAAGCCAACAAATCCCATTTAATAAGCATTAAGCAAGATCAATTTAAACTAATCCTAGTCATCTAACTAACCACCTATCTTAGCTCTAATACACCTTAATTAATCCCTCTAACTGATATTAACTTTAACTAAACCAACCCTAAGCAAGTTTATGCACTAATCAACGAATTATGATGAAAACTCACCGGTTAAAAGGGTCGAAGACACTAGCGCAGCGACGGCGGTAAAGGCTACGCACGGGAACCTCAACTACGACAATCCAAGGCAACCTTGGGACAAAAATAGCAGCAACCAAGTCTATCTCTCTCTCTCTACAAAGTTGAAACCGAACTATCTAGGAGGAAGGCTGCTGACCAGACCGACTGGCTCTCCGACGACCTGTTGGCCAGCGACCGACGATTTTAGGGGAACAGGCCGGTGGTTGGTCTGGGCGGTGGCAAGGTCGAAACAGGGGCGGATGAGCTTTTCCAAGCAGTGCAGCAGTTGGAAATTGGCGGACAAAGAAGTGGCAGCTTTTGGCCGGTCGGCGGGCTGGCCGGCGACCTGGACCGGCGAGCGGTGGTGACAGGGGACACGGATTGAAGCTCTTGGCCGCTACTGTAGGTAGCTCTAGCAGTGACAAAGCTAAACCAATAGTGGAAAATGTAGGAAAATAATGAAAGGAAGAAGAAGAGAAAAAGGAGAAGAAGAGCAAGAAGGGAGATGGGCGGCTAAAATGGGGAGGAGAGAAATGGAAGGGATGGTGGTTTACTCCCATTAAGGCTCATCAATGCATGCCCCTTTCCCATGCAATGACCTCATCTTCTCTCTCTTCTTTTGTCTCTTTCCCAATAATATCTAGAAGAGCAAAATGGTCTTTTCCACGTTTGCACAATTACCACTTTTTCCTTGGGCTAAGATGATGAGCGGGCCTAAGAAATGGGCTAGGAAATGAATAGGAATGGGTTCGGGAATTAGTTGGGCTCAAAATGACTCAAGGTTAGACAATGGGCTAGGAAGAGTCAAGTGGGCTAGTTGGGTCCAATGGGCTCAAAGGCTAACTTGGGCCCACCATGGTGGCCGCCCCTCCTTGGGCATGAAGCCCACTTCCTCGTGGGCTCAATTCCTCGGTTTGTTAGTTCATTTTCCAACAATTCGGGACTCACCGGCAATATTGAAGGTCAAAGAAGCATTGTCCAAAAGTTTGTCCTAGACGTTCCCGAAAATCTGTCGTCCAATATTAGATTTTCATGCATTGTCAATTTCGCTTGAATGTGATTTTGGTACATCTCGGACTAACAAGCGGCTTCGAGGATTTACGCGTAACCGACTCGTTCTTGACTTAGTATCAAATCACGTTCAAGTTTTCTTGACACATGGATGTCCTTGACTAACATGAAATTGCGAAGGATTGATTCTTATTTCAAGGACACAATTACCAAGAATTGACATAAGGCGTTCGCGGTCTCAATAATAGTAAATTGATTCACTCGTCGTCCTATTATATCTTGCCCGTGAATTGACTTCTAGTCATCTCTGAAACCGGCTTGTATAACCACAGGATCGTCCTTACGCTGGTCTCACGGTCAAGTCGTTTTCCCAAGTCAAGTTTTTTAGTTGAACGAGTTTCGTCCTTAATAGCCTTTCCTTTCAAGGTTAGTATCTTGGGAGTGATCAATTCTAAGTGAGATTAACCAACAATGTATTGACGAAATTCACATTCATACATCCCTCAAAGAGCTCGAATTTCAGGACATCACAATTCTTCCCCTCTTATAGAAATTTCATCCTCGAAATTTGCAATTACAGAAAAATCCTCAAAAAGATGGGGGTGTTGATGCTTCATCACTTCTTTGCTTTCCCATATAGCTCCCTCTATTCCATGATGTTGCTAGATCACCTTAACTAAGGCGATAGTCTTGTTTCGAAGCACTTGTTCCTTATGGTCTTCTATTTGGATCGGTCTTTCCATGTATCATGTACTTGCGCAAGCTTCGGTGGTAATGCAAGACAATACACCAAAACCCTAATCTTCTCCAAAATCTCAAAGGGTCCAACATACCTCGGACTCAACTTCCATTTTTTGCCGAATCTGGAAGTATTTCTCATTGGCGATACTTTCAAAAATACATAGTCAGCCACCTTAAACTCCAACTGTCTACATCATTTGTCCACATAGCTCTTTTGACGACTTTAGGCTATTTTTAGTTTGTCTTGAATAATCTTGACAGCATCCAAAGATTGTTGTACCAACTCTGGCCCCGTGATCTTTCGTTCACCAACCTCGTCCCAACAAAGCGGAGTTTGTAAGGTCTCCCATATAAAGCTTCGAATGGTGCCATCTTAATACTCTGCTGATAGCTATTATTGTAGGCGAACTCAACCAAGTAAAGCTGTTCCTCCTAACTCCCTTTAAAGTCTACAACACAAGCCCGTAGCATATCCTCAAGAGTTTGAATTGTCCTTTCTGATTGACCGTCCGTCTGTGGATGGTACGCCATGTTGTATTGCAGTTTTGTTCCCAAGGCTGATTGCAAAATTTTGCAGAAAGTTGCCGTAAACTTAGGATCACGGTTAGATGTGATTGTCATTGGAACTCCATGAATGCACACTATCTGCCGCACGTACAACTCTGTGTACTTTTCCAACGCGAAATCCTTCCGTACGGTGATAAAGTGGGCTGACTTTGTCAATCTGTCGACTACCACCGAGATCGAGTCATTGCCTCGCTGACTCCTTGGTAGCCCCATCACAAAATCCATTGTGATATGTTCCCACTTCCATTTGGGAATCTCAAGGGGTTGCAGCAATCCACTAGACTTACAATGCTGAGTCTTTACTTACTAGCACATTAAACACTTAGCCACATTCTTTACGATATCTAATTTCATACCGTTCCACCAGAAGTGTTGCTTCAAATTCTAGTACATCTTCGTACTGCCAGGATGGATGCTATAGTTGCTACGATGAGCTTCTGACAAGACTGCCTCCTTG
This sequence comes from Corymbia calophylla, assembly GCA_014182845.1. NCBI lineage: Eukaryota > Viridiplantae > Streptophyta > Magnoliopsida > Myrtales > Myrtaceae > Corymbia > Corymbia calophylla. The sequence continues at coordinate 23,497,622 of CM024703.1, forward strand.
AGCTCGACATCATTGGGAACGCACAATCGTCCCCGAAACTTCAATTTCCCATTCTCAGACACTTGAAAGTTGACTTTCCTCTTGACCTAATCCATCTGCAGGATCTTAAGGATTTCAGGATATGTCCCTTGGGTACTTTTTATCTTACTTTGTATCTCGGGTTCCACCTTAAGAGTGGCCATTAGACTACCAAGATGGCCTACCTCAATTTTGAAGTCTAAGTCCTAGATTCCTTAAAAAAGGATCCATTCTCGTACCATCATTTGTGCAATTGACGATTTTCGACTGAGCACATCTGCCACTTTCTTCACTTTCCCCGAATAGTACAAAATCTCACAATCATAGTCCTTAAAAAATTCCATCCATCGCTGTTGCCTCATGTTCAACTCCTTTTAAGAGAACAAATACTTCAGACTTTGATGATCCATGAAATTGGAAACCTTTCCCCACACAAGTAGTGCCTCCAAATCTTGAGTGCAAAGATTATCGCTGCTAATTCCAAATCATGTGTCAGATAGTTAAGCTCATGAGGCCTTAATTGTCGGGATGCATATGCAACCACCTTGCCATGTTGCATTAAAACGCAACCTAGTCCTTTATATGACACGTTGCTGTAGATTTTGTATCCACCAGGACCAGATGTTATTGTTAGGACATGTGCGGTAGTCAGCTTACTCTCGAGCTCCTGAAAACTACACTTGCACTTATCCGTCCAATCAATTTTTTCTTTTTTCTTTAACAACCTTGTTAAGGGCATGGCAATCGCAGAAAAATTATCCACAAAACATCTATAATATCTTGCCAATCCCAAGAAACTTTGAACTCGGTTATCGTCGTAGGTCTCGGCCAATTCATGACAGCTTTGATCTTAGACTGATCGACGGAAATCTCTTCACCTAAAATTACATGGCCCAAAAATGCCACGCGAGTTAACCAAAACTCACACTTGCTAAACTTAGCATAGAGTTTATGCTCCCTCAAGGTCTGCAGTACTGATCTCAGGTGTCTCTCATGATCCTTTGGACTCCTTGAGTATACCAAAATATCATCAATAAACACAATCACGAATTGGTCTAAGCACTTATTGAACACACGGTTCATCAAGTCCATGAAAGCTACATGAGCATTTGTCAATCCGAACGGCATTACCGTAAACTCATAATGACCGTAGCGTGTCCGAAACACCGTTTTCGGTATATCCTCCTTTTTAATCCTCAACTCATGATAGCCTGTCCTTAGGTCTATCTTGGAAAATACTGAAGCTCCTTGAAGTTGATCGAACAAGTCATTAATTCTTGGCAATGGATACTTGTTCTTGATAGTTACATGATTGAGTTGCCGGTAGTCGATGCAGAGATGCAAAGACCTGTCCTTTTTCCTTACGAACAATACCGGCGCTCCTCAAGGGGATGCACTAGGATGAATAAATTCCTTATCCAGCAGTCCTTGCATTTGCACTTTCAATTCCTTCAATTCTGATAGTGCCATCCTATAAGGCGCCTTGGAAATTGGCTCAGTTCTAGGGGCCAGCTCAATCATAAACTCAATTTCCCTCTTTGGAGGTAATCCTGGTAATTCCTTGGGAAACACGTCCATGTACTTTTGTACCACAGCAATACTTTCCATCTTTGGTTCTTCCATCAGCGTATCCGCCACCAATGCCAAATACCCTTGGCACCTAGATTCCAATAGTTGGATCACCTAAAGTAACGAAATCAGAGGAATGGAGAGTCTCCCTTGATTTTCGATAAATTCAAAACTATTATCCACTATTAGGTTAAACTGAATCGTCTTTCCATAACAATTCATAGTAGCTTGTTGCTTGGTGAGCCAATCCATACCAATTATGACATCAAAGTCATACATTGCTATTGCAATCAAATCAATAACTTCCTCGCAATCGCCCAAAACTAACTTATAGCCAGAATAACCTAACTTAGACAATATCTTATCCTTGAATGAAGTAGAAATACTATAAACCAATCCCAATGGTTTCAGACCTAACCCCACTAGTTTGACAAAACGATCAACAACAAAAGAATGCGTAGCACTAGGATCAAATAACACATAAGTAACATGATTGTGCAAGGAGACCATACCTATAACAACGGAGGGTGAATCCTCCGCCTCCCCTCTGGTTACGGTGTAAACTCTTCCTTGCGTCTAGGGTTTACCTTGGTTGTTCGGTGGCACGTTCCCAGCAAGTCGTCCTCCCTGCAGTGGTGGTAAGATTGTCCTTATAGGCTTGCTCGGACAATTTATCACTCAATGGCCCTACTGACCACATCCAAAGCAGGCTCCCGTCCTTGAAGGACAAGGGAGATTTCCATGTCTTTTCCCGCACAACCGGTAGGCTCCCATGAAATTGGGTGCTGGCTTTCCCACGTAATTCTTTCTATTGGGTGGGTGGGATTTATTCTCCCGTCATCGGTCCCTTTCCAAATCGATGATTATCTCTGTTAAGTACAAACCACGAGCCAGACGTGGCTGCCCTCTCAACCATGTTCTTCTCTATCATTTGGGCCCTTTCGTATATCTCATCGAAACTTTTCGAATTCAAGGGCACCAGTTGGTCCTTCAATTTCAGCTTTAAACCATTCCTAAACCATTTCGCCCTATCCAAAGGGTCCTCCACCAATCTCAATGCATACTTGGACAACTCACTAAACTTCGTCTCATACTGATATCTGATTTTGACGAAGTCGTTGCAATTTTGCCAACTTGGTGTGACGTCCTGAAATTTGAACCCTTTAAAGGAGAAATGAACATTAATTTTGTCAATGCATTGTTGGTTGATCTCATTCGAAACTGATCACTCCTAAGATACTGGCCTTGAGAGGAAAGGCTAATGAGAACAGAACTCGTGCGACTAAAGAACTTGATCTGGGAAAATGACTCGACCGTGAGACTTGCGTAAGAACAATCCTGTAGATATGCAGGCCGATTCCAGGGATGAATAGAATTTGATTCACAGACAGAACATAATGGGATGACGAGTGATTCCGTTTATTATTATCGAGCTCGCAAATGACCCTATGTCGATCCTTGGTAACGTGTACTTTGAAATAAGAATCTATCCTTTGCAATTTCATGTAGTCAAGGACGTTCATGTGTCGAGAAGTCTTCAACGTGATTTGGCACGAGTTAGTTACATATGAATCCTTGAAGCCACCTGTCAGTCTGAGTTGTACCAAAATGGCATTCGGCCGAAATTGACATGGCATGAGGATCCAAGATTGGACTTCGAATTTTCGGGAACATCTGGGACAGACTTTTGGACGATGTTTCTTAGATAGTCGACAGTGCCAGTTGAGTCGAGTATTTGGAAAAGGGGTTTACGGACTGAGGAAACGAGCCTATGAGGACGTGGGCTGGGCAAAACCAATGTGGGCCTCACGCCCAAGGTGGGATAGCCACCGTGGTAGACCGAGGCAAGCAAGTGAGCCCGTTGGACAAAACCGACCATTTACCCTCCTGAGCCCGTTGTCTAAACTTGAGCCGATTCGAGCCCAACAAATTCCCGAGCCCGTTCCTATTCATTTCTAGCCTGTTTCTTAGGCTTGCCCTTCATTTTCAGCCCAAGGACAAATTGGGAGATGTGCAAGGTGGAAATGACCATTTTACCCTTGGATGTTTTGAAGAAAGGACAAAAGAAGAGAGAGAATATGATGTCATTTGCTTGGAAAGTTAGGGAAGGCATTGAATTGCCTTAATGAGGCCTTGAAGCAGCCTTCAATTCACTCTCTCCCCTCCTCCTTCAGCCCTCAAAATTGCACACCACTTCTCTCCCTTGTTTCCCTTCTTCCTTCAGTTATTCCTTCTGACCTTCCTTTGAAAAACCAAGTTGTTCATGCCATTCCTGTTTGAATCACGGCCCATGCCACCCACCGTTGTGTTCAGAAGAAAAATTCCATACTATTCATGGCGGCCGATCGCTGAACGGAGCTGCCGAACGACCTGCCGGTCAACCGGAAGTTGCTGCTCGCCGGACCGCCACTATAGCGTCTGCTGCTATTCTGTTTTGTTATTTCAACTATTTTCCTCCATTTCTGACCCAACCACTGCCTATCCTAGCCATCAACAGTTCCCCCTCGACCCCTAGGTGCCGCCGCTCGCTGGAGCTCTGGTTAGCTCCGTTCAGCCACTTTCCTCCTGTGTAGTGCTGTTTTCAGAGGTTTAGTGGGGAATCCGAGTTTGTTGCTATTGTGTTGAGCCGGGGACTGCCTTGGATCGTCGTGGGGGAGGTCCCTGGGCGTCGGGTTCGTCGCTGTCGCCGCGTTCATGTCGCTGACCCACTTAATGGGTGAGTTTAGCCCCTTATCCCTTTGTTAGTGCCTAAACTTGCTTAGGGTTGGTTTAATTAGTGTTAATGTTGGGTTAGGAAGTTTAATTAATTTGTATTAGCCCTAAAATAGGTGGTTAGATATATAGTTAAGATTAGCTTAGCTTAATCTTGCTTAATTATGCTTAATCGCGTATTATGTGTTAATTAAGCATGTTTTGCCTTAATTGCTTGATTAATTTGATTAATTGTTTTAATTAATGATTTATTCAATTTCTAAATTTAATGTTTAAATTATTTTAATTTCTGAATTTAATTATTTAATTATTAAAATTTGAAATTTCACTGTTCACGGTATTGTTTACGGCACTGTTCATTCGGATGCTAAAAGTGTGCATAATTTCATGTGTCTTAATTTTATGAAGTGAATTGGATGTGTCATTGCATGAACATCCGCATGAATTGTGTGATTTTCACAAAAAGGGGAAAAATGGTTTGTTTGAAGGACACCGGAAATGGGCTGCTTTTATGAGAAAGGATTTGAAGTTTTATATGCAATCATGTGTGCATTGGCAAATGCTCAAAGATAATAAGTTGATTGCGATGGTATGCTTGTGTGATCGCTAAGTTGAACCCACAGGCCCGGCTGTAGTTCGGGGGGTGATAGTCTGATTTATCGGAAAGAAGGGCACGAAAGGGCATGGTTGCGTCTCTACGGAGGAAGGACGTCGTACTGTTGTAGCGCTTCGGAGGGCACGGAAGGGCATGGTTGTGCCTCTGCGGAGGAAGGGCACCGGAAATGGACCGCTTTTATGAGAAATGATTTGAAGTTTTATATGCAAGCATGTGTGCATTAGCTAATGCTCAAAGATAATAAGTTGATTGCGATGGTATGCTTACGTGATCGCTAAGTTGAACCCACAGCCCCGGCTGTAGTTCGGGGGGTGATAGTCCGATTTATCGGAAAGAAGGGCACGAAAGGGCACGGTTGCGTCTTTGTGGAGGAAGGGCGTCGTACCGCTGTAGCGCCTCAAAGGGCACGGAAGGGCTCGGTTGTGCCTCTGCTGAGGAAGGGCACCAAAAATGGACCGCTTTTATAAGAAAGGATTTGAAGTTTTATATGCAAGCATGTATGCATTGGCTAATGCTCAAAGATAATAAGTTGATTGCAATGGTATGCTTGCGTGATCGCTAAGTTGAACCCACAGCCCCGGTTGTAGTTCGGGGGGTAATAGTATGATTTATCGGAAAGAAGGGCACGAAAGGGCACGGTTGCGTCTCTACGGAGGAAGGGCGTCGTACCGCTGTAGCACCTCGGAGGGCACGGAAGGGCACGATTGTGACTCTACGGAGGAAGGACGTCGTACCACTGTAGCGCCTTGGAGGGCACGGAAGGGCACGGTTGTGCCTTTGCGGAGGAAGGGCGCCGTAGCACCATAATGCGTCGAAGGGCACGAAAGGGCATGGTTGCGCCTCTACGGAGGAAGGGCGCCGTAGTGCCTTGGCCTGCACGGAAATGCACGGTTGCGTCTCTGCAGAGGAAGGGTGCCGTAGCGCCGTAGCGCCATAGCACCTCGGCCCAAGTTGTAGCCGTGTGGGGCAGTAATAATTGAAATACGTGTGGATACAAGAGTGTATGAGAAAACATGGCATCATTGATTCCGATTAAGCATGAGATGATCACATCATTTATGGCACGCACGAATGAATTAATAATGTGCAAGGTGTGGCAATGGCTAGGTGAGATCGCTTGTGATGCGACTCGCATGTGATTGATGAACTGCATCATCTAACGGTCATGTGCATTGCTTGTATTGTGCTGACTTATAACGTGTAGGGTATGGCATACCGGGTAAGGTTGCATGCGAACCGACTATTTGATTATTGGTTGCATTACTTGTATTGTGTGAGGTTTAACGTGCAGGGTATGGCATACCAAGTAAGGTTGCATGCGAACTGACTTCATGATTGTTGGTCGACCCTATTTGTTGTTTGTTGTTGGGTTGAGTGAGGGGTGATTTTAGAGAAATACCCCAAGTTGAGTTGGTGTACTAATCGAGGCTTAGGGGAAGAACTCGCTGAGATTTTATCTCACTGATTATTGTATAACCACTTTTAGGCCCTTAGAATGGCGTAATGGAGAATCCTGCCCCCGCTTCTCTAGTGATCAACCCGACGGAGCTTGAGTCCGATGGGTCCTAGTGATGGTGGTGCTGAACCCGATGGTTCATTTTGTATAGCTGGATTAGCCTAGCCAAGTTCCTTTTTGGTTTGGCTTAGAGGATGGATCGGCCCTTTTTGTTGGGCTTGTAAATCGGAAAACGATCATCCGTTGGTTAATCCAGTAAATCGTATAAATGAGTAGTGATGGTTGTTCTTGTTGTTCATCCCTCTATCTCTATTTGATTGTTTGATTGTCTGTTAGGACTGGGGATGGTTCGTCTTCCACTTGCACATAATAAAAGATTAAAACGAATGGTCGTCGATAAGTCCTGGGATGTCGTTTTCAATTGACCATGGTAAGGGGTTGTCGCGTGCTTGGGGTTCTGGGTGTGACACTTGGACTCCCGTGCACTGTTTGAAAAGTACTTCCCATTGAAAACCTCATGAAAGGCACCCCATGTCTCAGCCATGCCTTCAAGGAACACTCTTCCTTGAGTGGCTTCCCACCAAGTACTAGCGTTACCTTGAAGCTCGTAAACCTCTAGAATCACTCGATCTTCCTCCAAGCACTTCAACACAATAAAATTCTTCTCCATGTCTGTCGCGACCTCACCTTGGGTGCACCACCTAGGGTTTGGCTAATGGTTACTAAGCCTAAACTTAGCTCGGGCTCTCCCAAGCCCATACCAATTCGCGACTTAGGGTTTAAGTTTTTAGTATTCAAATGAGTTTTACTTAGGAGTCGCCACTAATATATTTTTGGTGGGTTGATTAGAAACCCAAATAAAGTAACGGAAGAATTACTTTACTCCTACGAACCAGAGACTATGGGATCGGGGACTTGATTACGTTAGATTTCTCTAACGCCCTTTCGGTACCTTTTCTCTTTTATTTAAAAAAAAAATGATTTGCAGGCAATTTGAATTGATTTTAACCTACTCCCTAACATGTAAGGTGATCAGGCACATGTGCAACCATTATTTAACACTCAATGATCAAAGCATTAAATAAATTGCGAGGAAAGGGAGGAAGTTACTTACCTTGAAGCTACAAAAGCATCTGCAATGTTAGCTTAAAAATCATATCACTAATCCTAGATATGATTTCTAATTAACATGCAATCATTCAACTATTGAGGCCTAAGAACTAAGTGCAATGCATGCGATGACGTGCAAAAGTGTCTAACTGTAATAACATGCAACGTGCAACCTAATATGCAAATTATATGTCTCACGACATTAACTATGTGACCTAATGAGATGCCAGAAAATATTTAATGCAACTATCCTAGTATGTCACACATTCAAATGACCCTAAACATGTAATTACTAGATGACATGCAATGGATGATGTGCTAGATGACATGCAATAGATGATATAATTCTACGCAACGCATACATAATATGATGCGACCTAGACTACATGACATGCAAGTGATATGTTTTTTTTTTTGGTGTTTTTTCATGAAATTAAAATAAACAAATAAATTTCCTAGTTCTAGAAATTATCCAATTCAATCTAAGGGATTAATCTAGCCCGAATCCTAGTTTATATTATCTCTAACTAAATTAACCCTATCTAACATGCAATCTACGTCAATCAAAACATATTCTACGAATAAAATCAATCACCCAAGAAACAAATAAAATCGACGAATTGTATCTTGGGCATGAGATCGAATTGGCTGATTTTCCGTGCAATCGCGAATCGTATCTTGGACGTGAGATCGGATTGACGATTATGGCACGTTAAGAAATTAGAGAATGATCTTTAATTTAAAAGGCTACTTGCAATTTGGGATACTATAGTATGGAGTCCAATCAAATATATCCACAATATTTCAAGTAAGGAAACTAAATATTCGAAAATAAAATAAGACAAGATTTTACCTAATTTGTGTGGATCGGCGTGATTCTTGGCAAAGGGGCGGCTGTGTGAGAGAAAGCAGCTTTGTTGTCGGACTCACGGTGAGACTTGTGGCCACGGGCTCACGATGTCCAACAAAGAGGCGAGTCTACAGTAGGCGAACAACTGCGAGGTGAACTCTGGACTCGTCAAGCAGGAACGGAATTTCTCGGACGATGGGGCATCGATGTCGTGGACCACCGCCAACAAGGATTTTAATGAACTAATCCTTGGTCTTTTAACTTGACCAAGTAATCTCATGCAGGAAGGGACAAACTCCACCGCTCCCTCGCCCCTTTTGATTGAGATCAGGTCGCCTCCTTGCTGAGCATCTCCTCTTCATCGTCTTGTGAGTGCGTTGCTGACTATTTGCTGGACTACACGTTGAGGGAACCGGAGCCACGAAGACCAGACTTCGATACTCGCCGGCACTGGATTTGTTCGAGTTGATGTAGCGAAGTCTGGTGTCTCGTTGATGCTGGTTGGCGTCACGATTTGACAACGATCTCGACGGGCAGCAGCAGTAGGCGCAGCGCTTGTGATTGGTCGTTGCCGGGCCTGCAGCTTGGTCGGATCTGAAGATTCCCCCCCCCCCCCAAGAACACCCCTTTTTCTCACCCTCTCTCTCTCTTTTTGTGTCTCCACCGGGGCACCCTCACAATTTCGCTCTCACTTTTGCAGCCATGTACTCAGTGTCCCCTTTTTCGGTGTGTCTGTCCCCCTTTTATAGGTAAGACAACACGGTGTCCTAAAAAAAAACAAGATAAGGACACGATGATCTGCTTTCTTATTGCGGATATATCTTTTTTGCTCTCTTCCTATCTTTAACCATGCAGATATACTTTACATTTGAACCAACCACATCCATTCCTTTTCTTGACTATGCAGATATACTTTACTTTTGAACTAGCCACATCCTTGCCTTTTCTTGACCATGCAAAAATCAATCGCCGCAAATTCTTGAAAGATTATGCTCCTAAAACTATATGCTATGCAATATTAAATTATGAATAATTAATCAAAATTTAGGTGTCAACAATGTCCCTGACCCAAAAGGATGTAGCATTAGGATCGCCAACGCCACTAAACCTCGATGGCTTAAGTCTCAGGAATTGTTCTACCAACTTATGCATCGGCCTCTCACAGACCTCACCCCTCATTACGAGAACTACAACAGGGGCAACGGGAATAATGGCAGCGGCAGGAATAACAGCAGCAACAGCAGCTTGATCATTAGCTTGCTGTCCTATCAAGGTCTCTAGCGCCTGTAGGATCCCATTTAACTGGGGATCCCCTTGCGCTCTATCCTTATTACTGGTTTGACTAGACACTGCCTTACGCCTAGGGGCTCTCTGCTCAAGATTGCTCATTTTGCAAAATACTCACTGATCCTACGTTCCAATTCCGATGAGGAATTAGAAACTACGAACAACCCACCACAATACAAGATCATAAAAGCAATCACAAGCATGTAAGATAAATGCCATCCCTGTTTCATTATCCCAAGACCCTTCGCACCTTATCACTTCAGGCCTCAACCGGGCTCCGATACCAAAACCAACAGAGATGTCACGCCCCGAACCCTGAGCACACAACAACCCCTTCTCTTGGTTAATAGAATGCGATGTCTCAAGACGCGTCGTCGACCACTCATTTTATTCTTTTATTATGCGCAAGCAAAAAACGAACTATCCCTAGTCAATCAACAATGAAACAATCAGAAAGGGATAGAGGATGAACAGCAGCACAACAACAGCTACTCATTTATTTATTTACTAGATTAACCAAAAAAGGAACATTTCTGATTTACAAGCCCACCAGTGGGTTGGTTCCATTTCTCTAAGCTAGACAAAAAGAAACAAAGGCTAGGTCAATCCGTTCTTTCCAAAAAGAACCCTCGGGTTCGGTACGTCCATCAGGGACTACCAAGTTCAGGGACCCATCGAACTTAGGCTCCGTCAGGTTGTAGTCGGAGGCGTACGAGTCAACCACAGATAGAGCAGGAGCAACATTCACCACTACGCCATCAGGAGGATCAAGCTCCATAGGATCCCAATCAGCATCTTCAGGGCCCCTACCAAGCGGCCCATCAAAATCATGCAGAGGATCGATCAAGAGATTGTCCTCTCTGATATACCATGCCAGGACCGATGGGGGATCCATTGCCCTGGTCCCTCATCCACCCAGATGGTGGAGACGTACTTTTCATACAAATGTACTCGGCCCGAGAAGCGGTGGTGCGTCACGATGGTCTCCCAATCCTTGGGGATGCCGAATCGCATCGAATGGTGCGCCATTCTGAGGACCTGAAATGGTTAATACAACAATGAGATATAATCTCAGTGAGTTCTTGCCCTAAGCCCCGGTTAGGACACTAACTTAACCCGGGGTATCTCTCCAAAACCACCCTTCAAGCAGACCAATAGCAACAATACTATATACTACAGCCAAGACATGACTAACCCACGTATCTAGGGCAAAAAAACAAGCAAATAGTCGGCTCGCATGCAACCTTACCCAGTTATGCCATACCCTGCATGATATACACGTACACAATACAACCAGTGCATACTACAATCAAGTACTGCATCTGATCAATCACATGTGAGTCGCATCGTAGGCGATCTCACCTAGCCATTGCCACATGCTGCACGTTATCAATTCAAGCATGCTACAAGTAATGCAACCAGCACATGTATAATCATAACCAATGATGCCATACTTTTCATGCATTCTAGCATCCACACGTGTTCCGATTATGTAACGCCCAATAGGGCCACAACCGAACTCCTGCCGGTGTCTACTGGCATAGCCAGGCATCGCCTTCCTCTATGAGGTGTGGCGACATCGAGGGTTCTCTCCCAAGACGGCATTTACGAAAGAGCATGGGCCGGCTGCCATTGCAACTCCGCATCCGAACTCCCGCCAGGATTTCCGACAAGTCGGACTATCATCCCCTGAACTCCCGCCGGGGTGACTGGTTTAATTTAATAACCACACAAGCATATCATCACATCTCGTTTTTATCTTGAACATTAGCCAATGCATACATGATACGTGCTTGCAGAAATAGTCGATTAAACCCATGCAGTCACAATTTCATCTCAAGAAAATCATTCAATTCTCATGTCTCACGAACAAAGCATAATTCCCCTTTTAATATCAAGACAATGCGGAACAAAGACACATGCCCGACACCTCAGGTTTCCCCCTTTTTATAACCCCACGCAATTCATACAAATGTCCATGTATTTAACAACTATCAATGTATATCATATGATCAAAACATGTTCATTTAAACCAAATTTCGCTTTTGCATGAATAGTGTCACGTGAACAGTACTACTACATGAACGGTGAAATTTCAGAATTTAATAACTAATAAATTAAATTCAAAATTCAATAAAACAATAAGTAAATTAAAGAATTCAATAAATTAAGACTAAACAATCTTAACCCCCTTAATCTAAGATTAAGCCAACAAACCCCATTTAATAAGCATTAAGCAATATCAATTTAAACTAATCCTAGTCATCTAACTAACCACATATCTTATCTCTAATACACCTTAATTAATCCTCCTAACTGAGGTTAACTCTAACTAAATCAACCATAAGCAATTTTATGCACTAATCAACGGATAAGGATGAAAACTCACCCATTAAGTGGGCCGGAGACATGGGCGCGGTGGTGGCGGTGAAGGCTACGCATAGGAACCTCAACTATGTCGATCCAAGGCGGCCCTAGGACAAAAACAACAACAACCAAGTTTGTTTCTCTTTCTGCAAAGCTGAAATCAAACTGGCGAGAAGGAAGGTTGCTGGCTGGACCGATCGGCTCTCTGGTGACTTGTTGGCCGGCGACCGATGACTTCAAGGGGCCTAGGAGGACAAGTTGGTGGTTGGTCTGGGTGGTGGCAAGGTCGAAACAATGGCAGAGGAGCTTTACTAGGCGGTGCAACAACTGGAAACAGGCAAATAGAGAAGCGGCAGCTTCTGGCCGGTCGGTAGGCTGGTCGGCGACCTGGGCCAGCAACTAGTAGCGATAGGAGACACGGACTAAAGCTCTTGGCCGCTGCTGCAGGTGGCTTAGGCGGTGACAAAGCCGAACCAACAGTGAAAAACACAAGAAAAGAATGAAAGGAAAAAGAAGAGCAAGAAAGGAGATGGGCGGCTGAAATGGGGAGGAGAGAGATGGAAGGGATGGTGGGGTACTTCCATTAAGGCTCACCAATGCATGCCCCTTTCCCATGCAATGACCTCATCTTCTCTCTCTTCTTTTATCTCTTTCCTAATAATATCTAGAGGGGCAAAATGGTTTTTTCCACTTTTGCACAATTACCACTTTGTCCTTGGGCTGAGATGATGAGCGGGTCTAAGAAACGGGCTAGGAAATGAATAGGAACGGGCTCGAGAATTGGTTGGGCTCAAAATGGCTCAAGGTTAGATAATGGGCTAGGAAGAGTCAAGTGGGCTAGTTGGATCCAATGGGCTCAAAGGCTAACTTGGGCCCACCATAGTAGCCTTCCCTCCTTGGGCATGAGCCCCACTTGGGTCTTGCCCGACCCACCTCCTTGTGGGCTCAATTCCTCGGTCTGTTAGTTCCTTTTCCAACAATTTGGACTCTCCAGCAATATCGAAGGTCAAAGAAGCATTGTCCAAAAGTTCATCTCGGACGTTCCCGAAAATCCATCGTCCAATATTGAATTTTCATGCATTGTCAATTTTGCTCGGATGCCATTTTGGTACGTCTTGGACTAACATGCGGCTTCGAGAATTTACGTGTAACCAACTAGTGCTTGACTCAATATCAAACCATGTTCAAGTTTTCTCGGCACATAGACGTCCTTGACTAACGTGAAATTGCGAAGGATCGATTCTTATTTCAAATTACACGATTACCGAGAATTGATATAGGGCCGTTCGCGGTCTCGATAATAGTAAACGGATTCACCCGTCGTTCCATTATACCCTGCCCGTGAATTGACTTCAAGTCATCTCTGAAACCAGCATGTATAACCACAGAATCATCCTAACGCAAGTCTCACGGTCAAGTCATTTTCCGAGGTCAAGTTCTTTAGTCGCATGAGTTCATCCTTAATACCCTTTCCCCTCAAGGTTAGTATCTCAGAAATGATCAATTCCCAGTGAGATTAACCAACAAGGCATTGGCGAAATCCACATTCATACATCCCTCAAAGGGCTTGAATTTCAAGACGTTAGAACCACCGCCCGCCAGGCTTGCCGCTTTGCCATTGTCGAGGAGCCGACTATGTGCCCACTATCTCGTCATTCGTCCATTAGCCGCTCGAGGCCACTGTTGCCATTCTTTCTTTCTTGGACGTTCTCAACGGAATTGCCTTCGTCGAGACCCATTTTTCTCGACGCCCTCTCACTATTTCAATGGTAGCTATGCATTCTCCTCGCTGCCATTGTTGCGCCTGTGTCATCGAAATCATCACCAAGTGAGTTTACGTTATAATTCCTTGATTAGTTCGTTAAACTTGCTTAGGATTAGTTTAGATTATAGTTAATCCTGATTAGGAGTTTAGTTGGGTTAATTAACCTTGATTGGATAAAATAACCATGGTTGATAAATGATTAGGTTAATTAACCTTGGTTATATAAAGTGACCATGGTTGATAGGTGGTTAGGTTAATTAGCTACGCTTAGTTAATTAACCATAGTTTTTATGTGGTTAAGTTTAGTTAACTATGGTTAAGGTTAACTAATTTAATTAATCCATATTAATTATAATTAATTATGTTTAGGTTAATTATTTATAATTAAGGTGATAAGTTATCATGATAAGCTATTGGAAGGGATGATAGGCTATCGCGATATACAATCGTAAAAGGTGATAAGCTATTGTCAAAAAGACAATAAGCTATTGGGGAATTAAGTGATGAGCTATCACCAAAGGAGTGATAAGCTATTGAGAATTTGAGGATAAGCTATTGCGAGATAGGTGATAAGTTTTTGGGAAATAATTGATAGGCTATTGCCAATGGACCATAAGTGCCATTTGCTTAAATTATATAATGTTTTCTTGCACATGCCATGCTGTTTGATGCATGCTTTGCCTTGAAAAATGTTTGCCTCATGTGAAACCCAGAGTAGTAACTTTTACAAGAGTTTTTATGGACATATAAAATAAAACCCTGAGGTATTGGGTATATATGTCGAGTTTGACAATTTAAATGAGGCCAGTAAGTTTAAAAAGTAAGGCATGCAAAATTTGACGGGTTTTACAAATATATGACAATGTGCAATTATTTTCTTGCAATTTTACATGGAAAATATGCAGTGATTTCTTATGTTGAGCATGTACCACGTTTGTATTGGCTAATGTATAGAAATGAATCAAAATGGATTATTGTGGTGTGCTTGTGTGGTCACATGAATAACCTGTCATCTCGACGGGAGTTCAGGCAACGAAGTTCGATTTATCGGAATACCCAACAGGAGTCAGGATGCGGGTCGAAGTAGAGACTGAACTTATGCTCCTTCAAGATTGTCATTTGGATGGGAGTTCCAGACGTGGCCGTACTTGATGGGGTGGGACGATGCCTGAATAAGTCAAAAGACACCGGCAAGAGTTCAATTGTACACATCGACAGGAGTTCGGTTGTGGCCCTAGTGAAGGCATAATAATGGGAACACGTGTGAATGCAGGGGTGCATGCGAATCATATTGTTATGTGCTCTAATTATGATTGTAGCCGTTTGCACTGACCATGATATGCGTGAATTGATGCCATGCAGAGTATGGCAATATCCAAGTATGATTGCTTGTAAGTCAATTCAACTATGATTGATCACTATGGTGATGAAAATGCTGGTTGCATTATTTATGGCACGCATAAATATTTATATTGTGCAGGGTAACATGATTGTGTACTCTAATATTTCAGGTCCGTAGTTATGGCATCCCTACCACCATGGATTTGGTAGTGAAGGAGCACGTCATTGAGGGCAATATGATTGTGTGTCCGGTGATTGAAGAATATAGATTAACCCTGCCTAGTACCTTTGTGTAACTATTAAGAAAGTCGCCCGACTGAGGGGTTTGTGTATAAACTTCCGAGGGTTAATTAGTAAAAATAAAAATGACGTTATTGTTGTTATTGGTCTTTCTACTATTCCTGCTGTTTGATTGATTGGGTGTTGTTGATTCATTTCCGCATGCATTTAATCGCAAGACAAAAAGAATGGTCGGCAATGCGTCCTAAGACATCGTATTCATTTGACGGGGTTGTCACGTGCTCGAGGTTTAGGGCATGACAATACCTATGGGGTTTTGATTGAAAAACACTTGCATAGATAAAATTGAAAAAAAAAAAGATTCCCAATGAAAGCAAAATACCCATGCTTATATCTCCGAAACATTGTTCGTACATTTTAATAAGAACCATGTATGAATGAAAATGAGGGCTAATCGCATTACCCTTATACCATGCTCAGAGTAATTTAATTTTTGACTTTCTTCAAATTTAGACCATAAACATTTGATCTCCATGTGGTGTGCCTAAAATATTTTGGTTTTGATGTTCTTCAGTTCGAGCCCCACAATGTCAAACCTTTAGTTCAAACACGCCACCAATATTGCATCAAACGGTAGAGAAAAATTTGAAAGAGTTAATCACTTCAATTGTGCTAGCAATTGCTTTTATGTGACTAATTTGATTGATCTCTATCATCAAGCAATCATTTCTCAATCACCTCATATTATCGGTCTTAGATCTCATTTATTCAAATCAATTCGGCTCATTAACTCTATTCTTTCAAAGCATTAATTCGACCATTGAGTCATAACTTGCTTTAAATTTTGAATTTGGACATTGATTTTGAAATCATTTTAGAGCATTAATTCGGGAAATATTTCTGTAATTGTTACAAAATATTATTCTGGACATTAAGGGTACTCATGATAATCATTTTATTTTTGTTCTAAAACTATTTTTCTATCTAGACTTGTTTCTAGAACAAAAATCCATTTGATAAAACAATTTCATTTTTTTATTTCTGGAACAGATTTATTTTTCATAAATAAGTTTGAAATATAAATCAGAAGTAAACAAATTTTACTTTTCTATTTTTGAAATATAAATCAGAAATTGTTTGCCTCTTTTCTACTTCTCATCTGAAGAAGTCTCTCCCTAACTCCTAGCCGTTCGCCCCTCCTTTGGTCGCTGCCACCCACCACTATTGCCGTTGGCCATCGCCGCCCCCTCCCCTTATTGACTGCTTGCTCACCACCTTTGCCGTTGGTGGTCGCTGGCCATCGTCGTCACTGTCCCCTCACCCTGCCGATCGCCATCGCCCCCTTCCTCTGCTGGCTACTCGTCACCGCCGTAGCTGGCCGTTGCCACCCTCTCCCCCCACCATTACTGCTACCGGTCGCCACTGCCAATCATTGGTTGTCGTTGCCCCCTCCCCCCGCCGCCATCGATTGAGAGGGCAAACTTTTGTTATATTTCGATAATAGAAATTTTGTGTTGTTATCAAACGCATGTTTTTACTTAGAAACTTATCCAATAATAGAAATAAAATAAAAATCAATTTTCAGATAGAAATTTTACAATTCGCACCTTAATTCTCTAATTGTTGAAAAATTATAATTCGACTGTTAAGTCTGAAAACATTTTACAACTTTAATTTGGTCGTTTGATTCTAAAACCATTTCTAATCATTAAACTAGCCATTGATTTTGAAACCGTTTTAGATCATTAAACTGCCATTGATTCGGAATCCGTTTTAGATCTTTAATTTAGGCATTTGGCATTGATTCTTAACTCGTTTGAAATCATTAATCTAACCATTGATTTTGAACTCATTTCAGATTATTAATCTAACTATTGACTCTAAAACCGTTTCAAATCTTTAATTTTGCCATTGGTTCTGAAACTGTTTCAAAACATCAATCTTCAGCCTGACTCAATTTGATTGCCGCAATTACAAACACATTTGGAATGTTGTCTCTCCCATTCAAATGTCATTCTAAATTGGTTATGGTATGTGACATTCTTTGGTTCATCACTGAGTTGACAGTATGACTTGTGTTAACACACTAATATAACAAAGAGAACTGATTGTCTCATTTAATCTCCGATTCCTATAAAGCATGAGTACTAATATGTCATGGCTATCCATAGAGTGTGAATATTTTAAGAATATAGTAAACCTATCAACTTTGACTACCATGTAATTGAATCATTTTGTCTTACATAATTGCTTTAGGGCATTAGCCAACAATACCATCATGTCTTATTTAGAAAATTTGTGAAGTAAATTTTTTTCCCGAAATTCTCCAAATGGATGTTAGTCATTAAAAAATTACTCTACAATGATGGTCAAGCTCGAGATTTTTTTTTATCAAAAGTAAATACTTTATTCATATCTTAAGATGATACGCAAAAAATTCAAAATAAAGCATATTCAAAATAGTAAATTTTAACAACAAATTATAAGCTGCTGTAATAAACACAATTGCATCCCACAAGAATGGTTTTGTCCCATTTCGGGATGCAAGTGTGTTTATTACAGCAGCTTATAATTTGTTGTTAAAATTTACTATTTTGAATATGCTTTATTTTGAATTTTTTGCGTATCATCTTAAGATATGAATAAAGTATTTACTTTTGATAAAGCATATTCAAAATAGTTTTGTCCCATTTCAGATAATACATATGTCATGGCTATCCACACTGTGACATTTTGAAAATTTTGATCCATTTCGGGATATATGAAATGATTATTTTATCAATGCCCTATTAGTTATGTTTACTTTGAGCTGGCCCCTCATGAGTTAATTAACTATTCAAAAATGTAATTAAAGATCGATACGCATACGAGTAGTGAATTCAGTCAGGGATAGGCTACTCAACCATAAGGATCAAAGAGGGATGATACTATGCTGTTGCAAGCCAATTAGCGAATGAAAATAAATCAATTCGGCAAAAGTTTGTGATCATATTACGGGTGATTCCGCACAACTTTGATACTAACTGCGAACAAAGTTAAACCAATCCTTTTAGCTCTGTACTCAAGGTGAGCAATCAATCCCTCTTGATTACATGACAACCAAGGATTGTCTTGATTTGAATAGGCACAATTGTGAATTGAAAAGCTATCAACCACGAGTTAAACGCATGGAAACCTCTAAACGTCGCCCGATAGTTAGGTCGTACTAAGGTTGCGATTGATCGATTTTGACCACGAACATCAATCAGATTTCAGGTATTGAACTTTCAAGGATGTCGAGATTAAAATATTGGACGTTGTATTGTTGATTCTCAAATTTATTGATAAGCCTAAAAATTATCTGAAAAGGATTGATAGGCCAAGAATTGGAGCCGAAAAGGAGTCGGGTTGACCAAAGGTCCAATGGGCCTTACGCCTAATGTGGGTCAGCCAAGTGGACCCCAACCAAGCCCACCAAGCACAAGTAGGCCCAAGCAAGCCCAATAGAGCCCAATAGCATTTTCAAGCCCATTTTTCATCCTTTTGAGCCGAATCAATTTTATTCAAGCCCATATAAAATTCTGGCCTATATAGGCATATAGTACGGTATACTATACTTTGGAAAATTACCAAATTGCCCCTTTTAGAGGCCACATTAAATTATTGAGGACAAAAGGCAAGAAAGTCAAAAGAAATGATGAGGAAAAGGAAGTGAAGTTGGCTTTGCATGAGAAAGAAAATATCTCTCCCTCCCCGTCTTCTTTCCTTAGACGTCCCCCCCCCCTCTTCCTCCATTTATTTTCTTTTCTCTCTTCTTTTGCTTGTTCCTTGCTCATTTCACCTCCTTTCTCCCTTTGGCCACACGGATCACCCACCATCGCTGCACCACCTCATGCCACCCGTCCGCCACCAAGGAGCCGCACTCAATGCCGCCCGTCTGCTCCTCCCTTTCTCTCGAGTCCAAACACGATCGGAAACCACCCTCTTGCCAACGTCGTTGTGCTCATGCCATCGGAATCGTCGCCGGGTGAGTTTACATTCTAATCCTTCAATTAGTTCATTAAGCTTGCTTAGGGATAGATTATATTATAGTTAATCTTAGTTAGGGGATTAGTTAAGATTAACTATAGTTAAGTTGGAAGGTTAGAAAATTACCATGGTTGAGTTAGTAAAAAAGTTGAACTATGGTTTGTTAATTAACCAAGGTTAGGTTAATTTACTAAGGTTGACTTGTGGTAAAGTTAATTAACCAATGTTGGGTTAGTTAACTAAGGTTGACCTATGGTTGGGGTAATTATCTAGGATTAAGTTAATTAATTGTGATAAAAGCATGGTTAGTTTAATTAACTATGGTTAACTTTAATTAATTTTGCTAATCTTGCTTTGTGCTAATTAACATTGGTTGATTAGGATAATTAAGGATTAACTTGTTAATCCTGATTAGTATTATTTTATTATAAATAATTAATTTCTTTTATTATTATTAATTATTAAATTATGAATAATATTGATTATTTATAATTAAATTGTGGGACTAATTCAATGAGTCCGCTCATGCTAAGGCATATATTGAATTGTTGCTTGAATCAAGGGTGCATTGATTGTATGACTAACGTTGTTAATGCTTGATTGCTTTGATAAATAATAACGTCACGTGGATATTTTGCCTTTATTGTTTTAGTACATTTGCATGCACATATAAAGGGAAAACCTCGAGGTGTTGGATGTATATGTCAAGTTTTGCAATGAAAATGAGGCTGTCATGTTTAAATGATAAGACATGTAAAGTTGGATGGGTTTTTAAATAATATGTGACAACATACAATTATTTCCCCGCCATTTTTACATGAAAAATGTGCAGTAGATTATTATGTTGAACATGTACCACGTTTACATTGGCTAATGTATGGAAATGAGTTATTGTGGTGTGCTCATGTGGTCACATAAAATAACCTGTCACCTCGGCGGGAGTTCGGGGATGAAGTCCAACTTATCGGAAATCTCGGTAAGAGTCCGGATGCGGGTCGCAGCAGAGGCCGAACCTATACTCCTTTAGGAGTGTCGTCTAGATAGGAGTTCCAGGTGAGCCATGCCTAACGGGGCGGGACAATGCTTAGCTAAGCCAGAAGACACCGACGAGAGTTCGGTTGTACACACCGACGGGATTTCAGCTGTAGGCTTGATGAGAGCATTAATAATTGGAACATGCATGAATGTAGATTGCATTTGAAATATGTTGTCATTGGTTTTGATTATGCTTGTGCTTGTTGCATTGATCATGACATGCCTGAATTAGTACCGTGCAAGTTGTGGTAATGGCTAGGTAAGATCGCTTGCAATGCGACTCGATTGTGATTGATTAATGTAGTGATGAAAATGTGAGATGCATTAATTGCAGCATGTATATATACTTTATCGTATAGGGTATGGCATGATTGGGTAAGGTTGCTTGCGAGTCGATTGATTGCCGGTTGTTATTATGGGGTTACCTGGTAGATCGAGTTATTGGCTAAGGCAAATGAGAGTTGTTTTGCTATTGATCTGCCTAGGAGATTTGACTATGGGATAGGTACCCGAGGTGAGTTAATATCCTAACTAGGGCTTAGGATGATAATTCACTGAGATTATATCTCATTTGTCATTGTTAAACATTTTCAGGTCCCTAGGATGGTGCACCACCAGGTGTGGCTCGGGGTCCCCAAGGATTGGGAGACCATCGTTACAGCCCATAGATTTCCTGGGTGGGCACACTCTTATGAGAAGTACGTGTCCACCATCTTGGTGGATGGGGGACTGGGACGTGAGTTCCCCATAGATTGTTAGCATGGTTCATCAGGAAGGGAGAGATTCTATGAGGTTTTAATGGCCCGCCTAGTAAAGGCCCTAAAGACGAGGATTGAGATCCCATGCAGATAGACCCTCTTGATGGGATAGTCCCAATCCTACCCTATTAGCAGCTGACTAGTACCCCTCTGACTACAACCCGATAGAGCCCAACTCTGAGGAGTCTATATATTTTGGTAGTCCCTAAGGGACGTATCGGGCCCAAGTTTTTTTAGGGAGTAGATTAATCCAACCCTGACATCTTTTTAAAAGCTTAGAAAGGAACTTTGCCCACTTACGAGCTTGTAATTAAGAATGTTCCTTTGGGGGCTAATCTAGTAAATATATAAATTAGTTGGTTTGCTACAATCATGATTGATCATCCTACTATCCTTGTTGTCATTAATTTAACTGGATAATAGAATTTTTTCTCTGCTTACGCATAACAGAAAGATAAAAAGAATGGTTGGCAACATGTCCTAGGACGTTGCATTCATTTGACCAAAGTGAAGGGGTTGTCACATGCTTGAGGTTCGAGGCGTGACATCATTGTCAGTTTTTCAATTCCTCGAGGTTTTCAACACCTACAGGACCCTATTTAGCCTAGGATCCCATGGTGCATTACCTCTAGCACCTGGCTAACCTTAAACTACCATTCCTCTAGGGTTCTTCGATCATGATCATTCATCTTGCAGGATTCTCACAGAACTTGTGTTCCAATTCCCTTAAGGAATTAGGAACCATGAATAACCTGCTTATGGCAAAAAATGGCTAAATTCCTACAACTTCGTTAAGATCAATTGTCAATTGAGTAATATGAGGCTAAGTTTGTAGAGCTCTCGAAGTATGCGCCGAAAATTATTGAGAATCTGGTCGACTGAGTCAAGAGATTTAAGCATAGTTTGAGATCAGAAAGTAAAAGTCAGTTGGTGCCCTTGAACTTGAATGATTTTGATGAATGGTATGAAGGGGACCAGCGAGTTGAAGAATATGATGGAATAAGTAGTCGCATCTAAATCACGGTTTGTGTCTCATCGGGATGATCATTGGCTTGGGAAAAGGCAAATGACAAGAGTAAAACATCTCACTCTACCCAATAGGAATAATAGCATTGGGAAAGCGGCATATAACTCAAATGCTAGGTGTCAATTCTATGAATGATGACACAAGACAGCTACGTGTCCTATAAAGAGAGGAACGTATTTGGAATGTGACTAACAAGGCCATGTCACGAGGAAGTGTTCTCGTTGACAGTCAAGAAAGCAACCTCAATAGTTGCAAGTAGGACAATTGGTTGGAAATGCCTTGTGTCCTCCTAAACCGGGAATTGGCTATTGATGTAGTCAACACAACCACCAAATGAGGAATTGCCTGCGTAGCCTATGGGAGCACAAGTGCTATAGTTGTAAGGAGGATAACCTACAGGAAATGCTTGGCAGAACAACCTCAATTGCCCGTTGGCAAAAGAATAAGCATATGTGCCACAAGAAAGGAAGCAGAGGATTCACAGATCATAATTATGGGAATGATCTCCTTATATGATCAGGTTGCTTTTGCATTAGTTGATTTGAGAACTACGAATTTGTTTATAGCTGAGTCACTTGCAAGTCGGTGGGGTTAAAATCGAAACCATTGGAAGCGGTTATTAGTATTTCTACCTCAATTACAAACGAGGTGTTATCTATGGTAAAATGTTTTAGGTTGTAAGATAGTCATTGGTGATCAAGAGGAATTGATGGATTTGACTATCTTGGTGATGTATGACTTGATATCATTGTCGAGAAGGAATGGCTCCTCAAATAATGAGCTACGATGGATTGCTATTTGAAAGTAATCTAGTTTAACTCGTTAAAAAGGGTTAGTTATGAGTTCGTTAGAAATCGAGGAGGATTCTCGATTCGTTTGATCTTGCCACTCATGTGACTAGATTATCGGATGTAGGTTGCCAAAATTAATTAGGTGACCGCAGTTGATACGTTGGTTGAGGAACCAATGGTGGAAAAACATCGCTGTTATATGGGATTATTCTAATGTTTTTCCACAGGAATTGCTTGGATTACACAGAGTGAGAAATGGAAATTGTGATTGAATTAGCCCCAAAATAAAGCTGAATTTCAAGGTGTCTCGTCAAATGACGTTGTCGAAAGCAAAGGAATTAAAGGTGTAAATGCAAAGTCTGATGAACAAAGGATTTAATTGTCCTAGTGCATCTCCGTGGGGAGCACCAATTTTGTTTGTAAGGAAAAGGGCTAGATCATTGCACCTTTACATCGAGTGTTAGTAGTTTAGCCATGGCATGGTCATGAACAAGTATCCCTTGTTGAGGATAGACGACTTATTTGACCAATTTCAAGTGCTTCGGTATTCTCCAAGATAAGCCCGAGGATGGACTATCATTGGTTGATAATTGAAAAGGAGTATACACTGAAGACGGCGTTTCATATGTGATATGGTCGCTATGAAGTTTACCGCAATATTGTTTGGATTGACCAATGTGCCAATAATGTTATGGATTTGATGAATTAAGTGTATAAGGCATACTTGGATTAGTTTGCAATCGTGTTCATGCAAGATATATTGACATATTTGAGAAATTCGAAGGAACATGAATAGTACTTGAGGATAGTGTTGCAAACCCTTAAGATTATGTCTTGTGCATTAAAGTTAGTAAATGCGAGTTTGGCTTACTCACGTAATTTTCTTTGGTCATGTAATTCTTGGAGAAGGAATATTTGTGGACCCGACTAAGGTAGGAGTAGTTAAAAAAATTGGCCAAGGCCTTTGACCGGGGGGGGGGGGACAAAGGTTCGGAATTTTCTAGGCTTGACAAGTTGTTATAAATGATTCAAGAAAGGTTTTCTACAATAATTATGCCTTTGAGGTAACTATTAAAGAAGGACGAAAAGGTGAATGGATGGATAAGTGTGAGGGTAGTTTTCAAGAGCTTAAGCATAAGCTAACTACCGCACATTTATTAACAATATTGTCTAGTCCTGAAAGATATGAAATTTATAGTGATGCATCATATAAGGAAATGGATTGCGTTGTAAGGCAACAAGGAAGAGTGATTGCATATGCATCTCAACTGTTAAGACCTCATGATTTGGAATTAGCGGCAATTATTTTGCGCTAAAAATTTGGAGGCACTACTTGTGCCAAGAAAATTTCCAAATTTTTATGGACCATTAAAGTCTAAAATACATGTTCTCTCAAAAGGAATTGAACATGAAACAATATCGTTAGATGAAAATTCTCAATGATTATGAGTGCAACATTTTGTATTATCCTGGAAAGGCTAACAAGGTAGCAGATGCACTTAGTTGAAAGTGGTCAATTGTGCAAATGATGGTGCAAGAATGGATCCTACTCGAAGGAGTTCGAGATTCGGATTTCAAGTTGAGGTAGGCCACCGTGCAAGTCTAATGGCTACCCTCAGAATAGAGCGTAAAATGCAAACTAGGATTAAGGTAAGGTAGCCTACAGACTCTACAATACAGAGGATTTTGTAGTTACATGCAACTAAGAGGAAACCTGACTTTCAAGTATCTGATGATGGGATATTGAGGTTTCGTGGACAATTGTGTGTGTCCAACGATGCCGAGCTTAAGCAGGAAATCTTTTCGGAAGCTCATTATAACTATGATAGTATCCACCTGAGGTAGTACAAAAAATGTACCAGAATTTGCGACAGTACTAGTGGTGGAATGGCATGCAATTGGACATTGCCATGCACATGGCACTTAATGTGCCAGTAAGTGAAAGCCCAACATTGTAAGCATGGTGAATTGTTTTAGGAGACAATTAAGGTTGGGATTTGAGGAAATGAATTTTTGTCCTTGTTGGATTAAGAATTAATTATCCCATGATGCTTAATGGATAAGTGGTAAAATAGCATTGACAATAACTTCTTCTCAAGGTGTTAATTAAGACTTGAAGAAGTACCTGAAAGCTTTTCGTACAATAAATAAAAGTTAGGTTGCACTAATCTTCAAGTGGTTGAAATGAATTAAGGACTTGAGAAAATCATATGGTGATCTGATGGGAAATTCGTTCCAACGAATTTCAAGTATCGATGAGTGATCTCGTGGAAACAACCTAATAGATTGACAAGCTAGAGGAAGCTTTTGTAGTCTGAGGTGCTCAAATGAGGTTAAGACCGTAAAGCTCAGTATGGGATGGGCTAGGGCAAATAACACCTCCATGAGTTAACGCTTGTCAAAAAGGGACTTTTGCCAGTTGATTGCAGTTCAATGATGCCTTTAATGACTAATCCAATGAGGGTGGGGAGTGGTCGCTGGGGCTAGAGGGCCTAAACAAGGAGCAACTCCTAGCAAGCTTCTAAGAAGTTGAAAAGTGTAGTAATGAATTGAACTACGCACTGTTTAAAAGAGAGTGCTTTTGGGATGAAATTCTTATTTGAGTGGTGTAGCAAAAGTATGGACAAGTTTGTGAAACTCCAATTTATTGGAAAAAGGTTAGGGAAATAGGGATCACTAGTTCAGAGATAGTATGGCAGTTAATTGATGTGATTAAGACTATCCGAGATAGGCTAAAAACAAGGGAAAGCCTCTAAAATGATGGTGCAAATAAAGGATTAAGGCCTTTGAAATTTCAAGTAGGGAACCATGTTTTCCTTAGGGTGTCACCTATGATAGGGACATCCCGATTTGGTAATAAAGGAAAGCTAAGCCCTAAATATATTAAACCTTTCGTGGTTTGGAGCAGATATGGATTTTGGCCTTAAATAGACAAGAAACGCAACGATGACACCCTCCGCACCTTTAGCCAAGTGGTCTGCAAGGATGGAAGCCACTTGGTCCGAACAGGGTTCAAACCCCAGAAGCTGCAGTTGCCGTGTAGTTAAAAAAAAAAAAGAAGGAAAAAGGAAAAATGTTTGCAAATTTCATTTTTGCAAAAACGGACAAGTGCTTAACTTTTTGGAACCAAAACTAGTTTGGACATGATTGGAAGTGATCTAGCATCACTAGAAGTGATGAATAGCATTACGGTATTGAAGGAATGACTTGGAAAGTGAAAATGCAATGAGACGTCAATACCTTCATCACTTAAGAATGCATAAAGTGTTGCAAATTTCAAGGGCGAAATTTCTTTAAGGTTAGAAGAATTGTGACGTCCTGAATTTTGACCCATTTCGGGATATATGAAATAGTTATTTTATCAATACACTATTAATTATATTTACTCTAAGCTGGCCTCTCATGAGTTAATTAACTATTCGGAAAGGCAATTAAGGATTGATATATGTACGACCAGTGAATTCAATCAGGGATAAACCACTTGACTATAAGGATCAAAGAGGGATGATACCATGCTTCTGCAGGCCAATTAGTAAATGGAAATAAATCAATTCGGCAGAAGTACATAGTCGGATTGCGTGTGATTCTACACAACCTCGATACTTACTGCGAATGACATTAAACCGATTTCCTTTTGACTTTATACTGAGGGTGAGCAATTAGTCCCTCATGATTGCATGACAACTAAGGATCGCCCTGATTTTTATAGGCACGATCGTGAATTGAAAAGCTATCAACCACCAATCAAAAGCGCAAAAACCCTTAAATGTCGCCTGATAGTTAGGTCGTACTAAAGTCGCAATTGATCAATTTTAACCACGAACTTCAATCCAATTTCAAGTATCGAACTTTCAAGAATGTCGAGATTAAAATATTGAATGTTGCGTGGTTGATTCTCAAATTTATCGGTAAGCCCGAAAATTATCGAAAAATGATTAACAGGATGAGAATTGGAGCCGAAAAAGGAGTTCGGTCGACCAAAGGCCCAATGGGCCTTACACCTAATGTGGGTCAACCAAGTGGGCCCCAACCAAGCCCACTAAGCCCAAGTGGGCCCAAGCAAGCCCATTAGAGCCTAATAGCATTTTCAAGCACGTTTTTCATCTTTTTGAACCTAAACCAATTTTATTCAAGCCCATATAAAATTCTGGCTCGTATACACATATAGTATGGTATACTATATTTGGGAAATTACCAAAATGCCCCTTCTAGAAGCCACATTAAATTATTGAGGATAAAAGGCAAGAAAGTCAAAAGAAATTATGAGTAAAATTTTAGGAAGTGAAGTTGGCTTGAAGAAGTGGTTGCATGAGAGAGAAATTATCTCTCCCTCCCCCTCTTCTTTCCTTGGACGTCCACCCCCTCTTCCTCCTTCATTTCTTTTCTTTTCTCTCTTCTTTTGTTTGTTCCTTGCTCATTTCCCCTCCTTTCTCCCTTTGGCCGCACAGATCACCCATCATCGCCACACCACCCGCATGTCAAACCACCTCATGTCACCCGTCCACCGCCAAGGAGCTGTGCTCATTGCTGCCCAAGCCGCCCGTCTGCTCCTCCCTTTCTCGGGTCCAACCACCGTTGAAAAACACCCCCTTGTCGAGACCCATTTCCGCGCCACCTCGTCTCAATGTTTTAGTGGTAGCCGCACATAGCCCTCGTCACCGCTGTTGCACTCGTGTCGCCGAAATCATCGCCAAGTGAGTTTCCGTTCTAATCTTTCGATTAGTCTGTTAAACTTGCTTAGGGATAAATTATATTATAGTTAATCTTAGTTAGGGGATTAGTTAAAATTAACTATAGTTAAGTTGGAAGGTTAGAAAATTAACATAGTTGAGTTAGTCAAAAAGTTGAATTATGGTTAGTTAATTAACCATGATTGGGTTAATTAACTAAGGTTCATTTGTGGTAAAGTTAATTAACCAAGGTTGGGTTAGTTACTAGGGTTGACCGATGGTTAGGTTAATTATCTAGGATTTAGTTAATTAACTATGGTAGAAGCATGGTTGGTATAGTTAACTATGGTTAACTTTAATTAATTTTCTTAATCTTGCTTAGTGCTAATTAACAGTGGTTAATTAGGATAATCGAGGATTAGCTTGTTAATCCTAATTAGTATTATTTTATTATAAATAATTAATTTCTTTTATTATTAATTGTTTTAATAACAATTAATTAATTTAATTATCAATAATATGGATTATTTATAATTAAATTGTGAGACTAATTCGATGAGTCCGTTCATGCTAAGGCATATAGTGAATTGTTGCTTGAATCAAGGGTGCATTGATTGTATGACTGACGTTGTTAATACTTGATTGCTTTGATAAATAATAACGTCACATGGATATTATGCCTTGATTATTTTAGTACAATTGCATGGACATATAAAGGGAAAACCCCGAGGTGTCAGGTGTATATGTTAAGTTTTGCAATTAAAATAAGGCTAGCATATTTAAATGATAAGGCATATAAAGTTGGATTGGTTTTTAAATAATATGTGACAATGTGCAATTATTTTTTTGTAATTGTTTTACATGAAAAATGTGCAGTAGATTATTACGTTGAGCATGTACCACGTTTGCATTGGCTAATACATGGAAATGAGTTATTGTGGTGTGCTCATGTAGTCACATAAAATAACCCGTCACCCCGGCGGAAGTTTGAGGGACAAAGTTCAACTTGTTAGAAATCCCGGCAAAAGTCCAGATGTAGGTCGCGGTAAAGGCTGGACCTATGCTCCTTCGGGAATGCTGTTTGGGTGGGAGTTCCAAACGTAGCCGTGCCAAATGGGGCGAGACGATGCTTGATTAAGCCAAAAGACATCGGCAAAAGTTCGGTTGTACACACCGGCGGGAGTTCGATTGTGGCCCTGGTGAGGGCATTAATAATTAGAATACGCATGAATGCATAATGCATGGGAAACATGTGATCATTGGTTCTGATTATGCTTATACTTGTTACACTGATCATGACATGCCTGGATTAGTACCGTGCAAGGTGTGGTAATGGTCAGGTGAGATCGGTTGCAATGCGACTTGATTGTGATTGATTAATGTAGTGCTGAGAATGTGGGATGCATTAATTGTGGCATGTATGTATACTTTACCGTGCAAGGTATAGCATGATAGGGTAAGGTTACCTGCAAGTTGATTGCTTGTTGGTTGTTATTATGGGGTTATCGGGTAGATCGAGTTGTTGGCTAAGGCAAAGGAGAGTTGTTTTGCTATTGATTTGCCTGAGAGATTTGACTGTGTGATAAGTATCCTAAGGCAAGCTAATATCCTAACAAGGGCTTAGAACGATAATTCATTGAGATTATATCTCATTTGTTATTGTTAAACATTCTTAGGTCCCTAGGATGGTGCACTACCTAGTGCAGTTCGAGGTCCTCAAGGATTGGAAGACCATCGTTATGGCCTATAGATTTCATGGGCAGGCGCACTTGTACGAGGAGTACATGTCTACCATCTGGATGGATGAGGGACCGGGGATGTGAGTTCCCCATAGATTCTTTGCATGGTTTATCAGGGAGGGCAAGATTCTGCTCGGCCCTCTACAATGTTTCGATGGCTCACCTAGTAGGGGCCTAGAGGATGAGGATTGGGATCCCATGGAAACGGACCCTATGATATCCTAAATTTCAACCCATCTCGGGATATATGAAATGGTTATTTTATCAATGCATTGTTACTTATGTTTACTTTAAGCTGGTCCCTCATGAGTTAACTAACTATTTGGAAAGACAATTTCAGGTCGATACGTGTATGAATAGTTAATTCCATTAGGAATAGGCCACTCGACCATAAGGATAAAAAAGTGACCATACCACACTATTGCAGACAACTTAGTGAATGGAAATAAATCGATTCGATAGAAGTACGAGATCGGATTGCGGGTGATTCCGCATAACTTTGATATAACTACAAATGACATTAAACCAATTTTCCTTTTGGCTTTGTATTTAGGGTGAGCAATTAACCCCTCATAATTACATGACAATTGATGATCGCCCTAATTTGAATAGGCATGATCGTGGATTGAAAAGCTATCAACCACGGGTCAAACATGTGAGAATCTTTAAATGCCGCTCGATAGTTAGGTCGTACTAAAGTTTCGATTGATCGATTTTAACCACAAATTTCAATCCGATTTTGGGTATTGAACTTGCAAGGACATTAAGACTAAAATATTAGACGTTGTCTCATTAATTCTCGAATTTATCGGTAAGCCCAAAAATTATCGGAAAATGATTCAACGGGCCAAAAAATTGGAATCAAGAGGAGATGGGTCAACCGAAGGCCCAATGGGCCTTGTTCCCATTGAGGTTCAACCAAGTGGGCCCCAACCCAAGCCCACCGAGCCCAAGTGGGCCCAAGCCCGTTAGCATTTTCAAGCCAATTTCTCCACATTTTGAACCCAAACCAATTTTATTCTAGCTCGTATAAAATTCTAACCCGTATACATGTATAGTACGGTACTATACTTTGGGGAAATTACCAAATTGCCTTTCTTTCATTTATGGTTGGAGGACAAAAGAGAGAAAAGTCAAGGGAAATTATGAAGGGAATTAATGTGAATATTGGGAAATTGGACTTAGCTTCTTGAAAGAAGCCAACCAAGAGAGAAATAAATATATCTTTCTCTCTCTTCTCCCCCTCTCTCTCCCCCTTAGGCGTCCAGCCCCTCTCTCCTCCTATTTCTCACTCATTTTTCTCTATTTTCTTCTTCTTTTCTTCTTGTTTCTTCCCCTTGGATGCCCATTTACCATTTGGACCACCATCAACCG
Source organism: Corymbia calophylla (assembly GCA_014182845.1). Taxonomy (NCBI): domain Eukaryota; kingdom Viridiplantae; phylum Streptophyta; class Magnoliopsida; order Myrtales; family Myrtaceae; genus Corymbia; species Corymbia calophylla. Next base: position 23,528,355 of record CM024703.1, read on the forward strand.
CCATCCTTGCTACCTTGACATTGTCGAGGAGCCGTCCAAGCACCACCGGACCGCCACCCCCTTTCCTCTCTCCTTTCTCTTCCATTTTCCTCTATTTTCTGCCTGGTTGCTACTATTTTCTGCTCTACTATTTGTTGCTGCTACCGGTCGAAGCTACTGGCCACCATCCGTAGCTCAGCTAGCCATTGTCCAACCGTTGCCTAGCATCGCTAGCCCCCGTTTTCCCTCTATCCGATGCAAATCAGCTTCACCAGAAGTGGTTTTACCGGATTTCGGCCACTAGTTGTCCTCCGTTGTTGTCCCCGAGGCAGCCGTGCATTTCCCTCGCCACCACCATCACACATGTGTTGTCGAAATCGTCGTCAGGTGAGTTTACGTCCTAATCCCTCAATTAGTCCGTTAAACTTGCTTAGGGTAGATTATTTTATAGCTAATCTTAGTTAGGGATTAATTAGATTAACTATGGTTAGGAGGGAATGTTAGAAAAATGACCATGGTTGAGTTAGTAAAAAAGTTGGACATGGTTAGTTAATTAATCAAGATTGGGTTAATTAACTAAGGTTGACTTGTGATAAAGTTAATTAATCAAGGTTGGGTTAGTTAACTATGGTTCACCTAGAGTTTGGTTAATTAACTAGGGTTGAGTTAATTTAACTATGGTGGAAGCATGGTTAGTTTAATTAACTATGGTTAATTTTAATTAATTTATTAATCATACTTAGTGATAATTAACGATGATTAATTAGGGTAATCAAGGATTAGTATAATAATACCGATTAGTCCTATTTTATTAAAAATAATTAATTTCTTTTATTGTTATTATTAAATTGGTCTATTATTATTAATTATTTTAATAATATTTATTTAATTTAATTTAATTATGAATAATATTGATTATTTATAATTAAATTGTGGGACTAATTTGACGACTCCTTATTTATTAAGGCATATCGAATGGTTGCTTGGATCAATAATGCATTGATCGTGTGATTGACTTGTCAAGTGCTTGATTACTCTGATAGTTATGCATTGATGTTTGTGTATAATTACATGGACATATAAAAGGAAAACCCCGAAGTATCGGGCATATATATATGTCAAGTTTTGTAATGAAAATGAGAAGGGTATGTTTTAATGATAAGGCATATAAAGTTGGGCGGGTTTTGAAATAAAATGTGACCATGTGTAATTCTTTCCTACAATTTTAACATGAAAAATGTGCAATAGACTTTTATGTTATTGTGGTGTGCTCATGTGGTCACATAAATAACCCATCACCTCAACGGGAGTTCAAGGGACGAAGTCTGACTTGTCGAAAATCCCAGCAGGAGTCTGGATGTAGGTCGCGGTATAGGCCGGACCTATATTCCTTCGGGAATGCCATCTAGGCAGGATTCTAGACATAGCCATGCCAATGAGGCGGGACAATGCTTGGAAAAACTAGAAGACACCGACGGGAGTTCGGTTATGGCCCTTGAGGGCATTGATAATCGGAACATGCATAAATGCAAAATGCATAAGAAACATGTTGTCGTTGGTTCTAATTATGTTTGTGCCAGTTGCACTGGTTATGATATACCTGAGTTGGTATTGTGTAGGGTGTGGCAATGACCATGTGAGATCGCCTGTGATACAACTCAATTGTGATTGATTAATACAATGCTGAGAGTGTAATATGCATTAATTGTGGCATGCATGTGTATTTACCATGTAAGGTATGGCATGACCGAGCAAGGTTGCCTGCGAGTCAGTTGCTTGTCAGTTGTTATTCCGAGGTTATTGGGTAGATCGAGTGGTTGGCTAAGACAAACAAGAATTGTGTTTGCTATTTATCTGCCTGAGTGAATTGATTGTGCGATAAGTACCCCGAGGTGAGTTGATGTCCTAAACGGGGCTTAAGGTGATAACTCACTGAGATTATATCTCACTCATCGTTGTTAAACATTTTCAGGTCCTTAGTTATAACACCTATATAGCCATGGATCGGACAGTGCTAGAGCACATTATTGAGGACAGCAAGATTGTGTGCCTGATGGTTGAAAGAAGTAAATTGTAGCCTGAGAGAAGTTCGGAGGTTCTTATATCTCAAACTCAATAATCAATGACTGTGCCAAAAAAAAAAGACAACATCGGTTGCACCAACAAGAAAGAACAAGAACCCAGCACCAGTTCTATCTAAATCAATTCATCTTGGGACAGTTGTAGTTCTATCTGAATTAGTGCATGATGAGACAATTGAATAAGAAGTTGCACGTCTAGTTAGAAAGAGTACAAGGATAATGAATTGAAGTCCATCAAAAGGAGCACAAATAGGGGCGCTTGTGCATATTGATATTAACTGATAAGAAGGGCTAGTTTGGTTATAACTTGCTATGGATGGGTTTTTTTTTGGTTTGTCATTGAGTTTGTGAGATTTGAAATTAATATCAATGGAATGATCTTGTTGTTTATTAATTTTTATTGTTGTGTTTTTCATATTTTCGATTTAATTTGCTTTTACTTGTTGCTTGTCTTAGTTGGTGGCTGGTGATATGGTGATTGGTAGTTTGTGCTCTATTGGTGGTTAGTGGTTGCTAGTGGTGGGTGTATAGTGTTGCTTAGGGCTCTTGCAACATTTGGTGTAAGTGTACAGTATGCACATCTTGGTGTTGGTGCAAGCTGATGCAAAGTACTTACACCGGCACCTTTTGCAACAGTACAACAAACTATAGCCATAGTGCAGGTTGATGGTGGTTCGTGTTGTGGTGATGGTGGTCGGTGGTTCGTGCTATGTGAAGGCTCATGCCACTTGGTAGTGGGTCTGTGGTGGTGGTTGGGGGACTCATGCAACACTTGGTACAAGTGTGCAATTTGCATATCTTGCACTAATTCATGCAAGAACTAGTGCAAGATGTTTGCACTAGCACCTTTTGCAGCAACAACACACCACAGTCCTAGTGCAAGCTGATAGTGGCTCGTGCTATGGTGGTGGTTGATGGTTTGTGTTGTGTTGAATCTTCACGCCTGTTGGTGGTGAGTCTATGGTGGTGGTTAAGGGCTCATGCAGCACCTGGTGCAAATGTGCAGTTTGCACAATTGCACCAATTTGTGTTGGAGCTGGTGCAAGGTATTTGCACCAGTACCTTTTGCAGCAGTAGCAGCACACCATAGCCCTAGTGTTAGTTGATGGTGGTTCATGCTATGGTGGTGGCTAATGGGGTTGTGGCTGGTGGTTCGTGCTGTGGTGGTGGCTGATGGCTATTAGTGGTGGGTCTGTAGTGGTGCCTAATCATGACTACTGATGGTAATTGATGGCTGGTGCAATTTAGGGGTAAGTTACAAAATTTGGCACTTAAGTACTCCTTTTTTGGAGAACTTGGCACTTAAGCATTCATTTTTAAGTAGGAGTAGCACTTAAACAACACCTTTTAATATTAACTTGACACTTAAGTGATTTTTTTTATCATGACCGACACAAAAGTGATCACTAAATACAACTTATGGCACTTTAGTAATTGCTCACATCTGTCCTATGTATGTGTTAGTTTGCAATAAACTAGAGAACTAGAATCAACTCTATTCTATTCAATTCAATGTTTGCTGGGTTACATTCACTTCAAGCAAATAAGCCACGACAACACATTGATCTAATGCACATCCTTGCTACTTGATATTCAAGAATAAGTAAAAACATAGTACAAGTATCATTTTATACACTCATTCCCTTTTCTTGACCTCCCGAAAAGCCACAACGATCATGTGGACAGCACAAACATAAACAAAATAGCCTGCATTTGACCCTTAACAATTACATTTGTCATTTTAAACTATGGCAGTTGAAGAAATTCATTCTCATCTTCAAGTGCTTTACATTTCATCATTAAGTAGGTCATATAACAAAACAACACCATAATAAACACTTGATAATACTTCCATTCAATTTTTATTCTTGAAAATTCATTGCTCAAATAGTTAGCCAAATATGCTTCAACTTACTTTGTGTAACATCCTGAAATTCAAACCCTTTGAGGGATGAATGAACGTGAATTTCGTCAATGCATTGTTGGTTGATCTCACTCGGAACTTATCACTCTCGAGATACTGACCTTGACAGGAAATGCTAATGAGGACAGAACTCGTGCGACTAAAGAACTTGATCTGGAAAAACGACTTGACTGTGAGACTTGTGTAAGAATGATCCTGTAGATAGGCAGGCCAATTTCAGGGATGACTAGAAGTTGATTCACGGACAGAACATAATGGGACGACGAGTGATTCCGTTTACTGTTATTAAGCCCATGACCGACCCTATGTCGATCCTTGGTAATCGTGTACTTTGAAATAAGAATCTATTCTTCGCAATTTCATGTAATCAATGACGTCCATATGTCGAGAAGTCTTGAATGTAAATTGGCACAAGTCAATTATGTGTGAATCCTCGAAACCGCCTATCAGTCTAAGTAGTACCAAAATGGCATTCGGGCAAAATTGACAAGGCATGAGAATCTAGTATTGGACTTCGAATTTTCAGGAACGTCTAGGATGGATTTTTGGATGATGCTTCTTCGACAGTCGATAGTGCCAGTTAAGCCGAGTGTTTGGAAAATGGGCTTTCGAATCGAGGAAATGAGCCTACAAGGACGTGGGCCGGGCAAGACCATTGTGGGCTTCACGCCCAAGGTGGGACAGTCGCCACGGAAGGCCCGAGGCAAGCAAGTGAGCCAATTAGACCAAACCGACCAATTTACCTTCCGAGCCCGTTGTCTAACCTTGAGCTGTTTCGAGCCCAACAAATTCCCGAGCCTATTTCTATTCATTTTCTAGTCATTTCTTAGGCCCGCCCTTCATTTTCAACCCAAGGGCAGTTTGGGAAATGTGTAAGGTGGAAATGACCATTTTGCCCTTGGATATTTTGAAGAAAAGACAAAAGAAAAGAGAGGAGATGAGGTCACTTACTTGGGGACTTGAAGCAAGCATTCAATGGCCTTAATTGAGGCTTATCATCAGCCCTCATGTCACTCTCTCTCCTCCTCCTTCAGCCCTCACAAACCGCACACTCTCCCCCTAGTTTCGCTTCCTTCCTTCAATTTTTCCTTTTGACCTTCCTCCGAAAATCGAGTTATTCATGCCCTTCCCGTGTGAATCACAGCCTGTGCCACCCACCACCGTGCTCAGGAGAAAGAATCCGTACCGCCTACGTCAACTGTTCACCAGCCGACCTGCCAGCCGACCGGAAGCTGACTACTTGCTGACCACCTACTATTCACATGGTACTGCACGATTCCACCTGTTTCCACTATTTTCCTCCATTTCTAACCCAATCACCGCCCATCCCATCCACCAACAGTTCCCCCTTGACCCCCAAGGGCCATTGGTCGTCGGCCCACCACTCGCCGGAGCTCCGATTAGCTCCGTTCAGCCTCTTTCTCCTTCGGCAATGCTGTTTCCAGAGTTGCAGTGGGGATTCCGAGTTTGTTGCTGTTTTTTTGACCCTAAGACTGCCTTGGATCGCTGTGGTAGAGGTCCTCGGGTGTCGGGTTCGTCGTCACCGCCGCGTTCGTGTCGTCGGCCTACTTAACGGGTGAATTTAGCCCATAATCCCTATTTAGTGTCTAAACTTACTTAGGGTTGGTTTAATTAGTATTAATGTGGGTTTAGGAAGTTTAATTAAGTTGTATTAGCCCTAAGATAGGTGGTTTGATAAATGGTTAAGATTAGATTAGCTTAATTTTGCTTATTGAGCTAATTTGTGCTTGATTGTGATTAACTGAGGTTTATGTGATTAAGTAAGCATGTTTAGTTTAAATTGATCGATTAATTGTTTAATTAATGTTTTATTTAATTTCTGAATTAAATGTTTTAATTAATTGAATTTCTGAAAATTACTGTTCACGATTACTATTCACCCGCACTGTTTATGATTACTGTTCACGGCACTGTTTATGCGGAAACTAATTTTTGTCTTAATTTGATGTGTTCTTGGTTGTTATGCTTTTTTGAAGTGCCAATTGTTAATTATATGCATGAATAATGATGAAATGCATGATCGAAGACCGAGTGGAAGTGAAAGTGTTTGATTTATTGAGTTATTCTCGAGAATTAGAGAATGTACATGATTGTTGATTGGTTGAATTTGAAATTTTGGAATTGTCGAGTGATACCGCATGACATATTGCGTGGGTTATCTGAAATGGCATGTCACATGAGCATGAGCGCATAAGCGATATTGCATTCACGACCAAGCAAAAGCAAAGACAAGAATGTACTATTTGCTGATTTGTTGCATGGTCAGATTAAAGTTGATAGCCCGATTGAGCCAGATGATTGCTAATCCTTCGGGGTTGTACCGTGACCATTCGGTCGCCTAATAGTGGTCAGATGCAGAGTCGCGGTTGAGGCCAGGCCCATGCTCCTTAGGGAATGCCGTCGATGGGGGAAAGCTCGTGACGTCACCGTGCTTCATGGGGGAGGACGATGCCTAGTCTAGGATTAGTTGACCACGAACCATAAGGTTGTGTCGTGGCCTAGAGGGTTGCAATAATCGGAGCATATGTGTGGATGTGAGGCATGAGAAAGTTGTGTGAGATGCTCTGATTATTCGCATACTCTTAATGTTGTGATGATTTATGGCACGCACACATGAGTTGACAGTCATGCAAGGGCGTGGCAATGGCCAAGTGAGATCACTTGTGACACGACTCACATGTGATTGATGAACTGTATTATCTAACGACCATGTGCCTTGCTTGCATTATATGAGGTTTAACGTGAAGGGTATGGCATACCGGGTAGGTTGCATGCGAACCGACTGTATGATTATTGGTTGCCCCTGTCTGTTGTTTGGTCTGCTAATTGCTGATTGTTGGTTGTGGGTTGAGTGGGGGGTGGTTTTGGAGAGATACCCCGGGTTGAGTTGGTATACTAACAGGGGCTTAGGGGGAGAACTCATTGAGATTTTATCTCACTGGTTATTGTATAACCACTTTCAGGCCCTTAGAATGGTGTACCCGCAGTGGAGAATCCTGCCCCCGCTCCTCCAGTAATCGGCCCCACGAAGCCTGAGTCTGATGGATCCGAGTGATCGTGATGTTGAACCCGAGGGTTCTTCGTGTATTATTGGATTAGCCTAGTTTCTTTTTTATTTGGCTTAGAGGATGGATCGGCCCCTTTTGTCGGGCTTGTAATTTAGAAAACGATTCCTCCGTTGGTTAATCCAATAAGATATATAAATGAGTAGTTGCTGTTGTCATTGCTGTTCATCCCTCTATCCTTGTTTGATTGTTTGTTTGTCTAGAGATGGTTCGTCTTCCGCTTAAGCATAACAAAAGATAAAATAAATGGTCGTCAACAAGTCCTAGAACGTCGCTTTCTATCGACTAAGGTAATGGGGTTGCCGCTAGCTCGAGAGTTGGAGCGTGACACTTTGAAACTTTGTTCTTCAAATGGCTAGCCAAAGATGCTTCAGCTTGCTTTAAGTCAACATTGTCCAAATCGTCCATGAATGCAGATAGAGGTTGAAGTCACCTATCAAGTAGGTCCAATATTACTTGTGTCGCTCGGTGAGAGAACTTCGCATCAACCCATTTGAAGTATTTGCACTTCAACCCTTCTCTATATCTAGCACATTCATAAAATCTTCTCCCGGGATTCATTTGAATCTACGATGTTCTTCTTGGACTCAGTAACCCACAATAACAGAAACACTCGCGCTCGCCTTCTCCTTCACTTCGGTGAGAGGAATTTGAGCTGCAGCTGAATATCCTGCTCTCCATTTCCAATATTCAGCAGTGGAATTCGAGGCAAATTGAAATTAGGATTCGGGTGTTTGAGGAATTTAGGGCAAATCAAAATTAGGGTTTGGGCACTTGAGGAATTTGGGGCAAATCTAAGTTACTAGGCGCCTTGGGGATTATTCGATTTAGGGACTTAGGTTTAGGCAAATTTGGGGAGGTGTTATTTTTAGCTTTGGCGTAATTGGGGAGACGATGCCATTTTGGCCAATTTAGGCCTTTTACTTTAGTCATCTATGGAAACTGCGTTGTTTTGGGAGTCGGATAGTTGAGGTGGATTTCCGGCGAGTCACATAGGCAAGAAAATTAATAAAAAAACTGCCATATAAGATTTCTGGGAGAGGTCGCCAAAGTTGGTACTAAAGTGATTGAATTTTAAAAAAAAGTGACACTTGAATATACGTTTCGTAACTTTTGACATTTAATTGTTCCCCTATGCCAAGTTTTGACACTTGGGCTGTTTTTTTCCCCACCAAAAATTCCAATTGTTATACATGTGACAAATTTATCCCAAATTAATATATATTTTTTTGGTAAGGATCCCAAATTAATATTTTAACCGCAAAAAAATCTCAAATTGGTACAGTTGTAATAAATTTATTCTAAAACTATTTTTTTTGCTACCAAAAACCACTAACAACGCATTTACCCAAAACTAATTTTTAGACCATAATTTATGACAAATCGACTCTCCATTAGTTTCCATTAAATCGGATTAATACCACAAAAAACCACAAGCTAGTATACCTATAACAAATAGAGGATAAAATTCCAAATTAGTATATTCATCAATTATCACATATCATTCAATTTAGTAATTTGGCGGCAAATTTTAATGGAAACTAATGAAATGTAAATTTGTCGTAGATGTACTGATTTGGGGTTTTTGATAGTCAAAAAAATAATTTGAGGTAAATTTGTCACAAGTGTACCGATTTAAAGATTTTTGTGGTATTGACCCTTTTTACAATGACTTTACATTACTTTTTTTTTTTGGAAGTATTATTTCCATATTAATTTTTAGCAAGCGACAAAAAATATTGTTTTATTGCCTGTCATAAAGGAAAAGAACACATGGATAAAATTGTTTAAAAAAAAAGATTCAAATCTTTAATTTGTTGAAACGAAGAACCCATCTTTCTATTTTTACTTATCTATTAGAAATTGTAAGATTAGATAGGAAAAAAAAAAGGAATGGCATGCTGGTTAGTCGTGCTCAGTCATTTCCTCTGCATTTCATTGAAAAGCATGAAAATGTTTTACATTGAACAAGCGTACTTAATTGAAGAAGCCATGCCACATTAGTTACAAGTGTCGCTTATTATAATGAGTATTGCTGATGCTTAAGCAACCCCTCGAGAAGGATTATGAGGCGCATTTTCGGCATTGCAGGTACACATGTCAAAATGGGTGCATAACCTATTTATGACCCATTTATATATTAAATGGGTCATAAATGTGTCAGACTTTCTTTTTAAATGGGTCATAATGGGTTTAAAACTAAAAAACTAAAAAATACATGGGTTGTTAATGGGTCAAAGTTTAAACCTACTTAGAACCCAACTACTCTTCAGTCCTTTGAGAGGACTCCTCTCCTCTCCTCCCTTTTCTCAAATCAAAACGACAAAACCTTCTTCATCGCACGACAACGCGTCGTCTCGCTCCCACCACTTGCATAGCAACTCCTCCTCTCGTTTGCACGGCAGTGCTGTCGCACGCGATCAGCACCATCGTTGGACCTCTCTCAATCTCCGACTATCGCTCGCGCTCGCACAACCCTAGCCGCCCAGCCTTGCTAGCTTGATTGGCCGTCAAAACCTAAGTAAGTCTCGTTCCCCCATATGTGTGCGTGATTTTTAAAAAATAAAAATAATTTACAAAATTTAAAATAAAAATTATTAAGAATTCGATTTTTAAAAAAATAAAGAATATTAAAGGAATATAATCTTTTTTTAAAGATAATAATAATAATTTTTCCTAAGTTTAGTTAGATTAGGAAGTGTTTTAATAATATGGGTTGGGTATGGGTCAAAAATTTTATACTATACTTAAATGGGTCATAAACGGGTTAATGGGTCAATTTGGGTCATACCATTTATGACCCGATCCAAACCTGATTCGATCCACCCATTTAACAGGTCTAATTTGCAGGAGGTCAATCATGAGGAGTTTTGCTCACTCCTTGGCATGCTTAACAGAGATTTGCTTGTTCTTGCACCACCTTCCAAGCCATGATCACGTGGCTCTCTCTCATCGGGGTCATCCCGACAGCGAACCGTAACACATAAACCCCTCCGACCACGGCATGATGAAGGCCCTACCCGAAGCATTGATGGTGTGAAGCAACCGTGCATTGAGTTTGTTCAGCTCCTTCAGTTTCCAGGCTTCACCGTGCCCGTTTTCGTCCGCATGGCCATTCGACATGCCGGAAACCACTGAAGGATGAATCCTGAAACAAACCAAGGCAAAATTTCTCAGGAAAACGACTTCGAACCGGCCATCTTTCGCCACAAGCTCCTCAAAGAGCTTTGCCAATCGGCAAGGTTTCCTCACGTGACTCCTCAGATTCTGCACGCCGTAGCTCCTGAGAACAGGCCACAGTTTCAATGCCCTGAACACCTCCTGCTGAGAGAAAGTTGCCAATCTTTGTAGTCAACAACTTGTTTAGACTCAGTCGCCTCGTTCTTGAGGTATTCGGGTTCTGTTAATAAGGACTTGACGAGGGCGTTTCGATCTTTCACCCTGAGGTAGCAGCAATCAAGAGACGTCAAGAGCCCCCTGTGTGCGTTGAAGCTGAATGAGTCTGCAAACTCGACCCCATTGATGAATCTTGTGTACTCCGGGCATATGCACGATCCTCCCGCGTAAGCAGCATCGATATGCACCCACATGCCGTACTCGCTCGCAACTTTGCATGGAGGTTCCAGCGGTGTCGACTGCTGTGATTGAAGTTGTCCCCACTGTGGCGCATAAGTACAAGGGAATTAGCCCCACATCGATGTCCTCATGGATTGCCTTTCTAAGTGAGTCCGGAGATAAACCGAACAAGGCCGACCTTGTTTTTTAGGCCCGGAAGTTCCGTGGGTCTATCCCCGTGACCCGGGAAGCTTTCTGGAACGAGCAATGCGTTTGACCTGACCCGTAGACAACGAGCTTCGTGATGGAATCATGTCCCAACCTTCTCAGGACCCTATATCTCGCAGCAGCGAGAGTTCAAATGATGGTCTCGGCAGTATTCCCTTCAATGACTCCCCTGCAATTCCCCAAAAAAGAGGAATGGCCTTGGCAAGTCCAGCATTTTCCCAAGCCAGTCCATGACTAGACTCTCAAGCTCAGTCGCTGCGGGGGACAAGACCAGTTAAAGCCTGCCACATTAAACCCTGCACAAAGTGTCTCTCCGAGGATCGCTGCAGTGCTGGTGTTGATTTGGAAGTAGGTGAAGAAATTGGGGCTCTGCCAATGAGTCAAGCCCGGGACTATGTGCCAACGCACATCGTCAAGTATGGCCTCCATGGGTTCCCTCAATGTTCTTGTAGTAATTGGCTAGGAAGTCACAACCATGTGTCCTTGACGCCTGAACTCTCCAAGATCGAGAGGGTTCATCGTCATCTCATTGCCAACGGCTTTTTCGAGCAGGTCCTCAAAATCACCTTGAAAGCTTCCCATAATGTAGTTGCAGTCGCAGTTGCAGGTTGGAGATGGGAGCGAAATGAAAGGGCTCTTTGCCAATGCTTTTATTTTAGCTAGGCTTGAGATGATACTTTTAGTGCATGGGATATTTATAGATTTTAGAAGATGATAATCTAAAATAACAAGATATCAAAAGACTAATTACGATCAATCAAGCCTGTCTACAATCAAGAGAGATACATGCACCATCACCAGACAAGAAGAATCAAGGGAGATACGGAGAATCGAGGATATATGAAAATCTCCTAATTGTCTCTGACGAATGCAGATCAGAAGACGGCAAGGAGTCGTCTCTAGCAAGGAGTTGTCTCTAAAAAAACTAATGCAGATCAAGAGACAGCCAGGAGCTCCATCTCCAAGATGGCAACTTCACGTGAAGCATGCCTTGGATATTATCATACAGCGCAGACCATTGGGATTCATAAATGTTGTGCCCCTACTATATCTCATACAGGCAAGTTGGTTACTAATGAAGAAAATAGAAAAAACGTGTCGGAATTTTCACTTCACCTAACATACATACCTCTATTTTTTAAAGCAAACTTGCCCCCTCATGCACCTATTCACAGTTCTGCTGTTTTCCTTTATGAGCATACATTTTCTCCCGCCGAGCAAAACATAACTCTAAACACCATAAAACATAAAGTGTGACAACCCAAATCCGAAATATGTTACAACAAACCCAGATATTAGGTCGACGACACCTTTCAGTAACATTCTGGGGGATGCAGGTATAAAGTGAATTTCTTAACATAGCAAGCAATCTTTCAGATGCAATTCGTACCTTGGGATGTCACCAGAACAATTTATAGAACGTGTATAACCTCAAAAAAGGCAACATATAAAGCCCGATTGCTGTGTATATAAATATATCGACATAAAGCTCACGTAACACATAGACCTTGGAGATAAAACAGAAAATACACATATAGAAATTGTAATGTCATGCACTCAAATTCGGATGCGATTATTTCATAAAGACCATCTATTCTTAAGCAAAAAGGAGGCTGACTAATTATTTCCATAATGGAATATCCTCAAAAATCACAGCCGAAGACTTAAGGAATGGAATACAGATAAATTATATATCATATCCCAGTCAAAACAACCCCCTAAGTTTCACTTGAGCGAAATTGGACTCAAAATCTATCTGAACCACGCCTATTGTTTCAACTTCGATTTCCGTTTTCAATTGAAAAGACAAGCGCACTATTATGGTATCCATGAGAAAGTCGGTTCCTCAAAGATCAATCACATGTTAGTTCGAAATAGAAACCAACGAACAAATGAGAGTTACAAACTTTCAATGAACGGTTGGAAGTATGAGGTGGTCATTCTCTTAGTTTCATCTATGTGGATATAGATGCTCACTTTTCAAAAGATTCACTGATCAAAGTTCACAATTGCAAGTTCATTACTTTACTAACTCGGAGGTGTAGTAAGCCCACATCAGTACTTGACAAGAATTAGACCCATAGAAGGTAACATCACTGCAGAGAATCCCGTAATCCCCATATGATGAGTCGATAGTCCACATGATATGGTTGTGCACGAGAGACCGGGCTCACATAGGGGACTATGGCGACTTCACGTGAAGCATGCCTTAGATATTATCATGCAGCACAGACCATTGGGATCATAATTGTGGTGCGCCTACTCTATCCCATACCAGCAAGTTGGTACATACGTACTAATGAAGAAAATAGAAAAAACGTATCTGAATTTTCACTTCAACTAACATACATACCTCTCTATATTTTAATATAAAGTTGCACCTTCATGTAATTATTCAAACTTTTGCTATTTCCCTTTATGAACATACATTTTCTCCCGCCTACCAAAACATAACCATAAACACCACAAAACATAAAGTGGGAGACCCGATTCCGAAATTTGGTACAACAAACCCAGAGATCAGGTCGACACCTTTTACTAACATTCTAGGGTAAGTAAGTATAAGTGAATGTTTTAACATAGCAAGCAATCTTGCAAATGCAAATATATCACCAGAACAATTTATAAAATGCGTATAGCCTCAAAAAGGCAACACATCGGCCCGATTGTTGTGTATATAAATATATTGATATAAGGCTCGGGTAACACATAGACCTTGCGCTCAAATTCTGATACGATTATTTTATTAAGACCACCTAAGGAGGCCAACTTTTTTTATTCATAATGGAATATTTTCAGAAATTACAGCGGGAGACAAAAATAAAAATGTAATAGAAATAATTTATAAATCATGTCCCGGTCAAACAACCCCTAACAAATATATTCAAAGTAATCCTTTGTACTATCAAACATGTATAACATTCAGAGAAAAATTAATTAAGCAACTACCAGAAGCTTTTAACTCCCAAATACGAATCTGCATAAGAAGCATTTGAGCCTAGTAGGAGTTAAAATCTATTTGAACTACGCCCTGCTGTGTTTCAGCTTCGATTTCCGTTTCCAATTGAAAAGACAATGGTGGTATCCATTAGAGTCTCGATGCCTCAAAGATCAATCACATGTGAGTCCAAAATCGAAACCAATGACCAAACGAGAGTTATGAATGTTCAATGAATAGTCGATGCTCACTTTTCAAAAGATTCACTTATCAAAGTTCACAATCACAAATTCAGAACTTTACTAACTCGAAGGTGTTGTAAGTCCCCATAAGTACTTGGCCAAGAATTAGATCCAAAAAGGTAACATCACCGCAGAGCATCTGGTAATCCCCAGATGACGAGTCGATAGCCCACATGATACGGTTGTGCATGAGCGACCAGGCTCACATAGGGGACTACGACTCCTGCATGAAAGCTCAATAGGTCTTGCCCCCTTCAAGAACATTATCTCGGGCCCTTACCTTATGTCTCAGTCGTCTATCCAGTTCTTGCACATAACCATTACGGGATTTAAATTCATTTATAAAACTCAAATTCCCTAATGTATAAATGACGAGGAAATTTTAACTCATACGATTCCAATCAAAGAGAGATGTTCAAGTCGATAGCCCTGTCGATTCAAGTTTTCACAAGTGTTTACGGCCTTGATGATGGAAGATAATCAAAACATGATAAAGCCCCTTTCAGATTTCGAAATCGCACAAGGAAATGCCGAGGTGTGCATGAATTACTGTTGCTAGATCGAAGTTTTATAGCCCCAGATAGCCCGACTTGCTAATCTTTCGAACAAAAGATGTAGGCTGAGAGAGATATATATAAATATTCAAATTTCATTGGCTATAATGGTTGTAAAACGTGTTTCTTTCTTCTTTCTTTTTTCAACCCGAATTTTTAGCCTGTTGTGGAAAATTTATGATTAAAAGAACTTGTTTTGAGTATTCTATAAAGAATGTAATGGACATGTACCCACTCCATACGAAAAGGTTGAAGGGTAAAGAATTGCATTTGAAAAAAATCTGCAGAGAGAGATCTCCTCTCCTCTTCAAGTGTCCATGCTGAAATTGAGCATTTGTTTATTCGACTTAATCAATTCAAGTAGACCTGAAAAGAGTACATTCACGTGGGGACTATTTATTTAGAGGGAAAATTCCAAAAAGGAGCCCAAAGTATGCTCATTTTCTCAACTAAAGATCCGAAATAGACCTTATTTCAAATAAAAGCCTAAAGTGCCCATAACAATCTCAAAGAAAAGCCTGAAAGGTTATGACTATTTCAAATAAGGGACTAGCCTCGTTGGCTCACCGACTAGCAAAAAATTTCAACTAATTAAGGGTATTTTCGTCCAAATGCGGTTTAAATTAAAATTAAATTAAATTAGATTAAAAATTAAAATAAAAAATAAAAGGAAATGGAAAACACAGGTGGGAGGGTGCTCCATCCCGCCTATGGTGGCCACCCCACTAGGGCGTCAAGCGAGGGCCGCCAAGGCTTGCGCAATAGCCAACGACCCTTGTCTAGATTGGGTGAGGGCAAGGAACCTTGCCTAGAATTAGGAGAGGGTCGCCACCCTCTCCCTCGCCTCTACTCGGCGAGGGTCACCAGTCCTCCCCCAAGCACCAGCGACCTTGCCGGCCTTCGTCACCACCCCTTCGCTAATGGGATGGCAGCCACCCTTCTAATTATGAAAAGAAAAAAAGAAAAAAATTTAAAATTTAAAAAGAAAATTAGCCCTTCATACCTAGTGAGTTTAGGCCTTTTCTTGAAATAATGTACACTTCAGACTCTTATTTAAGAAATTAAGAGTACTCCAGGCCCTTATTTAAAACAATATTCATTTTAAACCTTCCTTATTTGGAATTTTCACTTGTTAAGTGGGAAATCTGCACCAAGAATGTGGAAAATTTGCACTGAGAGATTTTCTTTCTTGTTTAGGTATCCATGCGGAAAGAGTACATTCACGTAGGGAGAGATTTTCTTTCCTCTTTAGGTATCGCTATTTGTCAAATTGGTGGGTCGAATCGAGTCAGGTTTGGTCAGGTTTGGGTTGGGTTATAAATGGTCCGACCCAAATCAATTTATTTAACCCGTTTATTATCCATTTATCATAATATAAAATTCTTAATCCATACCTAACTCGACCAATTCCCAACCCATTCCTAACCAATTTAACTAAATCTAAGAAAGCTTATTTTTTATGATTTAAAAAAAAAAAAAAAACAATATTGTTAAATCACTTTCATGCAATACAAATCTAGTTAATATTTTTTTAAATTGTTTTAAAAAATAAGCCTTCATTTTTTATAAATATTTTCCAAGAAGTATTACCTCAAGAATATTGCAATATTTTTTTTGTTTTTGCCTTAAATCTGAAAATAAATTAAAAAATATTTTCCACCATTTAGTATGAAAAATATGATTAAATTTTCCTTCGTGACTCCTTTTAATATTTTTTATTTTCCTTTTTTTTTTAAAAAAATCGATTTTCTAATTATTTTTTAATTGTAAAAATCCAATTTTTAATTTTTCTTTTCTTTTTATTATTTTAAATATAATTAATTATTTCTCTTTTTTTTTCTGGCTTTTCTTTTATCTTTGTGCTTCTTCTCCAATCGATCGCCAGCCACAATGATGGCTAATGACCAGCCATAAGTGGGCTCGAGCTCACCCAACATTGATGAGCTCAAGTTTTGCTAGATCAGCAAGGTTAGAGCCTCACCAAACGTTAGCCACTAAGGAAGATGGAGGAAGAAAGGACAAAAAGAAAGAAAAAGGAAATATAAAAATTAAATATAATTTCAATTTTTATAAAAAATAATATTTTTATAAGGCTAAAGAGGGAAAGAGAGAGAGGGTAGTAAAATGGGTTGTAAATGGGTTTAAACTAGGCCCATTTAAAACCCATATATTTTAGTCCTCTTATTATTGAAACCTATTATAAATAATATGAGAAATAAAGCCTGACCCATTTAATGTTTGAATGGGTCATAATGGATTATGGATCCATTTTGACAAGTGTAAGGTATCCATGCGAAACGAGTACATTCATGTGGGGACTATTTGTTTAGACATGTATCATCTTAAGTGGAAAATCCACATCGAGAATGTGGAAAATGCATGGATACCTGAATAGGAAAGAAAATCTCTCGGTACCTGAACAGGGAAGAAAATCTCTTGATAGAAAATCTGTTGGTTCAGATTTTCCGCATTCTCGGTGCAGATTTACCACTTAACATGATGCATGTCTAAACGATTAGTTCCCACGTGAATGTACTCTTTGCAGGTCTATTTGAATTAATTAAGTCGAATAAACAAATGCTCAATTATGTCGCATGGACACTTGAAGAGCAGAGAAAATCTATATTTGCAGATTTTTCACTTACTATAATGCATGTCCAAATAAACAATCACCACGTGAGTATACTCTTTTTAGGTCTATTTGAATTTGGTTAAGTCGGTTAAAGAAATACTCAATCGTGTCGTATGGATAGTTGAAGAGGCGAGAAAATCTCTCTCTAAAGATTTTCCACTTACTATAATACGTGTCTGAATAAACAATCACCACGCGAATTTACTCTTTTCAGGTTTATTTGAATTGATTGTCATATCTTCGGGTACCCTCGTTCGTACCTTATGATCCTTGACATAAATTTAATAATTAAAGCCGACGTAGTGGTGGTCTAAACACGAAACTACAATGGACATCCACCGACCAAGCTAGGGGAAACATATTATGGCAAGTGCTTAATAATTTTGACATTTTGGGCCGTACTACTTAATATTTTGACTCGATGGTCACATAAAATTTCATAGATAATTATCAATTCAGTCCAAAACTTATTTTATAAATATCAATTTAGTCTTAAACTTTTTAATATTACCAATGCAATTTTCAACTAATTGCTATTGGCCAAAAATTGGTGACGTGGTATCCGGTCATCATTGACCATTTGGTACGACATGTTTATGTCAACAACATTATTCAAAATAACATTCTTTATGAACTGTCACGTCAACAGATTTTAGCAATTGACCAAAATGACCATATTGGGATTTTGTGGAAAAATTTAGGATTGAATTGATAATTTTCTCTAAAATTATAAAAATCGTTGACATTTCCAATGCAAAAATATTTGGGATATTCAGCACAAACCTAATGCTAGATCAAGTTAGATTGATAATGGGATCTTGTGACGGGGGCAATAAGCAATATGAACTAAGCTTGCCTCATAATTGCATTATTATGACAAATGATATGCAAAAGCGGATTCCTTATGTCTAGACTTCTACGTTTGTTGATTGTTTAAGTTGGTAAATTTTTTTTGGCGATTACCAACAAAAAAAATGACTATAGTATAAACATACTCTCTTTGAGAATTATCTCCAACGAGATCTTACTATATGCATAGGATAAATAAAAAAAATTGACTCCAAAAAGCCAAATAATCATTTGACTATAACAAACTCTCGATGTCCAAGATAACGAGTCGAATGGGATAAATTACGATAAGGTAGATAAAAAAAATCTTTGGGATTTCTTAGAAATTTTTGTATCATATTATTTTTGTTTGGGAAAATACCGTATGTAGCACTTGATATCGGCATCCCCTATATCAGTAGAGCGGTTGGTGACTTATATTAATAAACATACTAAATATAGAGCTTTGAAGAGACAAACTAGATCTACAATGAAGAGAAGTGACCACAGTGATGGAGATGGTTGACTAAAGTGACCACCAAAATGGTGGCGAGTGGCCGGTGATGGTGGTTCTATGGCAACTCTGGCGATAGAATGGTGTCTGGCCATGGAGAGAGAGAGGGACAGGGAGAGATGGAGAGAGAGTTAGAAATTGGTGGAAGAACTTGTGCAATTCTCCATTGTGTACATAATTTTCTGGCGATGGGTTTTCGATGAGGCATTCATGTTTGACTTCTATCCAACGGCGATGGATATAATTTGTGAAAGAAAAAGATTACTCAATTTACAAACATATTGATTATGGACAATACACCGTGTAGATGAAACTCATCTAGATAAAAACTTTATGTGGACTCACTATATCATCCATTTAATGTAGAAAATTCTCCAGATAAATAACTAATTAATTAAGAATAAATTAGACCTATATATGAATGTAAAACACCAAAACATATATGTACAGCGGAATTAAAAACATACATATTTGAGCCATTACTTTACTCGAAGAAAAATAGATCAGACCGATGGTAATTAGCAATCTATTGGAATGCTAGATCTTCCTCTTTATGACCTATTTTAGTATCACAGCTTTTAATGAGATTAAGCAACTAATAAATATAACTTACCATTTTATAGGCTAGAGCAGACCTAGCAAACCCTAATCATTAGTGTGTTAACTAGGCCCCTTCCATTACGGGTTTCAGTTAAACACAATTGTCTATACTTTCTGCTCAATTAGGCTCGTTATTGATAGATATCAAAATCCAATTCAATAGGATCACTAAAGAATTCAACATATATTGGAATATCCATTAATCCGATCATTAAAATAGAAAATCAATTAATTAATGTAAGCCCATATTATAGAAAATTTCTAACATTCTCCCACTTGGGCTATATTAATTAACTCATTTTTATTTTTGAAAACGATTTTATTTTGACAATGATACTCATGACTTAATAACCGAAAATATATTTTATGTGGCTACAATTTTGAAAAATAATATTCCAATAACGACATCTCAAAACCAACACAATCCTATATAACCTTAGTATAGGACTATGGTGATTAAGGTGTTAAGAAAATATGCAATACATGATCTTCCATAATCACATATAATAAGTATTATATTTTCATGGATGATAGGCTTAGTGGTGTAGTAAGAAATGGTACCAACATATGATCAAAAATATACATTATTTCTTATCGGTGCTCAATGCAATTTCTCAACAATATGAAACTGCATTAGCACAATTTCTAAACAATATGAAATTGTCTTAGTTTGATTTCTAAACAACACAAAATTACATAACTATGTTACAATTCACAATTCAACATGATATCTCAAAATTAGTGACATCTAGTCATCTTTAAACTAAAATATATTTAAAGATACTATTTTATACTTCTATTTCTCAGTTGACAAGAGAAAATATAATAATTACAATAAAATCAACAATAATGATCATCAAAAGTAAAGATTCTAATAAAGATCATAAAAACATTATCAGTTTGTATATATCTACAATATCTAGAAAAACAAACTATACATAACTCTCACTAACAAAGAGATCAAAAAAAATTGAAACACCCATATTCTTTACATGTTCTTTAAACAAAATGGTTGTAAACTTTATTTTAGAAGATCATGCAACATGGACTCAATTCTAATATTTCAATTACAATGTCTCCCTTTTTGACTAAGTCCATATCCACAATTTCTAAAGCAAACTCTATGTCTTGTTTTCACCTTTTGAAATTTGATCCAATTAGCATTTTAACGGTTGGACTATTATTATGTAAAGTAAAGGTAACCGTTTGTCATACATAATGCAATAAGATCAATTATGGACAATGAGTAATTCAATAAAATAATTAGCACATTATAAATTCTCCTTTGGGTAAAGTATATAATGCATCATTATTTTTTCACAACATGAAGATGATAAAATGACAACAAGAAGAATTACACATAATTGTCAATGATTCATCTCCTTTGTACAGATAAGTCTTTTAAATTATACATCTCCATTATGTCAATATATATAATACTAAGGAGAATTACATAAAATCATCAAAGATTCATCCCTTTTGGACAGATAAATCATTTAAATTATCCATCTCCATTATCTCAATATAAAGGGGAATTGCACGTAACTCTCAAAATTTATTCTTTTTGGGTAGATAAATCTTTTGAGTCACATATCCTCATCAATCATCTCTAATATATCAATATAGAGAGGAATTACACATAACTTTCAAAAAAATTTATCCCCTTCGGGCAAACAATTTTTTTTTTAGCATCAATTAAATTTGGAATTTATCTTCATGCAATTTTCAAATTAATATGCACAGTAACCCTTTTGGGCGGATGATTGTATATACTAATTTTTATCAATAAGGAACTTCAGGAATTTACAAACTTTGACAATTTGTAAATAATGTTCCATTTAATTAATGGCCAAAAATTCATCAAACAATATGAAGCACTTTACAACATGTGCTTCCTAGGATCATATTGCATTTGTCAAGCAACAATATTATGTACTTATTTCTATAATTAAGCACATCAGATTACATAGTTAAACTAAAGCAATAGAGTATAGATAATCTATGCTAAACTAGGGAAAGTGGATACTGCCATCCTCTCTCTCATATGCTATAATGAATCTCCATAAATTAAAATTTTGCAAAAATAGGCACAAATTTTTTTATGGAATTAAATATGGATAACAATAAAATTCCAAATAAATATTAAATATGACAAAAATTAAAATTAACCATAAAAAAAGAAATTAAAAATAGACATATTAAAAAAAAAATTGGAACAAAGCGAGCCTTGGAGGACCCTACATACACCCCACGTGCCATTTCGTGCATGTAGGGCTAGCAGCTTGATTGGAGGTCTTCTTTAACCTCCACAATGCTTCAATGAATAAGAAAAATATCCCTTGATACGCATGATATATATGTTGCCAAAAATAATAATACTTGTAAAGACCAACTACAACTTGAAAATTTGGTTAACAATTATTGGAAACCATATAATTTGGTCAACAAGTCCAACTTGGACTTTCCCTTCTCTTAATCGTGAGTTCAACAAAATCAAGAAAGTGAATTAAGGTATAATTAAGACAATCTTGCATCCAACCAAAATCGAAGACGAATTAATCAAAGAAAATTTGAACTAAATTGTCCATATTCAAGCTTCAAAATTTTGCATCTAGCATCCATGGCCGAAAATTTGGTTTTCTCAATTTTGAGTTCAAAAAAAAAAAACTCAGCTTAATGCAATCAAGATGTTCTAAAACATGTATATAACAACACTCATATAACAATTTCTAGCATACATCATTTAATTGAAAGTAATTTGAAAATTCTAGAACATTTTCAAAGTATAAACCCTAAACCTGAGGTGCACTACATTGTATGGCACCTCTATACCCTTTTCTTTGCTCATCATACTTCTCCGATACTCAAAAATATCACATTCTATTTCCAACAAAGTGCCATTACATATTGCGAAAAGAAAGAAAAAAACTACAGAAACTACTCAAAAGATATGTTCCCCTAAACAAACCAGCACCTTGACAAGAAAATAACAATCGAATAAATGCACATTCAGAAAGGAACATTCCCTGCCCAGCTCCAAATTTCATGGCCCCAGAGCCCGCCACAACCATCTTCTCGAGCCTACCAAGTTCCCACTTTTAGGCCCACCAAATCAACCCCAAACATTGAATCAGCTACGAACCTACTCTATATAGCACGAGCGGCTTAAATTCGCGACCTTTCCTAGGTTGCAGGAACACATACCCATCTACGCAGCAGCTCAGATAGTAAAATTGTAGGCATTTAATCACGCAAGTCCTAACTCATTATCCTCATGGACTTCCAAGTGGTGAGTGTAAAGAGGGATCGCTGTCCACTAGTAAGACAGCTACCACTATGTTAGCACATCCCAAGTCCAAATGCAAATTCATCGTAGGTTTCCCTTACTTAAATCTATCAGCACAAACTGCCCACACAGTGGCTTTTTCTCAATAACAATTGTTTGCAGGACTGCCCACGACGGCTAAAGTTAGATAAACCTTCTAAAGAAATTTGAGAGAAAGCTTAATAAATGACCCAGACAACTGAATTTGATAACAATCTGACCATCCCCCATTTTCAGACCATCGCATATTATCCGCAAGTCCTCCAGAGTATCTTGTCTTCCTCCTAGGATTATTTCACAGCCAAGCACGTTAACTTTGCAGAAATTAAGACTATCCAACAAAGATTCAGCACACAATGGTTTACTGACTGAGAGAACTCATAAAGACCGCGTTCCTGCATCCTGTCTTCCTCACTTGTACTAAGAATTATTTGACCACTTATTGACCATTGATCACACAATTTATCACCATCACCACCCTCTGAGACACACCCGCTATTGGAACTTGAAGCAAGATATATAGTACAAAAACCAGCAACGAGATATGAACAAATCAATGCTCACTCAATACTCAACGAAACTATACAAATCATATATGATTGGAAAGATCTATACATATAGAACAAAAGCCCTCAAGTTTTATAATCGAATGATCTATCTAGAACGTTTTCAAGTACACGCGCTTGTTTCAAGAAAAGACAGGAAAATAAAAATCTTCCTTTTGCTGATGGCAAAGAATCTCTTTACTTTCTTTGACTTAGGTTGTCACGAATTTTCCCTTCTTTTTTTTTTTTTGAATTTCGTTTCCTTGGTTGAAAGAATCTTTCGGTGATCGGTGGAGTACGATTACCAAAAGGAAAAAAAAAGTTCTTCCCTTTTCTTTTCTAGGTAGTTTGGTTTCCCCTTTTTTTTCTTTTGTTTATATAAAGGAACAGATTTTTTTATTTTTTATAGTTTGAGGATCTCTAAATCAAAAATATGTTTTGGCGTTTTCCTCTATAAGTGCGCGGTCTATGAGACCCTAAATTGTGTACAAAGTGAGAAGTTTTAAAAAAGTACTTTGATTGACTGAAGTTGCATAAGAACTTATAAATCACAATCTAACGAAAGCTCAAACCAAAAAGAACAAATACGATAAACACCATAATTAGATTTATAAATAAATAAAAAGGGTTCTATAATCATATATGACATGCTATAATACCACATGTAGAAAATTATCCAAATAAATAACTAATTAATCAAGAATAAATCAGATCCATATATGAATGTAAAACACCAAAACCTATACGTACAGTGAAATTAAAAATGCACATGTTTAAGCCATTACTTCACTCAAAGAAAAATAGATCAAAACGACGGTAATCAGCGATCTATTGGAATATCAGATATTCTTCTCTATGATTTATTTTAGTATAGTAACTTTTAATGGAATTAAGCAACTATAAATATAATCTATCATTTTATAAGCTAGAAAGTTGACCTAACAAACCCTAATCATTAGTATGCTAACTAGGCCCCTCCCATAATGGGTTTCAGCTAAACACAATTGTTTATACTTTGCTGCTCAACTAAACCCGTTATCAATAGATGCCAAAACCCAATTTAATAGGATCACTAAAAAATTCAACATATATTGAAATATCGATTAACCAATAATTTAAAATAGAAAATCAATTAATTAATGTAAGTTCATATTATAGGAAAATTCCAACATATAATTAATTATTTACATAATATCGATGTTCACAAAAAAGATGAAAGATGAGTAACAAAATGAGAGGACGATTGAGCATCATAGGATACTACCTTTTAGTACAATCATTCCATAGAAGCTAGTAGCTAGTAGTTGTTACATAGGCCAAACAATGTTAAGACAAACTACAAACTGATTTGCTAAGAGCACGAATGATAGACATTCTATTTTTCTATTCTTGAGAAAAAATTTGGAAAATCCATTTGAAAACGTAATCTCATTTTTTCTATTTTCAGGACAATTTTTAGCTCAGAAATATATTTGGAATAGAAATAAAAAGTAGAAATTTTCTACTTTTCTAATTCTAGAACAAAAACATAAATAAAACTCTTCTCATCGCTTGCCCTCATCGCTTGCTGCCCACCGCTCTTGCCACCCAAGAGGGAGATATTTAATAAGACTTATCAATGAATTTATGATCTTGGAACAGAAATTTTGTGTAGTTATTAAATAAGTAGGCTCTTGGATTAGAAATTTAGTTATTAAATCTTGCTCAAAAACTCGTTCAGGGAAATAGAAATAGAGAATCTAATTCTGAACATAAATTATTTTCAAGAACAAAATGATTATTATTCGCGTCCTAAGAAGCCGTGCAAACAGTAAAGAGGAAGGACCTTTGTGCAATTTGGCTGGACATATGGTGCCAATTAGCCCCATTTTGAATTTCCAATAGGTAATTTTTCTTCACATAGATCGACATATAAGTCTAAGTCGATCTTATTATTGACACTGACATGAAATGACGGAAGTTACTCGCCCAAAAACTGATCATGTTGAGTCGTCGCTTTCGAACATCCATACCTCTAGTCATACGAATGACTCCTTTCGACGAGAGAAGTCTCCTTTGATTAAGTCGAGATGGGTAAATCATATGTTGCAAAACAATGGACTTTTTACTTATTTCAAGCCTAATCTAGTTGCTACTTTCGTGGAGAGGCCCCCCTTTGATTAAGTCGAGATAACTCGATTTTATGGTAGACACGTTCATAATGTTGTATCCGACGATACTACGTCATTTGAACATTTTCCTCATATGGCAGGGAAGACGGTAGGGAAGTTAAAGATGCGTTTAGTAACGTTTCTATTTCTAGGAGTAATTTTTTTTTAGATATAATTTTTTTCTATTTTTACTCTCTAAAATAATTTCTGAGTAAAATAACGTATTTGGTAATTGTACAAATTTTCTATTTTCGGAATTAGAAAAGAATAGGAATGCGTTTAGAACTGACTCAAGAAATTTCTATTCTTTTTTTTTCCGATGGCGAAGGCAACCGGAGGACGGGCTTCCGGTAGTGGCGAGCGGGTGGCGGCAGTGGCAACAGTGACGAGTAGCGACGACAAAGAAGCACTTATTTTAGAAATTGTTCCCCGGAAACAAGAGCTATTTTTTTCTATTTTTGTTTCTATTACAAATCTATTCTTTAGAACAATTTTCTACTCCCGGGAATAGAAATACTAGAAGACGTCATCAAACGGATTTTTATTCTTTTTCTTTTCCAAAAAATAAAATAACAGAAAAATTGACAAGTTGCCAAACGCGCCCTAAGTCATGAGACATGCATTTGGTAGCATCAAGCTGAGATGAAAGCTCATCATACATACATCCGAAGCACATGCGCCCAACAAATCAGAGGGGTCGAATCATGTGAATGTCGTGATCGAACGATTTGTACAATCCAAGGATTCATGTATTTAGTGCTCACGTACGGCAGAAGCACGTAGGCATTGCTTCTCGCCAGAGGGAGAGAGTACAGGATCCGACCAGCGGTGTAGGACATACTCAATGAGCGCAGCTCACTATGACACCCTACTTTAGGAAATAGCTGAAGTAACATTTTTCCATCCTTAAATCATGGGAATCAAGTCGATCTAAACAATAGAATTCATGGATCCTATGGTCGGACTCACATGACCAATGGTATAGATGAGACGTGAACCATTTATCCTGTACAATGTTGTTCATGGTGTCTTAATTAATTATTGCTATTGATTATGGAGATGAAGTTTTTATAAATGATTGACCTTTACTAAGATTCTAAAGGGTGGATCTCCATCCCTTCTATTAGATATACTTATAGATTATCTTTATGGTATTTTGGATATTCCGATAGAAATAGAGAATAGGAATAGAGAATTTCTGTATATTTTGATGATGCAGTGAGAGGAATACAAGGGCCTATTATAGGCTTTAAGGAAGACTATTTACAGTAATAAAATATTATATAATCAATTACAATTAATCACAAAGATAATCCCATATATATCCATAATATTTTAGATTTCCAAAATATTAAAGATATTCAGAATATTCTAGATTTCCAGATTATTGAGGATATTCAGAATATCCAGAATATCGTAAAGATAATCCAGAATATCTTAGTATATCTAACACATCCAAATGGGCTTAGTCTACATGACCTATACCTGACACGATAAAAAAGTTCAGATGAATTTAATTAGTATTAGTTATATACCGTGCAATAACTTCTCGCAATAACCTCTGAAGCACCTAAAAGCGCTACACAACAATGCTTAAAACAAATAGGGCACACGAAATTACATCACTACACACAAAGACAAAAATTCTAAGGCAAAAAAAAAAGATCGTTTCTTTAAAGAAGTTATAGCAACGCTGTTTAATGCCTATATTGATTTTGGGCACGAACATTATTATTTTATCACATGTAACAAAAGAAGAGAAGAAAAATATGGATAGAATTATCCGAAAAAGATTCGAATCTTTAATTTGTTGAAGGTAAGTGCCTCGTGTCTTTCTTTCTTTCTTTTTTGGCCCTTTTTTGCTTAGTTCTACAGTTAGGCACCGTTTTATGAGGTATTGCCTTGAAGCTTTTGGCCATAATCATTAGATTGTCTTTGACATACAAACCCCAGGAGTGTCACAACTTGACACGGAGGGACACTTAAGTGCCAAAACTTACAAACGGTACACTTAAGTGTCAAAATCGAAGCAAAAGGGATCATTTAAGTGCCAACGGCGAGAAAATCCGACCAAACTGCCACGTGTCCATTTTCTGGCGAGTTTATTTGTTGACGTAGCATTTTTTTCAAAATAAAAAATACATGTGGCAATTTTTACATCAGATTAACAACAATTTTAAAATCGATTTAAAAAAAAAGGGGGGGAAGGGGGAACCGGCGAGGCCTGCACTTTTATAATAATATATTTTTTTAATTATTTAATATTATTTAATTTATAATTTTTAAAATCCACGTCAACACAAAACGGCGTCGTTTTGCACTGATTTTTCGTCGATTCAATTTCCGGCGAGCCATGTAGGCAAAAAAATTAATAAAAAATTGCCACATAGGATTTCCGGTAGGGTTCCGACGACTTAACACTGAAGTGATCCATTTTTTTTGAAAAGTGGCACTTAAGTATACCGTTTGTAAGTTTTAGCACTTAAATGTCCCTCTGTGTCAAGTTTTGGTACTTCCGTTGTACTTATGCCGATTGTCTTTATATTGAAAATGCGTAGGCAATTGAAGATACCATGCCATACTAGTTACGAGTGTTGTTTATTAAAATGAGTATTACCTAACGTGGAAAAAGTGTTGCCCTGTATTTATATAACAGCCTAAGCAATGCTCGATAAGTTAAACCATCAGCTAAAGATAAAGGATTCCTGGTTCACTATTAAGGAAGAATTCAGCTTCCAAAGATAAAAAGAAGCGGAAAAAAAATATATTCGCTTGCCCATAAGAAAATCTCATATATTTTTAATATTCAAGTCTTGTCTTTATAAATGAAATCGCACCTTTATTTACAGAGGAACTAAAACATAGGAAATAGCCAAACATTTAAAGAGATAGTAACTAGCCAAATATTAAAGACATAGGAACTAGAAAATTCAATAAAGACCAATAAACTAAAAAATACATTAGAACACATAATCTTGAACTTTAATTCTTGGAAATTCATGTATCAGTCTTAGAAGCTTAATAGTCATTGCAGAAGATCATTAAATAGCGATAGCAATCGATTAGAACAACCACTAGTTGCTAGGTAATCGTAGTTGACATCAAACTTGTAAATCACCGATTCACAACTACGAAATCGCCAACTAGCTTGTAGAATCGACATCTTCAACTCGAACCCATTGAGTCAAAGTGTAGCAGAATCAGTCTTTGCTTGTAGTAATAAGGAACGGGTGAGTGAGCCTGATAGCTAGCCTAATGCTGCCACATCATTCTTCCCAAGTTCATTGAGATTTGGCCTCAAATTTGATAGTGCTTCATATTTGACAAAAGGAGAAACGTCTTCCACATTGAAAGTTGTTGAGACGCCATATTCTCGTAGAAGATCAACCTTGTATGCATTGTTGCCGATTCTTTCAAATATTGTGAATTGGCCATTAGCTTGAGGCATGAGCTTGTTCTTTCATCGAGATGGAAACCTTTCCTTCCGCAAGTGCATCCACACAAGACCACCTAGTTGAAACTAAGCCTTCTTCCAATGCTTGTTAGCTTTCTGTTTGTAAAACTCATTTGCCTTTTCAATTTTTGATCGAATATTCTCATGAAGTTTTTTCATCACTTTGACTCCCTCTTCAGCTTCCTAGTTCACTTGTGAGTTGAATGGGATGAGAATCATGTTGATAGGTGTAAGAGGATCGAATCCATGCACAACTTAAAAAAGTGATCAACCAATAATTAACTTGACGATTGATTATAAGCAAATTCAGCATATGCAAGCTTTAAATCCCAATCCTTCAAAGCCTGAAGAAGAGTAGTGATAGTGCAATTTGTTATCTCAAGTTGACAATCGATTTGTGATGGCAAGTTGTACCGAATAGGAGACTAGTGTTAAGCTTCCTCCATAGGGTCTTTCAAAGTAACTTAAAAACTTGGAAGCACAATTAGATAGAATGGTCTTGGAAATCCTTACAGATGAATAATCTCTTTGAAGTACAACTCAGCCACATGAGAAGCATCATCCGTCTTGTGACCCAGTAGGAGATGTGCAATTTACGAAAATCAATCAACAACCACATGACGGCATTTTTGCCCCTTTGAGTTCTAGGGAGCACCACAATAAAATCCATGCTTATGTCTTCCCAAGGCTATGTTGGAAAGAGGAGTGTGAAGCCGTTGATGTAAATGACTCTTTGCCAAATGGCACGTCACTCATTTGGAAATGATGGCATGTACATCTTCATCTAGTTTTGGTCAATTTAAGTGCTCTTGAAAGATTTCAAGAGTTTTGTCAATTCTGAAGTGGCCTACTACTAATCATTGGCCATGTGCTTCTTGAATTAATGTCTTTGAGGAAACTCTTTGGCACTCATAATTGGTTTTCCTTAATTATCTTGAAGTCCATTTTTACAGTTGTCGATGATGGACAAATTGGGATCATCAACATAACGTTTTTCATTGATTGGCAACCAAGAACTCTACATTCCAAAACAGCAAGCATCTAGTATCTTCTCGATAAAGCATATGCTGCAACATTAGTTTCGTCAGGTTTATAGTTCAAGACAAAGGAAAAGGGCTAAAGGAAGTCTACCCATTTGGCATGTCTCTAGTTAAGTTTGTGCCTGCAGCTTTTATACTCCAAATCCTTATGATTAGAATGGAGAACAAACTGTTTGGGTTGCAAATAATGACTGTAGTAATCAAGAGCTCTCATAGCAACATAAAACTCTTTGTCGTAAGTGGAATAGTTCTTTTGTGACTTTATGAACTTCTCACTGGAATATGCTAGAGGTTTTTGGGCTTGGGTAAGAATAATCTTGATGCCAAATCCACTTGCGTTGCATTCAACCCATACACTTTGTCAAAATCAGCAAGGGAAATGATATGAGACTCACAAAGCTTTTATTTTATGATTTCGAAGGCACTATGGGTGGCCTTAATCTATTTGAAGTTTCTCATCTTCACGCATTATGTAATAGGATCCATGAGGGTATTGCAATACTCCACAAACCATCGATAAAAAGATGCAAGTCAATGGAAACTTCGTACATCGAAAATTGATTTGGGCTTAAGCCCGGGCTTTATTGTCTTCACTTTGGACTGATCAATAGAGATCCCATCTTTCGACACTATGTATCCCAAGATAACAATGCTTGTCCAAAAGAATTGACACTTCTCCATCTTCGCATATAGTTTTTGCTTTCTTATGGCTTCAAAGATATGCCTCAAATGAGATACATATTCCTCCTCATTCTTGCTATAAACAAGAATGTTATTGAAATAAACAACAAATCGACCAATAAGGAAATGAAGAATCTCGTTTATGAGTCTCATGAAGGTGTTGGGAGCATTTGATAACCCGAATGACACAAGTAGCCACTCATAATGTCACGCCCCGACTCTCGAGCTTGCGGCAACCCCATTACTTTGGTCGATTGAAAGCAACGTCCTAGGACCCGTCGACGACCATTCATTTTATCTTTCGTTAAGCGCAAGCGGAAGACGAACCATCCCCAGACAAATATACAATCAAACAGGGATAGAGGGATGAACAACACGAACAACAGCAACTACTAAATTATTCAATTTATTGGATTAACCAATGGAGGATCGTTTTCCAAATTACAAGCCCGACAAAAAGGGCCGATCCATCCTCTAAGCCAAATCAAATAGAAACTAGGCTAATCCAATTAAACAAGAAGAACCCTCAGGTTCAGCACCATCATCACTCGGACCCATCGGACTCAAGCTCCATCAAGTCGATCACTGGAGGAGCGGGGGCAGGATCCTCCTTTGCGGGTACGCCATTCTAAAGGCCTGAAAATGGTTAACCACGACGGGTTGAGATAAAATCTCAGCGAGTTCTCCCCTTAAGCCCCGGTTAGTACGCCAACTCAACCCGGGGTATCTCTCCAAAACCACCCCTCACTCAACCCACAACAGACAACCCGCAATCAAACAACCACCAGGGTCAATCAATAAACACCATTCGATTCACATGCAACCTTACCCGGTATGCCATACCTTGCACGTTAAATCTCAGCACAATACACGCAATCAAGGCACATGGCCATTAGATGACACAATTCATCAATCACATGCAAATCGCACCACAAGCGATCTCACCTGGCCATTGCCACACCCTGCACGACTGTCAATTCATGCGTGCGTACCACAAATCATTACGACATTAAGAGCATGCAAATAATTAGAGCATCTCACACAATTTTCTCATGTCTCACATCCACACATATGCTCCGATTATTACGACCACTAGGGCCACGGCACAACCTTATGGTTGGCGGTCTACCAGTCGAAGACCAGGCATCGTCCTCCCCCATGAGGCACGGCGACGTCACGGGCTCTCTCCCATCGACGGCATTCCCTATGGAGCATGGGGCCCGCTCACTACCGCAGCCCCACATCTAACCACTGTCAGGCGACCCAATGGTCACGGCACAACCCCAATGGGGATTGGCGATCATCCGGCTCAACCGAGCTATCAACTTTAATCTGACCATGCAACACATCAGCAAACAGTTCACTCTTGTCTTTGCTTTTGCTTGGTCGTGAATGCAACATCGTTCATGTGCTCATGCTCATGCGACATGCCATTGCAAATAACCCACGCAATATGTCATGCGGTATCACTCGACAATTCCAAAATTCAATTCAACCGGCATTCGATCAAGCAATTTCATCATCAATCACGAGTATAATTAACAATCGGCACTTCAATTAATCACAACAATCAAGAGCACATCAAAATAAGACTAAAATTAGTTTCTTGATGAACAGTGCCATGAACAGTCGCGTGAACAGTGATCGTGAACAGTAATTATGAACAGTGATTTTTTCGAAATTCAATTAATTAAAACATTTAACTCAGAAATTAAACAAAACATTAATTAAAACAATTAATCAATTCAATTAAATCAAATCATGCTTAATTAATCACAAAAATCACATAACCCTCATTTAAGCAATAATTAAGCACAATTAGCAAAATTAAGCTAATATAATCCTAACCATCTATCTAATCACCTATCTTAGGGCTAATGCAACTTAATTAAACCCCTTAAACCAAAATTAACACTAACTAACCAACCCTAAGCAAGTTTAGGCACTAAATAGGGATTAGGAGCTAAACTCACCCGTTAAGCGGGCCGGCGACACGGACGCGACGGCAGCGACGAACCCGACACCCGGGGACCTCTACCACGATGATCCAAGGCGGTCCTGGGCTCAACACAGCAGCAACAACTCGGAATCCCCACTGCAACTCTGAAAAACTGACTGCACAGGAGGAAAGAAGCTGATCGGAGTTGAACGGGCTGCCCGGAGCTCCGGCGAGCGGCGGGCCAGCGACTGGCGGCACTTGGGGGTCAAGGGGGAACCACTTGTGGCTGGTATGGGTGGTGGTTTGGCTGGAATGAGAGAAAAACAGGGGAAAAGGCGGAACAAAGTTGCTGCAGGCGGAATAGTGACGGTCCGGCGAGCAGCAACTTCCGGCAGCCGTACAGGACGGTCGACGACTCCGTTCGGCGAACGGCCGATTCCATCTGAACGTTTTTCGTCTTCTGAACGCAACGGTGGGTGGCACGGGTCGAGATTCTAACGGGAAGGCAATGAACAACTCGATTTTCGGTGAAAGGTCAGAACTGAAAAACTGAATGAAGGAAGGAAAACTAGGGAGAGAAGTGTGCGGTTTTTGGAGAAGATGAAGAGGAGAGAGAGAGTGAAGTGAAGGCTAAAGGATAAGTCTTATCAAGGCCATAAATGCTTGCCCCAATTTGCCAAACAATTGACCTCATCTTCTCTCTCTTCTTTTTGACTTTTCTTCAAAATATCCAAGGGCATTTTGGTCATTTCCACCTTGCACATTTCCCAATGTGCCCTTGGGCTGAAAATGAAAGGCGGGCCTAGGAAATGGGCAGGAAAATGAATAGGAACGGGCTCGGGAATTTATTGGGCTCAAATTGGCTCAAGTTTGGATAACGGACTAGGACGGGTAAGAGGTCGGTTGGGTCCAACGGGCTTGCTCGTCGTCTCGGTCTTCCACGGTGGCTGTCCCACCTTAGGCGTGAGGCCCTCACTGTTCTTGCCCAGCCCACGTCCTCATAGGCTCGGGTTCTCGGTCCAAAAGTCCCTTTTCCAATTATTCGGCTCGGCCCTGCAAGACTGTCGGCCCGACTAAGAAGCATCGTCCAAAAGTCCTTCTCGAACGTTCCCGAAAATTCGAAGTCCAATATTGGATTCACATGCCTTGTCAATTTTGCCCGAATGCCATTTTGGTACTACTCAGACTGACAGGCGGCTTTGAGGATTCACGCGTAACCGACTCGTGCCAATTCACGTTCAAGACTTCTCGATACATGGACGTCCTTGATTGCATGAAATTACGAAGGATCGATTCTTATTTCAAAGTACACGATTATCAAGGATCGACATAGGGTCGCTCGCGGGCTCGATAATAGTAAACGGAATCACCCGTCGTCCCATTATATTCTGTCCGCGAATCAACTTCTATTCGTCCTTGGAATCGGCCTGCATAACTACAGGATCGTCCTTACGCAAGTCTCACGGTCAAGTCGTTTTCCCAGGTCAAGTTCTTTAGTCGCACGAGTTCTGTCCTTATTAGCCTTTCCCCTCAAGGTCAGTATCTCAGGAGTGATCAGTTCCGAGTGAGATCAACCAACAATGCATTGGCGAAATTAATGTTCATTCACCCCTTAAAAGGCTCGAATTTCAGGATGTTACACATAAAGATTGGTATTTATTTTGCAGGCTATCTTCCATTTGTTACCTTCTTTCATGCGGATTTGATAATAGCAACTCCTCATATCAATCTTTGTAAACTCCATTAATCCATGCAACTCATCAAGCATATCATCAAGCTTAGGTATGTGGTATGTATACTCGATTGTGATGTTGTCGATGGCTCAGCTATCGATACACATCTTTTATGTTCCATCCTTCTTTGGCACTGGTAGAGTTGGAACTGAATAAGGACTCATGCTTTCTCATTTATTTCCTCTTGCGATCAACTTATCAACTTGTCATTGTAGCTCCTTAGTTTAGAGAAGCACTAGGGATCAAATCAATTTGATGCGCAAGACCTTTTACGAGAGGTAATCCACATGGTAGATCCTTTGAAGATACATCAAGTTCTTTCATCAAGGCATGCATTTCAGGGTGTAGAGATCTCTCTATCTCACTATATTTGTTCTCAACCATAAGCAAGGCAGAAATAATCTTATACTTACATATCTCTCAACCCATGTTTCACTCAAGAAAAAGGTTTTTTCTTACTTGTGTTTCCCACCCCAAGTTGATTGTGGATATGAAGGGGCTCAAAAGTCCAAAGGTGATGTATTTCATATCCTTGTGGAATGAGTAGGGGTTTTTGGAGACATGATGTATAGTTTCTCTATCAAATTGCCAAGGCCTCCTTAATAATAAATGCCATGCATTCATAGGAATAACATTACTTAGAACCTAGTCTTGGTAAATTTTACCAATTGAAACCGACAAGAAAGCATGTTTAGTTACCTGAAGGTCGCTCCCCTAGCTAAGCCATTGAAGCTTATACTATTTAGGATGCCACTAGCTTTAGCTTCTCAATCAAAGTTGCAGACGCTATGCTAGTGCAACTCCCCCATCAATAATCGTTACACACTTTTCTATTCAATGAAGCAATGGATTTGAAAAATGTTCTCCCTTTCTCATTTGTTTCCGGTGCACTCATTTGTGCAGAGCCCTCCAAATAACCAACAACTCACCATCATCGGCTTATTCCACGACCTTATCTTGCTCATCATATTCATAATCAATATGGTCAAAAGTTTGCTTGGCCTCTTGAACTTCCAAGTTGACTTTGAAATTTCCCGAAGAGCCGTAACTCTTCAGTTAGGACAATCAGCTTTGAAGTGCCCATAGCCACGCCACTTGAAGCACTTTCGAGTACTTCCATTGTCGGTCTTTTTATAAAGTTCTTTGACAGCCTATGTGACTCTCTTTGCTTTTGTCATTTTTCGACATATTCTCGGTCTTGTTAGAGAAGCACCCTTAAAGAAAGATGTACTCCCTGTCAATTACTTGGGCAACAATCCCTTACCATGCTTCAGTTGTTTTTCCACCTTCATGGCCAATTTGCAAACATCTTCAAAAGATCAATATGATTGAAATTGAACTAAATTGGTAATCTATCTTTTTAACCACCAAGGAAAAGAGCGATAGTTCAATTTTGGAATATCGCACCTCATAAGGAGCTATTCAAGTTCCCTAATGTATTCTTCAATGCTCATTTCGGGAACTCATTTTGAGGAACAGGTCTTGCTCAACTCGGGCAAGAATCTCTTCTTCATAAGTTGCTTGAGCTTTTCTCAAGTTTTGATTCAACTCTTCCCTTCTTGAACTCTCCAATTCTTCAAGTTTTCCCACCAAAAGTGAGACATATTTCTTAGACTTGAGAACGAAAACTCTGCAATCCTTTTCATCCGAGTATGATTGAAACTCACAAACTCATTCGATGTCATAGAGCCAATTGATAAAATCATCAAAATTAAGTCTCCCTTGAAATTTTGGCGATTCTACTTTGATTTCTTGATCATATTCCTTGTGCCTTTCTCTTCTCCTTCGGATTTGATAATCATAATCCCTAGAGTCTCCTCCATTATTGTAGGATTCATCTCCAAAATTTTAACAAGAATCTAGATCATCACGATGTGATCGATTAATAGGAGGTCTTTCTCATTGCTCCTATCTTGCCAAACTCTCTAGGAGGTTGAGGACTCACTCCATTTATCTTTGGAAATTTTCTATGACATGATCTCACCTTTCATTTTATACTTGCTCTAAGGCCAAGCCTCTTGGAATAAGATCATTCACATTTTTAGCAAAAGTATGAATAATAGAAAGAATCAGTCAATTCGAGTTTAGGAGAAGCTCATCACTAAGGCCTCAAAGACGAATCACTAACCAAGGATAAAATGCTTCTTGGTTCACTATCAATAAAGAATCTATTTTCTAATGATAAAGAACTGGGAAAGATATTCATTCACACAAAGAAAAATCTCATATATTTTTAATATTTGTCTTTACAAATGAGATTACATGTCAGTTTAAAGAGAAACCAAAGGAGACAGCCAAACATTGGACAGGAGAGACAAGGGGCGCGAGCTTATGAAAGTTGAGCTTTCTGGACACACGCGGCGGCGACAGGAACCTAGGCGTGATGATAGTGGGAAGCTCATTGGACGTTGGGCTGGATTCCCTAACGCTAATAGACGAGGTGACGTGCTAGAGATGATGGCCGCAGGAGCTCCCTTCCGAGCGTGGAATTTCTCTGGACATGAGGACTCCTTATTTCTTTTCCCCTCTCTCTCCTATTCTCTCTTTTTATATTTTTTTTTCTCGAGTTCATAATCCCCCTCTAAGTACATGCCCATTCCCTTTTCAGACTATTTGTAAGATCATAGAACTATTATAATGGAGTAGATAGTAGAAAGTGATGATTTGGCGGAGCAAGTTCTTCCAAGTTTTATGTTTTCTCTCAATCTTTTTTCTTTAGATTCTTTATTAATAAATTATCTTTTCTCCTTTCGTCAATTCTTGCTCTCCAAAATAGCCTAGACTTCTCCCTCAAGAATTTGCAATACTACTCTGCTTTCCTGTTGTTCTTTAACCGAGATTCCAATCCTTCGTGCTGACAATTGTTTCCATCCCCATGTATTAACCTAGACTTGTCAAATGAATGAGTCAGGTCAGGTTAGGTTAAAAATGATAATTGATATGTTTAACCCATTTTGACCCATTTATATATAATACAAATATAGTGATCCCTATCCAATCCAACTCATACCCGATTCAGCCCATATTGTTAAAATACTTCTATATTTTATCAAATCTAGGAAAATTCATACCAAAATTAAGGCAAAATTTGGAATGGGCGAGCGCGACATCAAGATAGTGAAGAGAGGGTCATAGAGATGAGTTGGGTCTACATCCTATATTCAACCCATTTATGACCCTTAGAGTTGGGTCTAAATTCATTTATGACCCATTAGCTAACCCGTATAACAACCAAGCTCATCAAATATGGATTAAAAAACTTATTTATAACCAATTTTAATAGATCTTTGTTAGCCAAGTATTAGCGCATTTAATCTTCGATTAAATAAAAATGGATGTGGCTGAAATCATCAGGGGAGCCAGGCTTGTGTGGACTTGATGAATTTAGGGCTTCTCTTCTTGAGTCCACTAATTTCAGTCCAATTTAAAATGCAATCAACGTGGGCTTCTTAAAATGCATATTAATCATATTTTCTATTAGGAGTCAAAATTGACTCTAAATTTTCTATAATATGAATGATTAAAAAAGTCTCCAAAATTTAGATTTCAACACATGAAGATCTATAACCCACATAATTGATATTTCAAATGAATTTAATTAACATTTTTTATTAACCATATGATAACTTCTTGCAATAGCCTAAGGGTCATGTGAACACGTGACATAACAATGCGAAATATATAGCGCAAAGGAAATTACATCACAACACACAGACAAAAGTCGAAAGAATATACTTGAAAAACGACCTAAGACAACACCAACATTTAGTTTCTTAAAATTTATTAACCCAACGCTAACTAAGGTGTCTTTAGGCAACCGCCGCACCAGCAATCGTTGGAAAAGTGTTGCCTAAGGGAATATGCAGCCCAGGCGGCGCAATTTGGGCGTTGCAGTAGGCCAGTTACGTGGAATATTACTCACTGGCCGGCATGCTTAATAGAGAATTTGCATGTTCTTGCACCACCTTCCAAGCCATGATCACGTGCCTCTCACTCACCAGCGTCGCCCCGACAGCGAACCGTAACACATAAACTCCTTCGACCATTGTATGACTCATGAAGACCTGACCGGAAGCATTAATAGCGTGAAGCAATTGTGCATTGAGTCTGTTCACCTTGTTTAATTTCCATGCTTCGCCATGTCCGTTTTCAACGATATGGCCATTGGACATTCCGGCGACCACCGAAGGACAAATCCTGAAACAAACCAACGCAAAGTATCTCGGGAAAACAACTTCAAAACGGCAATCTTCCTCCACGAGCTCCTCGAAGAGCTTGGCCAATCGGCAATGGTACCTTATATGACTCCTCAGGTTCTGCACGCCATAGCTCCTGAGTACAAGCCACAGCTTCAATGCCCTGAACCTCCTGCTGAGAGAAAGCTGCCAGTCTGCGTAGTCAACAACTTGCTTTGACTCAGTTGGCTCATTCTTGAGGTACTCAGGGGCTGTTGATAAGGACTTCACGAGGGCATTTGGGTCTTTTACCCAGAGGCAGCAGCAATCGAGAGGGATCAGGAACCATTTGTGTGCATTGAAGCTGAATGAATCTGCAAACTCCACCCCATTAATGAATTTCCTGTACTCCGGGCATATACACGAGGCTCCTGCATACGCTGCATCGACATGGACCCACATGCCGAACTCGCTCGCGACTTCACATAGAGGTGCCAGCCGGTCAACTGCTGCGGATGAAGTTGTCCCGACGGTGGCGCATAAGTACAATGGAATTAGCCCCGCATCAATGTCCAAACGGATTGCCTTCCTTAGCGTGTCTGGGGACAAACCGAACAAGGTTGACCTTGTCGTCTTTAAGGCCCGGAAGTTCTGCGGGTCTATTCCTGCAACCCGGGCAGCTTTCTGGAATGAGCAATTCGTTTGGTCCGACCCGTACACAACGAGCTTCGCAATGGAATTATGTCCCAACCTCCTCAGGACCCTATCTCTCGCAGCAGTGAGAGTGCAAATGATGGCTTCGGTGGTATTCCCTTCAATGACTCCCCCGCCATTCCCCGAAAAGAGGAATGGCCTTGGCAACTCCAGCATTTTCCCGAGCCAGTCCATGACTAGGCTCTCAAGCTCAGTCGCAGCGGGGGATGAGACCCAGTTAAATCCCACCACATTGAACCCCGCGCAAAGCATCTCACCGAGGATTGCGGCAGTACTAGTGTTGGTCTGGTAGTAGGCGAAGAAATTGGGGCTCTGCCAATGAGTCAAGCCTGGGACTATGTGCTGGTGTACATCGTCGAGTATGACCTCCATGGGTTCTTCATCCTGCGGGGCAGAACTCGGGAGGCGTTTGGAAAGATACCCAGGCTCGACTTGGCTAAGAACTGGATATTTTTCAATGTTCTCGTAGTAGTTGGCTAGGAAATCAACGACCATGCGTCCTTGACGCCTGAACTCTCCAGGATCGAGAGGGTTCATCGCAATGTCATTGCCAACGAGCAGGTGCTGGCAATCGCATGGAAGGCTTCTCATAATGTAGTTGCAATTGTATCTTGGAGATGGAAGCGAAATGAAGTGGGGTTGTTGCCAATGCTTTGTTCAGCGAAGTTTGTGATGCGGCTTGATCTATATAGACGGGTGGTCTTAAATAGACCCGTCAAATGGGTAGGTCGGATTTAAGTCCCATAAAAAATGGTCCGATCTAAATAGATTTATTTAACTCATTTTAATTTATTTCCATACAATTTCGCTAAACCTCACATAACACATAGCCGTAGTAACGTGACGCACTCAAATTACAATATAATTGTTTAATAAAGACAATTTATTCTTTAGCAAAAAGGAGGCTTTTTTTTTTTTTTTGCAAAACGGAATGTTTTTGGTAATGGCAACGAAAGACAAAAATAAGGAATGAAGTAGAACTCCCTTGTAAATCATATCCCAATCAAAACAGTCAATTCATGAATATATTTAAACAAAAAATCCTTGGTAGTATCAAACATGTACAAATTGAAAGAAAAATTAAATAAGCAACGATCAAAGTATCTAACTATTACATTAATCTACATATGATGCACTTGTACCTGTTGGGTCTAATAATACAATCTAGAGAGAGGTGAATAGGTTAAGTGAAGATAGAATAATGAACTTTCGCGAAATACCAAACCATCACAAGTGTTGCTGATGATAGATAATATAATCAAGAGCAGTGCTAATAAAAAGATAAATCTAATTAGGGGTGCTTAAAAAGAGAGAGAAGATAACACACTAAGTTTTACAGTGATTTGGCTATATCTTCAAGCCTACATTCACTCCCAATAGTAATAAGGACAATCAAGTTGAAATTTACTAATAATTAGCATTGCAAGTTACGATCGGTTAGTATTGTTCCGATTACACGATCACACTATCAGGACATAACCAGTTGCGCTCACACTTGTACAATTGACTCTTTTCTATTACAACTTGGTAGCACCATATAGAGACATCATTAGCATCACAATTGCAAACAAAAGCAAAGCAAAGAAGAAGGCTCACAAGCTAAGACTCAGTTTGTTTGTTTCACTTACCAACCTCACTACTTCTCTTAGATTGAGTATTTATAGCCTTCCAATCCTTAAATGGCCGTTTGCAACTCAGCTCCAAGAAATAGCCATTGGTACCATTGTTAGCATTAGACTGGCTATTTAACGGCTCTATCTGACAATGACAGTTTTCTTAGATCAATCGGACTGCTCTTGTCAATGTCTGTCTTCTGTTGGAGTTGCTATAAATTCTCTAATACATCTCTAGTGTTCTTGATGTGAACTCTAAGCCTTTGTAACAACTATAATAGTGTTGAATAACGTTCTAGTCAATGCAATGGATAGCCACCGACTTTCAGGACTAAATATGTGCATTGTTCCTTACCCATATAATCAAAAGTGGAGATTACTAGTAGTTTGTTGATTTTGTCTACTGACAAACTCATGTGGAATGACTCCCAATCAATCTTCCGATGATCCTCTTGACTTCATCAATTTCCAAAGACTTTCAAGGGCATCAGCATCCTTATTGATTCCTCATCTTCACTAATTTATCGAGTCAACGTCCAAAGACCCTCAAGGACACCAACATTACCACCGATTCCATGTCTTCACTAAACTCACTAGACCATCAACATTAACACTATTTTTCCACCTCAACTAAAGAGAACTACTCTAACCAACAATTTATTGTCCCAATGGTGATTCGCTTTTCTATCTTTTGGTCTTTCCAAGCATATTGGTGATCATGATTCTACCAAGTCATTCACCTTCCCAAGTATGGTCCTCTCAAGCTGCAACAAACATTACTGTTCGAGGCTTGTTTACCATCACCAAGATCAATCCAACTATTCACGTTATCTTTATCCTTCCAAACCATCATGAACATCCTCATTCTTCTTGGCTTATTCACCCTCGATCAAGGTATATCTAGCTTGTTCACCTTTGTAGAGATCCTTCTAGTTTGTAGATATCTCCACACCCAATACCTTGTTTACCTTAGGCATAAGCAATGCTCCATCTGCATTGGCATACCATTCTTGATTGTGGCAGAGCATTCAATATATTAGGATCACTCTTGGTATTGATTTCGACACCATTTGCATTACAGCTTATGTGTATGTCACCTAGTTTAACTCAACCAATACACACATTAGTAACCTATGATTGTTTTTGTCATCTTCAAAACAACCTAGAGGATTTTCCCAACAAGCCCTATAGGATTGGAAATCTATTTTAACTATGCCTACTATTGCTTTCATTATTTATTGAAAAAATAGGCACACCATTATGGAATCCATA
Source organism: Corymbia calophylla (assembly GCA_014182845.1). Lineage (NCBI taxonomy): Eukaryota > Viridiplantae > Streptophyta > Magnoliopsida > Myrtales > Myrtaceae > Corymbia > Corymbia calophylla. Next base: position 23,570,157 of record CM024703.1, read on the forward strand.
AACATCTCGTAAACCAGTCGAGTTCGAAACTCTAGGAGCCACCTCCGCAACATCATCAATATAAACTGGTTTATTCCTAGAAAAAAGCAAATAGTTTCCCATGTGGGTCCATTCCCAATTTGTGGAGTTAGAAATCGGCCCACCTAGTCTTGATCCACTCGAGAACCAAATCGATCTAGTTGATCTGGAAACTGGCTATTAATGCATTGTCACAAATCTTAGTGCTTCACCTCTGATTGGTGGCACGTTTTTTAGGCCTTAGTGATGATAGTAATATATTATTACACCCTATCATATCACCCACCCCCAACACAATCAGTCGACATCACCACCATAGCTACACAGCACTGATTATCTTTTTTTCACCAAGCAAAACCACATACAACGAAATGAATGGAAACAATCAAACACATACAAAATGGCTTAAATATGAAATTTTTAATGAACTTCATATGCTCTCTCATTTGGCACTATTTCTGGCTAGAATTCTTCAGCAATTTCTTACTGATTCTTGACAAATATCGCATCGAAAAATTTAACCCAACTGTGCCAATGCCCTTTCCACACCTGTGTCGGCAACATTGGGGCCAAGAATCTACTAGTGACAAAGAACACGTGTTTTCATATGCCAATGATATTTATAGGACATTCAACGTACAAAAGATTCGATAGATTCACATGATCCGTGAAAAGGCAATGGCCAAAACATGACCTCCACAGAGGTTGTACCGTGCAATTAAAGCTAGCATAGAAGACAAAACTAGTTGAGTGGTACAGAGAAATGAGAGAAAGGAGCCAGAGATCCCAACTTGGGCTTATTGGATGGTCATGAGCTCACAAAGAAACGAAGTTGAGGTCGAGTTCACCGGCCTTTCTTCTTTCATAGTATTTCCACCTTCGAGGGCCACCAATAGTAGTCTCTCCAGCAAAGGTGTCTAATTTGGTTGCATTCCTTATTTTAACATGCCAATATCTATACGTTTTGCCAATATCTATACGTTTTGTACCTTTGTTTCACATTATATATTTTTCTTTTTCAACAAAATAAAAATATCATGTGTTTTATGTTTCACAGTTTAAATAGAATAATTTAAAATTTTATTCAAATCCAATACGATAACCATGGTTATAGATATGTTCAAAATACAAAAGATTTGATAGATTGATGTGATCCCTAGAAAAGGCAATGGCCAAAACAGGACCTCCACAAAGGCTGGCGGGTTGTACCGTCTAGTTAAAGCTGGCACATAAGACAATATTAATTGAGTGGCAGATGACCGCCAGTGGAGTGGCCCAGGACCTGTCTGGAACGGGATTCACAGGGATTTGCCATCGTTATGCGAATTCCATGTGATTGTTGCAGACAACAGACTTGGGTTATGGACTAGGATCCAGGGAAGCCTTATCCGGAGGAGTGTGGGACTGGATAGGATGCCCCCTTTTTTTTTTTGGTCATAAGGATGCCCGATTTGAAAAGGCGCAAATTTCATCCATCGAACACTCTGAATTTTTTGGATGAGTAACAAATTGATCATCAAAATTGAAAACAGAGAGGCGACGGTATTTGGTCCGGTTCGAGAAAATTCAGCCTGCAGACTATGATGTCAAACCGAACCAAGATCGAGACTTGAGGCATGGACCTGAACCCATCTTTTCCATTTCATCCTATTCCATGAAGACAGTTACCCAGTAATGCAAAACGGATTCCGTTCAAGATGACCTAACCAAGATTACTCAGGTCGATTAAACAACCAGTGCAATGGTACAAAATATCCCAGTCAAAATTTCTTTATCTCATTCTCTGTTGGGATTGCCAGCCTGACCTATTTCATGATGTAGCACAATTAACCAGCTGTAAGCCTAATTACAAGAATCCGAAGAGGACATGTCTGGCTAAACCTGAAGACAAAATTCGTCTGTTACTCTGTCATCTAAAGTTGCAGCATTGGGCTTGACCCCTCGCCAATTTGTCCACAAGCTGATCATCTGCCTAGGACATCTGCCTAGGAGACTGGTAATGTGCAGTGTAGTAGTCTTTCATGCAACCGTATTGGCAAAATTTCCAGCTGTGTGAGTACTGTACAGGCACAGACTGTTGTATTGCTCCACCCATATCCCCATGCTCACATCCTCCATCTTGAAGACCTACCCACAAACGAAAAATACAGCAGTTCAGCCACTAATGAGAAAAGCTCGGAGGATATATGTTCTTACAAAAACCACACAGGCGTTGGATAAACTCACCCTGAGGCTTCGGTTTCTATGTTGGGAAACGATAAACTTAGCAATATTGCTCGCAATGACATATCCAAGACCGTTGGCATAGGGAGGGCATATTTCTTCTGACCATTCCTGTCATGTTGGACAACAATCATACTTTGATAGAACATGTCATGCAAAGAATGCCGACAATCTACTATGCATTCAATGTACTCTTCAAATTTCTCAGCAAGATGCATAGCAAAAGGACCATTACAATGAAACGGAACTTGATCATCAACAGGATATGCAGAAATTATATGTGCATGCATGTGTGCATGTGTCAAATGTCTTCTATTCAAGCTTCGAGGCAATAACATCTAGTGAACTTTGTTGGTTATCTCATCTGAGAACAGGAAAGATCCAATGACTGACTATCAAGCTCTAACTACCTTTGCTAACAGAAAATGTCTAGCAATCCAGCAATAATCATCTAATTCCAAATACCAAACAAACAACAAACGGTTATTGCATTCAATAATTAGTATAAACACAGGAGCCTCCTACCTCACAAGTAACCGCCCACTTTCCTGAGTGGATGGTGCAAGAGATCGAGATTGCCCGTATAAAGAGGCTTTTTGTAAGAGATGCTGTCAATTTCATTTAAGACGGCATCCACCCTCACGAATGTCTCATCATCACATTTCATTGTAAATGCTGCTGTCCCATTCTGATTCTGCATTCAGGATGATGAGCTGGTTAAAAGTAGAGTTCTACCACACCATGTTCAAATTGGGTACACGAGTTCTTGTAATTTACAGTAACTAAACAAAATCTTACCCCAAACTCACATATCGCAATAGTTTTCAGGACACAAGCTCATGACGATCCATAAATGGCAAAATAACTATATCACCAAAGTAGGCAGCCTCCTTTTTCAGCATTGCATTCACCTGCTTCCTTGGTTTCTACAAACAATATATAAAAATCAGACTGCAAGCTGGCAATTGTGCAAAGATTCTTAAAATATGAGCAGAAAAGAGGATAATATACTTTACAAGTTTACATAAATTTGTACTGTTTTGCAGACGTAATTCGATGTTAAAATTGTCTGCGCAAGTACAGACATTTGTCATAATACTTCACATTCCAAAGGGCATTTGTTTGGAGATTGAAGAACTCTTGAACTTCAATTTTCCAATAGTTCTGGTCAATTATTAGTTGATGACCAACTACTTACAGCACAACGTGATCACACTCAAGTCAACACTCCTACCCTTACTAATCAGTGAATCTTTTAAGTTAGGCTGTCTGATTCCTTCCATCTCTTTTTTCTGGTGAATGATTCAATCCATCTCAAAAGCCACAATTGCATTAGTTTCTCACCCGGAAATAAGTTTCACATGAGGTTTTTTTATGGTGAACATTGTCAGCAACAGATTTCACCAAATGATGACACAATAACTACTTAAAAAATTGTGAATGGTTATCTCAAAACGTAAGATATTCTTTTTCTTTTTTCCAGTTTCATTTTAGATTTTACTACTATTAAGTAAATTTAATACATTTTAGTGCCAACCCATCCATTTTAAATTATGACAGAGACTGTAACGTCCCTCCTGCGCTTGATGAAATACTGACTTTTCCCTTAACTTATTGGACCAAAAGCATATAGAAAATGCCTAATTAACATCTAAATAGACAGAGATCAATCAACATTCACTCTGCTGATATAGTGGAAGTACGAACATGTTGTCATGTGGATTGCTGCTGATACAAGCAACTTGGGCCATTCAGAATCTATATATGGATTGCTTTCGGGCCTGAAGGGTCATAAAACTGAACCACATTGTCAAAACCCAACTTATTTGAACATAAAGCCTTATTTAGGATCTTGTCAGTATACTCTACCCTTTTTGTCCAAGACATTCTACCAGGAGGGTCTGAGTCACTACCAAGAGAAAAGACAGCGCAACAGATGCCAAAGTCATTTTTCTAAGTTCCCATAGTGTTAGTGTAGTTTTCAATCCAGAAAGTCTCTGGCCACCTATTATTCCTACTTTAAGAAGTAATCTTTGAATGACTCCTTCAGTAAAGTTGACAACTTTGATTACTAACAAACAATAAAAACTACAAAAACTCAAATTCGCGCGGAACCACATGTCACACTAACAACCCATACAATAGAAAATTAAATTTTGAGAGCACATCTGATTCTCTCTTTGACACACTCAACTTAAAATCTAACGCTTGATAAACAATAGTTACAGTCAGCATGCCAGCAACTTACCAGTGCAACAAAAACATCTGAAGACTTTTATTGCTGCCGATTGCATCCAGGTCTTTCTGATTCCCATGCGCTCTGTGAAGTGGTTGGTTGCAGAAAGAACCCCAACAAAAAGCCTAACTGGTCTTTTAGGAAGAGGAAGAGCTTTTCATTTCTCAGACATTTCCATAACTCTTTGAGGAGAAAAACTCAGATGGGAAGTTGGGAGAGAGGTAGCATAAACTTGATGAGCATCAACATTTCCTTTTATTGCTAATCCAGTTGCATCTGCAAGTGTAAATCCCTACAGATACATGGGAGAAAGAAAGGCTTTAATAGGTACCATATGTTCAACTCAAGACAAGTAAATGATCTAGCATCATTTTACCCTAATAAATAGGAATCATCCGAATCGAATAACAATATCCCAGATGAAGAGAGATTCACCAGTTTATAGCAAAAGCCCCAGGAAGAATTGCTATGTCATTGGATGTTAAAGCAAAAGCAGATGATATCCATCTAAGGAAAATATTTTTAAAGAAACTGGAAGAGTTGCCCCAAGAAGTAAAGCTCATGAGATAGTCTCTCTCAATCAAACAACATACCGTCCGATAAGGAAATGAAGAAATATGCCGACCCCCAACATTAACATGGTTACCATCAACACCTGCCCGAAGATTGAGAATAAAGAGCCCACCCAACACAAAAGGAAAAGGCCATGTCACTTCGGTTTCTGCTCACATCCTATAAATTGCTTAAACCATGATGTTGTCTTGGACTCTTTCGCATCAACGATACCATTCTGCATCCATTTTTCACACCTCGCATATACATCAACTGCCAGTATACATAAGAAAAATGTTATATAAACAATATGATAACCATGTAGTTTTTATCAGTTCCCAACTTTCCACTATTACTATTCTCTCATAAACCATACCAATTAGATGAATATCCACCCATTAATTAACACCACCATAGAAAGTAAGCAAGGACCGTGCAAGAAATTCTACTTGGAATTACCAAAAAAGGTCCAACTTGATAAATTATTAGGAAAAATCTCAAATAAACGGTGAGCTAACTAGCAAAATGACCAATTAACTACTAGATGGAAGGTATGCTTATAATTCTATTTTTCTAGCCTTACGATCATATATAAATTAAGCTTTTCACCCCTCTCCAATGTTACACTTTCCACCCAAGATTTTAATTGTATCCCTCGGCCATTTCCATACCGTAATTTCCCTTCCATCAATATTTAACCAGTTCGAGCAACCGAGTGACAAGATAAATATGAACGATAGTTTACAAAATACTAGAAGGACAACACAATTTTAGCAGAAAAAAAAAATACCCATTTGTGTCGGCACAAGACACAAAGTGCAGCCAATGATACACACCCACAGCTAAACGGATCTAAAATGAACTGGAATCATCGCACAGGAATATTATTTTGAAAGGCTTAATTAAAAAATGACTCCTAAGCTTCATCTAGAAAAACCTGAAACATATGCAAAGAGGTCCTACAAGCTTTTTCAGATAAAGTCGCTGCAGTGGCAATGCTACTTCACTCCCAAATCACCTTGATCTCAGTTTCTGCACCAAGTTCCTAGAGACAAACAGAGCTCGGTGACTCCATATGCAACACATCTGAGAAAGACAAACACGATCGCTTTCCTGGGCTAAAGAGTCGATGTACGTAGGTATCAAGTAGTTACTAACTGTTTAGAAAATCACTTACAGAAGAAATAATACGCAGCTACTCTTTCTGTTAAATGCCTACCCTAGAATAAGCCATCTGTCTCCACTAAAAAATTTCTTATGTTTACAGCACATATATTAAAAACGAATGGGGCGAAGTTTGCGAGAAACCAAACTTTTAAGGTCCAAATATAAATCTGATCCCTCGACTGTTGCCATTTACACATTTGGTCCACAAACCCTTTTGTTCACTATGTTCCATCCAAATTGTACAAAGGTTTGATCCTGACCTCCTCCGGCACATTTTTCAAGCAACATCAACCACTTTATCAAAAATTGTGTTCCTACTTTTAAAGGCTTCATGATTAAACATACGACCAAACCAAGGTTTCGAGTTCATCCATATTGCCAATCTTTGACGAGAACTATGTCGGAAAAAACAAATCAACCCTTCTTTTTAAAAAATTGGAGGACAGCATTGGAATAAAAATAGCTCAAGAACCACATGGTGAAAATGACACAAGTTTCCAATTTTTACTCTCGGCGCCACCAAGTGAGCCTCTCCATGGAGAAAACCAGTATTTGCACAAAAATCGACAATGTGAATCCAAAACTACCTTGTACAGGACCAAAAAGAAGGCACTAAACATCCCACGAGTTCAGCAGTGTTGATCCATCCATTGACAACAATAAAATAGCCTCTTTTGGAATGTTTCTTTTTTACTGCTTGTCATGAGTCCACATACCGACGCTTCATATAACTTCTTATTGGAAGAAGTCCTTTCTAGACTATTGAGTTTACAGCATTACAAATTATGCCAATGTTTTTTTTTTTTTTTTTTTTTTTGGTAAGGTAAGCTTGTATATAGATAGAAACACCACTGTACAACTTAGAGGATAACGGCACCTATTTACACTCGAATAACAAGAGCTACTGAGTGGAAAGGTACCAGAATCCGAGCAAATCTACAATAGAAGCTACAAAAAGAAGCCACAACAGATATTAATCATAAAAAGCAGAGGCTTCAAAACCCCAAGTTCTTTGTAACCTTCTATTAACTATATTGTCTTGAACCTTCGGCCCTACAGCCACTTTGTCTCTGACAGATTTGATAATATGGTGCTTCATAGAAGGAAGGGACACCACTTTGCCCCGAAATAAGGCGTCATTGCGAGCACTCCAAATAATATAACATAATGCTCCAAAAGAAAACCTAAGTATCTCTTTTTCGGAAACCTTGGCAGTCAAATTACTACAAGCCCATTCAAGTGTATTGCTCCATGATCCTCCAGGCCAGGCCAAATTACACTTCCCCACCCAAAAAACAGCCATCTCATGCGTTAATATACAACCAAAAAACAAATGATCAATAGAGTCCGGCCTACTCTTACAGAAAGGACAAACGGCACCAATAATCCTACCAAAAGATAACAAGAGCACCTGTGTTGGGAGACGGTGCTTGGTAATCAACCAAAGCAAGAATTGGTGCCTCGGCACCATGGCCTTGCTCCACACGAAAGAAGACCAATTTACTCTCATAGATCGACTCCTAGTTATATCCCAAGCCGAAGCCAAAGAAAACTCACCCGAGAGGTGCGGTAACCAAGTAAGCATGTCTGGCCCGTCGTTGAGAATAGGAATCGGACATGGCCAGCTTTGTATTTGCTGAAGGACGGCGGTTCCAGCTGGAGAGAAAAGATCCAACACCGAAGCTTCCCTAGTAAGGCCGGATCGATAGATGTAAGAGTTGGAGAAGAATTGATTTAACGGACCGCGTGGGTGCCATGGATCAAACCAAAGCGAGACAGTGCCTCCATTGCCAACCCGCCATCTCACAAGAGGCAGGAAGGTAGATCTCAACTGAAGAATTTTCCTCCAGGCCCAGGAACGAAAGTAGGTGTGGAGGTAGTCCAAAAGTTTTTGTTTTTAAATAAGTGGCATGGATCCATTTGCACCGGAGGGATTCCTTGTACGTAAACAAAATCCAAATATGTTTCATCATGGCAGCTCTATTATTCTCTCGAAGCTTCCTCACCCCAAGTCCACCTTCAACCTTTGGCAAGCATACATGATCCCAGGCTACCTTAGCTCCACCAGAGCCTAAAGAAGGACCTTTCCACAGGAATTGTCGACATATTTGTTCAATTTTCTTCAGGACTGAGCTTGGTAGGATAAAGATACTAGCCCAGTAAACTTGAATGGCATGAAGGACCGACCGAATAAGAACTAGCCGTCTAGCAAAAGACAAAAAACGATGGGTCCAAGACTGGACACGATTAGTAAGGAGACTAACCAGGGCAACACAATCCGCTTTTGCCATCCTTTTAGTGATAATAGGAACACCTAGGTACGATTTGGAAGAGTGCCTAGCTGAAATCCCCACATTTGGATGATATGTTCCCGAGCTTCCTGAGCCCCGGCTAAAAATACCTCACTCTTGTTGAGGTTCGGGCGAAGGCCGCTCCAGGAGGAAAATAGAAGGAGGCCCTCCTTTAGATGTAAGCACGAGGTCGTAGAAGCTTCACAGAAGAGGAAGACATCATCTGCAAAGAATACATGGGACAACCTAATAGCTTTACATCTCCAGAAAAACTTAAAATCAGGGTTCCGAGCTTGCCTAGAGATAATTCCCGACAAAACCTCCATGGCCAAGGTAAAGAGATATGGAGACATGGGGTCCCCTTGCCTTAGTCCCCTCCCACTTGGGAAAAACCCATGAAGTTCTCCATTAATGGCAATAGAAAATCTAGGAGTCCGCACACATATCATGATACGCTCAATTAGCCAAAGAGGAAATCCAAAAGCTTTCAAGGTTAGTTCCAGAAAATCCCAGTCAAGGGTATCATAGGCTTTCTGAAAATCAACCTTGACTGCACATTTAGGGAGGTAGGGTTCCACATGAAACCCACTGAATAACTCTTGAGCTAATAAGATATTATCACTGATATGCCGGCCTTTGACAAATGCATTTTGGAAAGGGCCAACTAGAGAAGGGGTAACCGCAGCAATTCTATCCGCAATAATCTTAGTGATGCATTTATAAACAGTATTACAGCAAGCTATCGGCCTGAAGTCCCCAACAGTAGAAGCATTAGGAACTTTGGGAATAAGAGTGAGGATGGTGTTATTGACCTCCCTTAACATTCTACCAGTGTTAAAAAAATTCATAACAGCATCAACCACTGCCTGACCTACCACATCCCAGTTCTTTTTGAAGAAATCTGAATTAAATCCATCCGGGCCCGGGGCTTTATTACTCGCAAGAGAGAACATAGCATTCTGAATTTCAGTAGGAGTAACGGGACTAGATAGCATATCCACCTGATCAACCGTAACTCCAGTAGAGAGCACCGCTTTAACTTCCAAAAGGGAGGGTCTCATCTGCATGTGGACCGGGCCAAGCAGCTCCTGAAAGTGTTGAATGAAAATGTCATTAACTTCCTGCAAGTCAGAGACGTGGTGTCCCATACCATCCTGGATAGACAAAACTCTATTTCGAAGGTGCCGGTTATTCACCGAGTGGTGAAAAAATTTAGTATTAAGATCTCTTTCTTTCAGCCAGCGAATCCTAGATTTCTGACGTAGAAAGGACTCTTCTTGAGACAAGAGTTGATAAAACTGCTTGAAGTGGAGTCTTTCTTGAGCCGCCAACTGTTCATTCTGCGGGTCCAACCGGCTAGCATCCTGGGTAGCTTTGAGGGCACCCCTAGCATGTTCCACACGGGATGAGAGGTTCGAGAAGGCTACCTTGTTCAGTTGTTTTAGGCAAGCTTTTACCTCTTTTAAACGAGAATATAAGCGATACATGGGGTTGCCTGTCACCGAAACAGCCCAAGCCTAGCTAAGGATAGGCCGAAAATGTGGGTGGTCCATCCAAAAGTTGAAGAATTTAAAGGGTTTCCTCCTATGCACCGGATCAGTAATTTTAACAATCATAGGAGTATGGTCAGAAATGCCAGGAGCAACAAAGGCAGCTTCAGAAAAAGAAAAAGCTTGGCACCACTTACTATTTACCAACACCCGATCAATCTTGCGAAGTTTCCTAGAAGGACCAGAAGAGACCGACCAGGTGTGGCGGTATCCAACATACCTAAGATCATCAAGTAAAGCTTGGGAAAGGCAGTCCTTCAGCTCATCAAAAGCCGGTATCCATGGAGTCGAGCTGCCCACTCTGTCTGATGGGTCACGAATAGCATTGAAGTCCCCCGCCACCAGCCAAGGTTTATTATTGAGGGATGAACTCAACTGTACCAGATCAGCCCATAGAATTCTACGAGCCACAAAAGTATGCTCTCCATAAATGACAGACAAGTAAAAGGAGATATCAGAACTCAAATCAGATAAAGTGCCATGAATAGCTTGACAATGAGCTAGGTCGGCATTAAAATTAACTCTACTTGGGTCCCAACCCACCCAAATGCGTCCCCTTGAAGAGTAAGCATAGTTAGAGGTCCATCTCCATCCCGGAATAGTGCTGGAGGAAATAGTTTCAAAACGACCAGCAGGAACCTTAGTCTCCAAAATACCAATACAACAAAGATTATGTGTTCTAACCATCATGCGGGCTTCAGCTTGGCGTACCGGGTCCACCAGACCTCTAATATTCCAAAAACCTATATTCATATAGTATAATATACATGAAAGATAGAGGAATTACTTCCGCCGGCCTTTCTGCCGACAACTCTTCGACGGCTTGGCCACTCGGGCTGTCATCGAAGAAGGGGTAGGCCGAGGATCAGCACGAGACGTCAGGTCAGCCTTTTTTGGCACCTTTTCAACAGCAAGGGGATCAATAAGTTGGGGTCTATCATCTCTATCGTCTAGAAGATCATCCGCCGAACTGCTGTCCATTTCGACACCTTCATCAAGCCCCTCAAAAGATGAAGTAGAAATGGAAGAGGATGAAGAGTCTTCCATCCTAGTTGCCCGAGGGGGGTTGTCTAGCAAAGAAATAGTGGAAGTCATGGGTTTCCTCAAGGGAGAACCGGACTTCCTTCTGTCCTTCCTTCTAGGGCGTTGAGTTTGCCAAGCTGTCTCAACATTCTGATCTTGGATCACTTCGGCTAGGCCACCCTCCTTGCTGCCTGAAGTCTCGGCACCAGCTATGACACTCTTCCCCAGCTCCCGCTGGCTTTGGATAGGACCTGATATATCTACAACAAGTTGCCTTGTTACTAGAGCAGGTTCTTTTTCAGCAAGAGGCTGCGATGTAGCAGAATCATTCTCTATCCTAGTGACCTTTGGCAAACATCTGTGTCCAAACAAACCACAAGATTGGCAGCAAGCTGGCCTCCATTCATAGTCCACCTCTACCTTACGAATGGTGCCACCAATAAGCATATCAACTGAGGGCGGAAAATCCGCCGTGGCTGACATCTCTATGCAAACACGGGCAAAAGACAGCAGCTTCATTTGTTCAGTGCGTTGGTCAACATACAGAGGTTTCCCAAGCACACTAGCAATCACACTGATACCCGGGGCAGACCACAAGGCATAAGGAATATTCTTTAACCGAACCCACACCGGCACGGAAGCATGTTGAACCTTAGTGAGTTCCAAGAGTGGTTTCCATTGTTGGAGAATAAGAGGAACGCGTGCGACAGTTAGAGGACCCCCTTCTAGCACCCTCCTGCGAAACGCCTGATCCGGCACATGAAAAAAGAAAAAGCCTTGGTCATTGGCTTTAACCTCCACTAGCTTTTCCCCCCAAACATGCTTAAGGGCCGACTCCACCAATCTAAAAGGCAGCTTCTTCCCTATAAGATAACCAACAATGCATTCAGACCATATTGGGTCCGAAGCATCCAAAACCTGATCAGTAACCTTAGCAAATAGCTTATCATCGATACGAGTTGGTTCGACAAAGGATAGATTATATCCCTTCAAGGCAGAATGAGCCACATTAACCCAAGGCCGGTCAAGGGGGGGACGCGGGACAGCAGTAGCTTGTCCTTGCGAAACAGCTTGGGCCATCCTAACTTGCGTCCTTCCTACCTGCGAATTTCTTTGGTTTCCTAAATAATCCAATCCGAGAAGAGCCACCGGTCCCTCTCGAGCCGGGAATAAGAGCGCAAGTGGTGGCCCAGGGCAAGAACCCGGTCGGCGGCTCCACTTCCCAAGCCCGGCCGGGCATGCGGGCCGGCACCTCCACCGCCCACCACAGTCGGACCAGCCGGGACAGAACCTCCCCCACCTAGAATCGCCGGACCAGCCAGACCCATGACAGCAGCTCCACCGGCCAGACCAGAAGGGCTGACCGAACCAGCTTCCTCTCCGCCCAGCACAGCCAGACCAGCCGGGCCATTGCCACCAACGCCTAGAGTCGCGGACCGGCTGAAATCGGGCCTTCACCGGCCCAAGACGCCGGACCGGATCCTCCCCCGACCAACCCAGAAACCGCACTCTTGCGACCCACCCCGGACCTACTCCTACTCCAGTTTCTCCTACCTCCTATAGCACTAGAATCCAAGGACGGGAGTCCTCTAAGTTCATTGTCTTTCCCTATAGGATCAGCACCCACCCCCACCTCCATCGCAGATCTGAAAACAGAGCAAGAACCCTAGAAGAGAAGAGCCATACCAGGAATTCCAGGCCAACCCAGAGGAGAAACTTCGGTAGGCAAGTAGAGGGGAGGATGGCGAAGAAAACCCACCAAAAATCAGACCAAATGGCCGCTCACAGCCACCGGAATCGCTCTTTCGCCGGCGAGAGGAAACCGAGCGGGGACCTCAGCAGCAGCGATGACCGAGAGCCTCTCTTCAAGAAAACCTTCGGTGAAGAGATGGAGGTGGCCGAGGCGAAGAGAAGCACTGCGAGACAGCCCCAAACGCCACCCACCACCACCGGGCGGTCGCGCTCAGCCGGCGGAAGAAGCAGGGCACGGGCGTCTAAAAGAGAGAGAACATGAACAGTGGTCTCGTAGCTTGAACCTACTTTTATGCCAATGTTTGTATGCCTCAACGCGGAAAATAGGATCTTATTTAGGTTCAATATGGATGCTTGATGGATCAGATCCAGAAATAGAAAGAATCCAGGACTTTAAGCACCCCGAAGTGGGGAAAACAATGTAAAGCCCATAAAAGAAAACCGATGATACTGCCGATAAAATGATAATTTAAGAATTAGGACAATATATGGAAACAAGAAAATCAAATCAAGTTAAAAATCATAAAACACAAATTATACAATTCCACAGATAAAATATAGAGAAAATACCACAAAAAATCTCGAATCATGTCACTTGAAACAAATTTACTCTAAGCTTTTTTTGTAACACTAAAAGCCCCGAACAATACTACTTGGGACAAATTTACCCGAAACTTTTTTTTGTGACATAAAAAACTCCAAACTATGTCACTTGGAACAAATTTGCCCTCAACTTTTTTGTGATGCAAAAAACCCTAAATTATACCATTTGAAATACATTTACCTCAAACTCGTTAGCTAAAGGATATCTTTGTCTTTTCCTTTTTCTTTTTTTCTTTTCTTTTTTTTTTCCCTTCTTCTTTCCCTCCGCCACGGCTAGCGAAGGGAAGCCAACAAGGGTGGCCCAGGTCAACATTGGAGTCAGGCGAGGACTACCCTCGCTTACCAAGGTGAGGGCAGCCCTCACCAACATCGGATGAGTGTAGCCCTCGCTCGACTCAGGCAAGGGTGACCCTCGCTCCCTTGCCCAACACTGGCTAGGTTGACTTGAGTCAAATCTTGCAAGGGCTGCCCTCATCCGATGTCGGCTAGGGCAACCCTTCTCGACTCAGGCGAGGGTCACCTTCATCGATTCGGGTGAGGGTAGCACTTGCCGGATATGGAAGGGCAAGGGTCACCCTCACCTAGGCCCTCACCGGCTTCCCTCTTCCATGGCTGACGGAGGGAAAGAGGAAGCACGAAAAAAAAAAAAGGGAAAAAAAAGAAGAAGGAAAAAAAAAAAAAAAATAGAAAAAGGAAAAAAGATCAAAATGCCTCTTGGCCAAAGAGTTTGGAGTAAATGTATCACAAATGACATAATTTAAGATTTTTTGTGTTACAAAAAAAAGTTAAAGGTAAATTTATCCCAAGTAGTATAATTTGGGTTTTTTAATATCATAAAAAAAGGTTTAGAGTAAATTTGCCCCAAGTAGCATAGTTCAGGATATTTCGTGTCACAAAAAAAGTTGAGACTAAATTTATCCCAAGTAGCATAATTTGGGCTTTTTTGTGATATTTTCCCTATAATATTTTGAGGTCACTAGATAGAATCTATAGAAAATAGTCAATCAAATGGTTTCATTAATTAAGATTAGAATCTTGTGAGAATTGTATTCAAACCTATAGAAAATCACATGTTCTCACATCCAAATCAAGACTTCAAAAGCTAACTGTAGGCCCACCTTGACGCCATTTAACCCCTTTACCTTAGTAAAAGCACAGGGAACCTTTTAAGATAGAAGCAAGATTGTCAAATTTAATAAAAATCTTAAGAGTTAGAACTTTTCATATTTTCCTGAACCTAACCTAATTCCCTAATAAACCCTCAACTTTAGGTGCAATTCCAATCCTGCTCGGAACTTTTTTATGTCTAAACAAAATCCCCAACCTTCACTCTAGTCCCAATATGCCAACGTATCCAAAAATAACCACTAGTTTCTTCAAATCATCAACATCAAGGCAAGCTAGAGGTTTATTATCAATACTCGCATCATCATCAAGCCCCTCACCTTTGTATGAAACAACAAGAGCCTCCTAACGTTGATAATCATGAACAAAGCAGGAGCCACTTTGGACGTCTGAGTAGATTTGAAGCTAGAGTGAAATTCAAGGATTTATATTTTATTTTTTAAATGTTTGGAGAAGAATTGAAAATACGGGCTGATTTCCTCCGATATTAGTGGCTAAATTAAAATTAATTCGGGCTGTCTGCCAAAATGATTTTTCATGAAAAAGAAAGGTATTGAAGGTTCAAGGGATCAGGTCTTGAGGCTTAAAACAAGGCCATTTTTTTTTGCCCCGACTCTTATCGGGTTAAAAAAGTCATAAGAGATCATGTCCTAGGGCTTGGAATAAGACCATGTAATATTTTTCACCCGACTGATATCAAGTTTACTTTTTCGCATTCTCCTTTCATTGTTATTTATTCCTTTCTCTCTTCGTGACATGTTCATTTCTTTAAGTTTCATTCAATGCTTTTATTTCTTTAGCTTATATGTACGAGCATGTCACATTTTAGGATCAATCCCAATCAAATTATAGTGCATGAACACATAGTGGAAAGAACTTAGCATTTATAATTTAACAAGATGGCATGATCCACCTAGTAAACAAACAAAAACGAGCTTAGGTATCAAAAGTGCGTGGATAACTTTTAATAATATTTTAATATTTTTCTTAATTATTTTTTTCTTTTTTTTCTTTTTCCTTTTTGTCTTTTCTTTTTTTTTTTTTTTTTTTTTTTCCCCTCTCCTCCTCTTCTTCCTATGGCTATTGCTAACCTCCAACTAGTCATTAGACGTCAACAACAGCTGTGTCATGTCAACCGACCAGCGTCCTAGCCAGCAAAATCTAGCTAAAGTTGGCCGGAATGACTAAACTAGCACTAACTTAAAAGTTTTGAGACTAAATTGGCACAAAATCAAAAATTTTAGGATTAAATTGGCACTAATAAAAGGTTTTAGGACTAAATTGATACAAATGCAAAAAGTTTAAGACTTTTCTAACTCTTTCCCCCACATTACTAGGGCTATATGTTACCAAAGGCTTAGACAGATAGTGAGCCTATGTGTTGCTCCCTTTTAGGTTATCTAGGTTTTACCAACTACTCTAGTAATATTCTAAAGTACAATTTGCACATGAAGGATTGCTTACTATGTTTATGTCGCAACCTAATTTCAGAGCGGGTTGAACCATATAGGATTTCGACTAATAGATTACTAAGTCTAGACTTAGATCAGGCTCTCCCAAACCCATACCAATTTACGACTTAGCTTCAAGTTATTTAATGTGCAAATGATTTTTCAATTAGTAGTTGCTACTAATCTATTTTTGGTGGGTCAATTAAAAACCCAAGTAAAGTAATAGGATGATTACTTTACTCCTACAAACGAGAGACTATGGAAACAGGAATTTGATTATGCTAGATTTCTCTAATGCCATTTTGGTACATTTTCTCTTTTATTTCAAAAAATGTTTTGTGGATAGCTTACATTGATTTTAAATTACTCTTAATATGTGAAACGATCATGTGGCTGCGCAATCATTATTGAAAACTCAATAAAATAAAGTCGGAAATAAATTGTCGATATAGGGAAGGAATACTTACCTTGAAGCAATGTAAGCATCTACAATATTAGCTTAAAAATGACATCAAAAATCATATATATGATTTCTAATTAACATGCAATCACTAAAATATTTTTTAAGGTTTTCACTTATTTAATGAGGCCTAAAAGACTAAGTGCAATGCGTGCAATGACACATAAAAGTGTCTAACTAGAATGACATACAACATGAAACCTAATATATAAACTAAATGTCATACGACATTAATTATTTGACCTAATCTAACAACAGGAAAATATTAAATACAATTATCCTAATATGTCACGCATTTAAATAATCCTAAACATGCAATGACTAGATGGCGTGCAAAAGATGACCTAATTCTACGTGACATGAGCATGGCATTTTTAATAAAATTCGAAATTAAAAATAACCTATATTTAAACATGCAATCTTTATTAAGGAAATTGAACTAAATTTAATCTAGAGCAATATTTTTGGATTTTTATTTTAAAAATTCGGAATAATATATTACCCTAAATATGCAATATTATCTAAAAACAATATACTCTAGTTTATTATCTAATTATTTTGGAATTTTTTTAGAAAAAAAATTAATTCAAATGAAG
This sequence comes from Corymbia calophylla, assembly GCA_014182845.1. NCBI lineage: Eukaryota > Viridiplantae > Streptophyta > Magnoliopsida > Myrtales > Myrtaceae > Corymbia > Corymbia calophylla. The sequence continues at coordinate 23,587,204 of CM024703.1, forward strand.
GAAAAATAGAAAGAAATCACATCTAAATTGAGCATTGCACCAAATCGTGTTAGTATCCATGTTGATTTAATTTGGAAATAAATTGATAAATCGTATCTCGAACATAAAATCAGATTGGCCGATTTTTCACGAAATTGCAAATTATATCTTGGACATGAGATTGGATCGATTTTCCCGTACAATCATGAATCGTATATCGAGCATAAGATCGGATTGACGATTGTGGCATGTTAAGAAATCATGGAATAATCTCTAATTTAAAAGGCTACTCAATAGTGTGAATATGATAATATATTGTGAATTTCATCACATGCATCAACGATATTTCAAATAAGAAAATAAAATATTTGAAAATAGAATTATACAAGATGTTTTTTACCCAATCTCAATATTTGCTTCCAAATTTGGCAACTCGTGAACGGTGGATCAACGCAGTTCCCAATGAAGGACTCGTCGGATCAAGGAATGGCTCAGCGCTACAACTTGACTTTGGCGGACGTCGAACTTGCTGAATGCACATGGTTACTACTAAAATCGAGTGATCCCGAAAAAGCGACCTGTGACGATATTCTTTGAATATTCAACTTGGACTTTCAAAGCCCCACAGTCAAATTTTCAACTTGTCCACCCTTGATGGTCCGTGTGTATGAAGAAGAACTGTAACAAAACTCAAGCGAACCGTCCAAATAAAAACTGACGTCATTTGGTCGTGCAGGGACGTTGGAGTTGGGCAGCAATCCATCTGGTCGGCCGTAGATCGTCACAACTGGGAGCTCCGTGGACAACAACTCGCACAACTCGCCAAGGGCAAGGAACTCAGGAAAGCAGCAGTGCGTCATCGAGAGGCTGGGTGTGGCGGCTCATTGACTAGGCGGGTGGCTCTCCCTCGAAGGGGCTGAAGTGCGACGAAGCTTGGGCACCGGGCAAAGCTCCGCCTCATACGAAGGAGTTCCACGGACGCGATTGAGCTCGAGTAGCAAGTTACAGCCGAGAAGATGCAAAGCTTGAAGGAGAAGCGGCCCCTCTCTCCCTACCCTTTTGACTTTTCCAGATGTGTCAAAGAGAGGACAAGCTCTCTAGACACACCTTTCTCTATTAAGAAAATATTAGGTAGGTTTCATACTCCACGTAGGCGATGTGGAAAACCACACAAAATTTGACACGTGGAGTCTAGGCCCATGGAAAAGTTTCAAACTCTGCAGACTCCTCTCTCTCTCCTCTCTCTCTCTATGACGGCCTAGGTAGTGATGCGTGGGGCGGAGTCCCCGAACGTGCGTAGGGAGGGGCGCATCTCTTGTCCCACATCACCTAAGGGAGAGTCATGGGCTAGTAGATAAGGTTTGAGTTTTGTATCCTATGTAACGTGTTTTTGGGCGAAGCCCAGTGAACAAAGCCGTGTAGGCCTTGACCCAAAGTGGACAATATTACACAGTGATAGACCCAGGTCCTTACAAATGGTATCAGAGCCGACTAACAACCACATGTGGGGCCACAGGATGGGCATGGAAGTGGATCCTATGCCCAACGAGGATGCTGTTCCTAAAGGGGGGAGAATGTGACGGCCCAGGCGGCGGTGTGTGGGGTGGAGTCCCCGGACATGCATAGGGAGGGGCACGTCTCTTGTCCCACATTGCCTAGGGAGAGAGTCCTAGGCTAGTTTTTTTTTTTTTGATTAGAATCCTAGGCTAGTTGATAAGGCTTGGTTTCTGTATTTTATGTAACGCGTTTTTGGGCGAAGCCCAGAGAACAAACCCGTGCGGGCCTTGGCCCAAAACGGACAATATTACACATTGATAGGCTCAGGTCCTTACACAATGGCCACGGCACAACCCCGAAGGATTAGCGGTCATCCGGCAACGCCGGGCTCTCTTCTTAATGTAACCATGCAACACATCATCAAGCAATTCATTCGTTTCTTTACTCTATCGTGAATGCAACATAATTCGTACTTACATGACATGGTATTGCAATTGACACATGTATAATATAATGTAGTAATATCCAAAGTCACGTACAACAATAACAATCTAATTACTCACAAAAATTGCAACAATCAGCAATTAATTAATCACATACTTCAACGGGGAATAATAATCAACAATCAATTAATATCCAAGGACATCTCATAAACCCCATAGATAACCGACATTTAATAACACTATTAAACAATTAATCCATTTAATATTAATAACAATTAATTACCTTCCAAAAACTTTATTTAATAAAATCATTTCCCTTTAATAACCAAGAAATTAATCACAATTAAACTTGGGAAAAATAAGCCTTAATAATATTTTTCACAAAATTTCTCAATTAAAACCATTTCCGATAAATAATGGTAATTATTTTTCCCAAAAATAATTAATATCCCGAATTAAATAATAATAATAATAATAATAATAATAATTCGAAATTATAAAATAATTAATTAATCCGAAAATAATAAATTATTATTATTTAATCCAAAAATAATAATTATATTTAATAATAATAACCATGATTACTATTCCCAACCCAACAAAGGTTAATTAACCCAACTACAATTAACTAACCCAACCAAGGTTACTTTAATCTAACCGCGATTACTTTAACCAATTACAGTTACTTTATTTTAGCGATTACTTTAACCATAGTTAACACTAATCCAAATCAGCCAATAATATAAAAATGCTAATCTATCATCAACCAAAAGCATAATCCAAGCGTTATACTAATTAAACTACTCCTAAGCAAGATTAATCCCTAACTTAGGGATTAGGTGATTAACTCACGTAGCCTAAAAATTTAGCGACACCGGAGCGATGGCAAGGGCGAGGACTATGCGGGATTAGTTCGAGGGCAGCGGTAGACTACGGCCGAATCTGACCTAAATAGCACTAGAATGTTGTTTAGGCGGAAAAGGCAGTAGTGGCTAAGGGCGGTCGGATGGGCAGCCGGTGGTGAGCGACTAGCCTCCAGACAACAACAGCTCCACGCTGGACAATAGAAGCATCTTTGGTGACAGCAGCAAGGGTAGCAACCAACAGTGGACAACAAGGATGGTAGAAATGAAGAGGAAAAATGAAGAGAAAAGAGAGAGAGAAAAGGGGCTGAGGTAGAGGGCGGCTGAGTTGGAAATGGAGGAGAGAAAGGGCTGGATAATGTCTAACAAGGCCAAGGTGAGTGGCAAGCCCACTTGGGCCAAGGGCCAAAGAAAAACAAACAAAACAAGGCCAAAACAAAGCCAATTTGGGTCACCAAAGAAAAGGTTGAGAAGAAAGGCCCAAGGGCTGAGAAGAGAGAAGAGAAATAGACCAACTTGGGCCCATCTTGGGCTGGGCTGAATGGGCGTAAGGCCCATTGGGCTGCCGATCTTGGGCCGGCCCATTTGTAGATCGAAACCTGGTCCAAAAATTCCTTTTCCGACACTTTAAAGCCCAACGAAAAACTCTAGAATAAATGAGACGACGTGCAAATATTTAGTCCTGACATCACTAAGAAGTCGGTTCCCAAAATTGGATTCAAAATCAAGGCTAAATTGAGTTGATTGCGTTGTAGTACAATTTGGACTATCGGGCACCCCTTTATGCTTTTTTCCTCACGTTTGACCCATGGTTGACAATTTTTCGATCCACGTTTAAGCCAATTCTCGAGTTAGGAATGTCTTTCGATTTTCATGTGATCTCGGATGCTCAATTGATAATCCTAAGTACAAGATAAAAATGATTCGGTTTAGTGTTGTTCGTAATTCGTATCGAAGTCGTGCAGAAATCACTCGCAACTCGACTTCATAGTTCTATCAAATCGATTTATTTATGTTTTCCTAATAGTCTAGTACTAGAGGATATCATTCCCACTCAAGCTCTTACGGTCGAAGGGTTCGTTCCTGATTGAAATTACGAGTCGTACGTGTATCATTTCCTATCGGCATCTCTCTATAATCCGTTATCCCTCGAACAATTAGTTCAGAATATTTGTACTGACCAGGCATTCGATGAACATCGCCATTTTATAAAATCCCAAAATGGGATCGATTTTCAAGATGTTACAGGTGGAGTCAGCGGCAAGGGCTGGATGTGACGTCCTGAAATTCGAGCCCTTTTAGGGATGAGTGAACGTGAATTTCGCCAATGCATTGTTGGTTGATTCCGCTCGGACCCAATCATTTCCGAGATACCGACCTTGAGGGGAAAGGCTGCGGGACGTAACTCGTGCGACTAAAGAACTTGACCTGGGAAAACGACTCGACCGTGAGACTTGCGTAAGGACGATCCTGTAGTCATGCAGGCCGATTTCAAGGACGAATAGAAGTCGATTCGCGGACAGAAATAATGGGACGGCGGGTGATTCCGTCTACTGTTATTGAACCCGCGAACGGCCCTATGTTGATCCTTGATAATCGTGTACTTTGAAATAAGAATCGATCCTTCGCAATTTCATGTAGTCAAGGACGTCCATGTGTCAAGAAGTCTTGAACGTGGTTTGGCACGAGTCGGTTACGCGTGAATCCTCGAAGCCGCCTGTCAGTCTGAATTATACCAAAATGACATTTGGGAAAAATTCTGGAGGCATGAGAATCCAAGATTGGACTTTGAATTTTCGGGAATGTCCGGGACGGACTTTTGGATGATGCTTCCTCAATAGTCAGCAGTGTCAGTTGAGCCGAGTTTTTGGGAAAGGGATTTTCGGACCGAGGAACCGAGCCTATGAGGACGTGGGCCGGGCAAGAACAGTGAGGGCCTCAAGCCCAAGGTGGGATGGCCACCGTGGAAGACCGAGACAACGAGTGAGCCGTTGGGCCAAAACCGATCGTTAACCCTCCCGAGCCCATTGCCTAAACGTGAGCCAATTCGAGCCCAACAAATTCCCGAGCCCATTCCTATTCATTTTCCGGCCCGTTTCCTAGGCCCGCCTTTCATTTTCAGCCCAAGGGCACATTGGGAAGTGTGCAAGGTGGAAATGACCAAAATGCCCTTGGATATTTTGAAGAAAAGTCAAAAAGGAAGAGAGAGAAGATGATGTCATGTTTTTGGGACTTGAGCCAAGCAATTAATGCCATTAATTGAGGCTTATCTTCAGCCTCACTTCACTCTCTCTCTCCTCTTCATCTTCTCCAAAAATCGTGACCCTCTCTCTCCCCTTGCTTCCCTTGCTTTCCCAGTTTCGTTTCGATCTCTCACCGAAATTGGAGTTGTTCGTTGCCTTCCCGGTGGAATCTCGGGCCGTGCCACCTATCAAAATGTTCAGCACAGAAATTACGTACTGTTCACGGTGGCCGATCGCCGAACGGAGCTATCTTCCGACCCGTACGGCGGCCAGAAGTCGGAGGTCCTCCGTCCGTCACTGTGCAGCGCCTCCTGTACAGCTTCGGCTTTTCTTCCGTTTCTCTCCATTTTTGGCCTACCCAATGCCCACACCAGCCACACACAACTCCCCTCGACCCCCAGAGTCTCCGGTCACCGGCCACGAGCTCGCCGGAGCTCCGGCCAGCTTGTTTTTGCTCCGACCAGCAACCTCCTCCTCCTGCAGTGCTGTTTTGTGAAGTTCAGTGGGGAACCCGAGCTTGTTGCTGCTGTCTACAGCCCGGGACCACCTTGGAGTATCGTGAGAGAAGTCCCCGGGTGTCGGGTTCGTCGCCGCCGCCGTGCCCGTGTCGCCGGCCCGCTTAACGGGTGAGTTTAGCTCCTAAACCCTATTTAGTGCCTAAACTTGCTTAGGGTTGGGTTAATTAGTGTTAAGGGCTGATTAAGATGTTTAATTAAGTGCATTAGCCCTAAGATAGGTGGTTAGATTAAGGGTTAAGATTAGATTAGCTTAATCTTGTTTAATTATGCTTAATTGTGTGTTATGTGCTAATTAAGCATGCTTTGCTTGATTAAATTGATTAATTGTATTAATTGATTGATTTATTTAATTTCTGCATTTATTGATTAAATTATGTGATTTTTGGATTAAATGATTTAATTATTAAATTCGGAAATTTCACTGTTCACGATTACTGTTCACGTGCACTATTCACGGCACTGTTCATCCGGAAGTGAAATTGTGCATAATTTCATGTGCCTTGATCATATGAAGTGAATTGAATGTGGTATTGTATAAGCATCCGCTTGAATTGTGTGATTTTCACAAAAGAAAGAAAATGGGTTGTCCGAGGGACATCGGAAATGGACCGCCTTTATGAGAAAGAAAGTGATTTGTCCGAGGGACACTGGAAATGGACCGCTTTTATGAGAAAGGTGGGGAAAATGGTTTGTCCGAGGGATATCGGAAATGGACCGCTTTTGTGAGAAATGATTTGAGGTTTCATATGCAAGCATGTGTGCATTGGCTAATGCTCAAAGATAATAAGTGAGTTGTGATGGTATGCTTGCATGATCACAAAGTTGAAACCGCCGTCTCGGGAGAGTATCCCTTGACGTTCTGTGGGCATGCGGTCTCGGGAGAGTATCCCTTGACGTTCATTGGGCATGCGGTCTCGGGAGAGTATCCCTTGACGTCTTTTGGGCACGGAATGGCACGGTTGCGCCTCTGCGGAGGAAGGGCGCCGTAGCGCCGTTGCGCCTTGGTTGTAGCCCTATAGGGCAGTAATCACCGGAACACGTGTGGATGCGAGAGTGCATGAGAAAACATGGCATCATTGGTTCCGATTATACATGAGATGATCACATCATTTATGGTGCGCACGTATGAATTGATAACGTGCAGGGTGTGGCAATGGCCAGGTGAGATCGTTTGTGACGCGACTCGCATGTGATTGATGAACTGCATCATCTAACGGCCATGTGCATTGCGTGTATTGTGCTGACTTATAACGTGCGGGGTATGGCATACCGGGTAGGTTGCATGCGAACCGACTTTTGATTGTTGGTTGACCCTGCTTGATGTTTTATTGTTGATTGCTGGTTGTTTGTGATTGGGTTGAGTGAGGGTGGTTCTGGAGAGATACCCCAGGTTGAGTTGGTGTACTAACCGGGGCTTAGGGAAAGAACTCGCTGAGATTTTATCTCAACCCGTCGTGGTTAACATTTTTCAGGCCTTTAGAATGGCGCACCCACAGTGGAGAATCCTGCCCCCACTCCACCAGTGATCAACCTGACGGAGTCGAGTCCGATGGGTCCGAGTGACCATGGTGTTGAACCCGAGGGTTCATTTTGTACAGCTGGATTAGCCTAGCCTAGTTCCTTTTTGGTTTGGCTTAAAGGATGGATCGGCCCCTGTTGTCGGGCTTGTAAATCGGAAAACGATCCTCCGTTGGTTAATCTAGTAAACTATATAAATGAATAGTGATGGTTGTTCTTACTTTGTTCATCCTCTATCCCCGATTGATTGATTGTTTGTTTGTTGGACTGGGATGGTTCGTCTTCGCTTGCGCATAACGAAAGATTAAAATGAATGGTCGTCGACGAGTCCTGGGACGTCGCTTTCTATCGACCAAGAGAAGGGGTTGTCGCGAGCTCGAGAGTCTTTGGTATCAAAGCGAGGTCGAGACTTGGAGTGATAAGGTGCGTGGGATTTTTGGGATAGTGAGATAGGGATGGCTTTTATATTACGTGCCTGTGATTGCTTTTGTGGCCTTGTGTGGCTTTGTGTGGTGGCGGGTTGCTCATAGTCCAGAGTGATGAGCAATCCTGAGCAGAGAGAGCCCTTAGGCGTCGGGCAGCGTCTGGTCAGACCAGTGCTAGAGGTAGCGTGCAAGCAGATCCTAGGTTAGACGGGATCCTGCTAGCGCTAGAGACCTTGTTAGGGCAGCAAGCTGAGTGCTTATGCTGTGGTCCTTGTGGTTCCTCTAGTGAGAGGAGAGGTCTGTGAGAGATCGACGCCTAGGCTGGTAGAGCAGTTCCCGAGACTGAAGCCACCGAGATTCAGAGGCGTGGGCGACCCTGCAGCTGCGACCCTTTAGATAAGGGATAGTGAGAGGACTGTTTCAGTGCTAGGGTGTTCAGAGTCAGACAAAGTGCCTTTGGCGGCTTATCAGCTTCAAGGTAATGCCATTATTGAGTGGGAAGCCTCTCAAGGAAGAGTGTTCCCTGAAGGCACGGTTCAGACATGGGGTGCCTTTCGCAAAGCGTTCAATGGGAAATGCTTCTTAGACAGTGCGAGAGAGTCAAAGATGGCAGAGTTCCAACAGTTTTGTCAGAATCAGATGTCAGTGGATTAGTATGAGGCGAAGTTCGCTGAGTTGGCCAAGTAATGGCCGAGGTTGGTAGAGAACCCTGTGGATAGGGCGAGACGTTTTAGAGATGGCTTGAAACCACAATTGAAAGCCCAGCTGGTGCCCTTGAACTTAAAGAGCTTTGACGAGATGTACGAAAGGGCCTAGATGATAGAGAAGAACATGATCGAGAGGGCGATCGCATCTGGCTCGCGGTTCGTGCCTAATAGAGACAATCGTCGGTTCGGGAAGGGACCGATGATGGGGCGAAGGGATCCCATCCCACCTAACAGAAAGAATTACGTGGGAAAGCCGACTGCCCGAAACTAGGTCGCGAGGAAGGCATTGCATATGGTAGATTGTCATGGAAAGACAATTCAGTTTAACCCAGTAGTGGGTGGTCATTTTGAGTTTGTGGGAAATCGAGGAGAACCCTTTGTTCTTCTGATTTCGTCACTTGAGGTGACTTAATTGTTAGAATCTGGGTGTCAAGAGTATTTGGCATTGGTGGCAAATACGCTGGTAGAAGGATCAAATATGGAGGATATTGCTGTAACATCCCAAATTTCGGCAAGCCCGAATTATTGGAAAAGGATTTAACGGGCCGAGTTTTGGAGCCAAATATTTGGAATTCGTGCTTCAGGGGTAAAAAGACCAAATTACCCCTTTCTAGAAGTTTGTTTGAATTTTTGTCTTGTTCTCTTTTCTTTTTCTTTTTCTTTTCTTCTTTTCTTTTCCCCCCATCTTCCTCCGCACGTTTCTCTCTCCTCCTCCTCCTCACGTTCCCGTCGGCAGCCCCCCACTTGTCCCCATCTTATCTCGATCTTTTTCCCTTTGACCGGTCTCCCTTCTCTCTCTCTCTCCTCCCCTTCCCCCATGCACGTCGACGTCTTCTCTCTCCCCGCAGCCTTCTTCTTCCTCCCTCTTCTTTTTCCTTCTTCTTCTTCTTCCTCGGGTTTCTCGGAGCCGCCGCCGCCCCGTTTCCCCCCGCCGGCGAGCCTAGCGACCGCCACCCGTCACCGCCGCACCCCCGCCGCCCCACCAGCTCGCCGCCGTCCGCCGGCCTTAGGCCGAACTCCGCTCCGCCCAGCTTTTTCCTCCTCTCCTCCCGTCTTCTCCCTCCGTCCGAGCGTGCCGTCGTCCCTACCGGTTCCCGGTCGCCCTCCGGCCGCCGCAACGCCGGCCGCCTTTGCGACGCCGGACCGTTGCCACGAACCACCGCCCGCTCGCTTCCACCGTTGCTGTCCCTTTTTCTCCCCCTCGGTTCTTGTTCGAACCGAGCCCCGGAGCCGCCCGCCTGGACGCCGGAGCGACGGACCGCCACCTCGCCGTCGCTCAGTCGCTCAGTCGCCGCCGTCTCTCGCCCGACCACCCAGCTCGGTCGCCGTCGCCTCCGCTGGTCTCTCTCTCTCTTTCTGTTCGGGTTGGAGCCGAGATGGCTGCTCTCGCCGTCCAGCCGCCCTTCGCCGTCGTCCCTCCGCCCTGGCCGCCGCCCGTCGCCCGCCTGCACCCCGTCGGAGGCCGACCGACCACCTGGCCGGTTACCACCCCGAACCGCTCTCTCCGCCTCCTTCCGGCCTTCGTTTTCCTTTCGCCGGAGCCGTCCGCCCGCTTGCCGGAGCTGCTGGCCGCCGTCCGGAGCCGCGGCCGCCCACCGCCTAGCCTCGTGACGCCACGCCCCGCCGGGTCCTCCGTGTCCCGGCTTGTCGCCGCGTGGACGGCCGCCTCGGCCGCCGAGACCCGGCCCCGGCCGCCTCGCCCCGACGCGCCGGAAGTTCCGGGCGTTCCCCTCGCCGCCGCCGTCGCGCCGTGTCGTCGGAATCGCTAAACCGTGAGTCAATTTCCTAATCCCTTAGTTAGGGGTTAATCTTGCTTAGAGTAGTTTAATTAGTTTAAGCTTGGATTAATGATTTGGATGATTATTGTTAGTGTTTTAATATTATTTGATTAAGCTTTGCTTAGTGTTAAGTATGGTTATGATTAATAAATATTATTATTTTTTTTTTTTGGAATAAATAATAATTATTTATTATTTTCGGAATTAATTAATTAATTATTAAATTAATTTATAATTTCGAATTATTAATAGTAATATTGTTATTACTATTCATTGCTGAAAATTAATTATTTTTGGAGAAAATAATTAATTGTGATTATTTATTGAAATTGTTTTAATTGAGTAATTTTTGGGGAAAATTACTATGGTCTATTTTTCCAAAGTCAATAGTATTTATATACTACTTTATTAAATGACATTGGTTTATTAAAGAAGGGTTTTACTAAATGGAATTATTTGGATTGGATAATTAATTATGGGATTGAAAAATAATTATAAGTATTTTGTGGGAGTAAATTATTTTATGGGAACAATCGACTATATTATGCTTCTTAAATGAGTATTTTGAGTATAATTATAGTTTATACTTATTTTTGGGGAATAGTTGATTGTCGTCGTCGTGAAGACACGTATTTATTTATTATTGAATATTGAGACGTGCTTATTTATTATTGAAGATTGAGACGTGTGGTTGGGCACCGTAATTATTGAGGTGTGACTTGCAACTTTCGTGAGTGAATGGACTGTTGCTGTTATGCGTGACTGTTGGGCACTATTGCATTTCATTATACGTGTGCCAACTGTAAAAGCATGTTGCGTGAGCACGAATTGTATGTGCATTCACGACAGAGCAAAGAAAAGAATGGATTGTTTGATGATGTGTTGCATGGTCACATTAAGAGGAGAGCCCGGCGCTGCCGGTAGACCGCCAACCCTTGGGGTTGTGCCGTGGCCTTTTGGTCGTCCTGACTTCGGTCGGTTGCCTGACAGTGGTCAGTTGCGGGGCTGCGGCAGTGAGCGGGCCCCATGCTCCATAGGGAATGCCGTCGATGGGAGAGAGCCCGTGACGTCGCCGTGCCTCATGGGGGAGGACGATGCCTGGTCTTCGACCGGTAGACCACCAACCATAAGGTTGTGCCGTGGCCCTAGTGGTCGTAATAATCGGAGCATGTGTGGGTGTGAGATATGAGAAAGCTGTGTGCAATGCTCTGATTATTCGCATGCTCTTAATGTCGTGATGTTGAAATGACAGTTTCTGCAGGTTGCGTGTGCCAAGGCAAGGTAGGGTCGCCTGTGTTTGCATCTGCTTATTAAACTGTCGTCTGATATACTGCTTGAAGTGTGGTATGTGTTGTTTGCCGGAACTAGGTTGCATGGTTAGATTGCTCCTAAGGCGAGCGAAGTTCCTAACCGGGGCTTAGGACTTTGACTTGCTGAGTTTATCTCAACCCGTCGTGGTTAACATTTTTCAGGTCCGTAGGATGGAGGATCGACGCGTGTTACGGCTCGTGGCCGTCTTTGAAGGGAGTAGATTAACCCCGGCTTGTCGGTTTCATTGGCTCGTTAGGAAGATGCCCGTGGTAAGGGCTTGTACTTGTAAACTTCCTAGGGTTAATCGTTAGTTAATAAAGCGATACTTTGGATGTGTTCTTATTGGGTTTTCTTGCTATCCCTGTTTTTGTAATTGACCGGGGTATTGTGTTTCGCTTCCGCATGCGTTTAATTAAAAGATAAAAATAACGGTCGGCGACGGATCCCTGGGAGTCGCAAATCAAATGACCGCAAGAGAATGGGGTTGCCGCGTGCTCGAGTGTCGGGCGTGACAGCCCCGTCGATTTTGGTATCAGAGCCTGGTCAATACATGGAGTGATAAGGTGCGATGGGTTTTGGGATAGTTAGTTAGGAAAACACCTCGTGCTTGTGTTTGTTTATTTGATTCTTTGGCTATAAGCGGGTCGTTCATAATTTCTAGTTCCTCATGGGATTGGAAATAAGGTTTTTGTGATAATTCTATTAGACGAACGATCCTGATTCGAGAGTTCTTGAGGAAGGGCAGTTGAAGGATGGGCTAGTGTTAAATTGGTTGAACCGTTCTTGAAGTTTGAGTTGTCCAAGTCCGCTAGGATGAGTAACTCTGAGGTTGCAACCTTCTGGATCAAAGGATTGGAGTAAGCGTTCGCATTGCTAGAATGCTCAGAGGAAGATCATATAGTCCTGGCAGAGTACCAATTGCAAGGTAAAGTGAGCATGTGGTGGGAAATAACCCAAGGAAGGGTTTTGCCCAAAAGTACGGTCCTCAAGTGGAGTACTACCGACCAAGCGTTCGGCGGAGAATGCTTTTCTGAGTACACATGGGAGCCAAAGGTGACTGAATTCCTGCAATTTTGTCAGAATCATTTGTCAGTTGTGCAATAGGAGGTTAAGGTTGCAGAGTTCTCGAAGTATGTTCAGAGAATGATTGAGAATTTAGTAGACCGAGTCAGAAGGTCAGAGATGGTTTGAAATCAGAAATCAAGGAGGACCTTTGATCCTTTCGATTTTATCATTGGAAGTAACTCGTTTATTGGATGAAGGTTGCTAAGATTGTTGGACGATTGTGGTTAATTTGTTAATTGAGGAATTAAGTATGGATTGTTGCACCTATGCATTGATTATCGGCAGTATAACCAAAGGACGGTCATAAACAAGTATCAATTACCAAGGACAGATGACACACTGGGTGTGATATGGTCACTAAGAGATTACCGTACCGTTGTTTGGATTAATTAATGCGCTAGTTGATTTTATGGATTTGATGGATTAACTGATTAAGGCGTATTTGGATTGATTCGGAATTATGTTCGTGAACGATATATTGGAAATATTCGATGATTTAGAGGAACACGAACATCACTTGAGGGTAGTGCTATAGACCATTCAAGAGCATAAAACAGTACGCCAAGTTTAATATGTACGAGTTTGGATTTACTCGCATAGCTTTTGTGGGTCGAGTGATTTTGGACGAAAGAAATTCTATGGACCCACTAAGATCAAGGCATCAGGAATTGACCAACACTTATGACAGTGACAGAAGTTCAAAGTTTTCTGAGTCGGACAGATTATTACAGGTAATTCGTAGAAAGGTTCTCTACGGTAACTACGCCTTTGATACGAAGGTTAACGAAGGACGTAAGAATTTGAATGGACGAATAAGTGCGAGCATAATGTTTAAGAGCTTAAGTATAAGCTGATTACTGCACCAGTTTTGAGGATTTAGTCTATTATTGGAGAATACGAGATTTGCAGTGAGGTGTCGTATAAGTGATTTGACTGTGTGGTAAGGCAATAAAGAAGATTGGTTGCTTACACGTCACGACAATTGAGGTCATTGGATTTAATGGAAGTCGGATAAGTTTTATCTTGATAATTTGAGGAGTTGTAGGTATGGGATCATAAGAGATCAAATGGTGATAATCTTTGATAAAATTTATGGTGGATGATTTATTACTCGGAGGTCTTAGATTCGATTAAGATATGAATTTACCCAAGGTGGATTATTTCGAGAAATAAACAAGATAGGGATTTGAGGAATGGATTTTTGTCTTCGGTGGATTAAGAATTAATTATCCCCGGATGCTAGGTGGATAAATGGTGAAGTAGCATTATCAATGATTTTCTTCTTGAGGTATTAATAAGGATTTGAAGAAGTACCCGAAAGCCTTTAGTGCAATAAATGACATTTGGGTTGCACTAATTTTCAAATGATTGAGGTGATATTTTGGTTTGATTATTAAATGGACGTGAAAAGAATGTTGAAAGAACAATCGATGGTTTGTGGAATTCGGACAGCGATTTGATGGAAATTCGGTGAATCAGAATTCAAGTGTCGATAAGTGACCCCGTGGAAACGAGCTCATGGGTTGACGAGCTGGAAGAAGTTTTGTACTTTGAAGTGCTTAGACGAGGTTAAAACCGTGAGGCTTGGTATGGGACAGGCCAAAGCGGATAATACCTCTATGAGATAAAGCATGTCTAAAATGGACTTTTGCTAGTAGTGGTGCAGTTCACAGATGCCCGTAACGACTGATCCGACGAGGGCGGGGAGTGGTCGCCGGGGGCCGAGTGCTCGAGCAAGGAGCGACTGGCGGCGAGCTTCTAGGATGTCGAAAGGGCGAAATGAAATGGGCGAACTATGCACCTTGTGCAAAAAGAGAGTGCTTGTGGGATAAGATTTTATCGGTGTGGTATAGCAGAAATATGGTCAAGTTTGTGGAACTCCAGTTTATTGGAACAAGGTCAGAGAAAGGACGATAACTAGTTCAGAGATGGTTTTGCAGTTGATGGATGTTATGAAGATATCAGGGACAGTGCAAAGTCGCTAAAAAATTGATGCGAGTAAAGGACTAAGGCCTTTGGAATTTCAAGTAGGGAATTATGTTTTCCTTAAGGTGTCGCCTCTGAAAGGGACATCTCAATTGGTTAAGAAAGGAAAGTTGAGCCCTAGACATATCGAACCTTTCGAAATTTGGAGCGAATAAAGATTTTGGCCTTAAATGGATAAAGAAAGCAAGTTTGAGCACCGTCGGCGCTTATAGCCGAGTGGTATCGCGGGATGAAGCCGCTTGGTCCGATCGGGGTTTCGAATCCCGAGCGGCGGTTAGCCGCTTAGAAAAAAAAAAAAAAAAAAAAAAAAGAAGAAGAAAAACTAACTTTTTGCAACTTTCTTTTTTGCAAAAGTGGACAAGTGCTTAGCCTTTTGGAACCAAAGACAGTTTGGGCAGGACTGGAAGTTTTGGCAGCATTGAAAGTGTTTGATAGCATTATGAGGTAGAATGAACGACTTGGGAAAAAAAGAATGCAATGAGGCATCAATACCCCCATCAGTTTAAGGATGCAGAAAGTCCTACAAATTTCGAGGACGAAATTTTGTTAAGGGGGGAAGAGTTGTAACATCCCGAATTTCGGCAAGCCCGAATTATTGGAAAAGGATTTAACGGGCCGAGTTTTGGAGCCAAATATTTGGAATTCGTGCTTCAGGGGTAAAAAGACCAAATTACCCCTTTCTAGAAGTTTGTTTGAATTTTTGTCTTGTTCTCTTTTCTTTTTCTTTTTCTTTTCTTCTTTTCTTTTCCCCCCATCTTCCTCCGCACGTTTCTCTCTCCTCTCCCTTTTCTCTCTCCTCCTCCTCCTCACGTTCCCTGTCGGCAGCCCCCCACTTGTCCCCATCTTATCTTATCTTTTCCCTTTGACCGGTCTCCCTCTCTCTCTCTCTCTCTCCTCCCCTTCCCCCATGCACGTCGACGTCTTCTCTCTCCCCCCGCAGCTTCTTCTTCCTCCTCTTCTTTTCCCTATTCTTCTTCTTTTTCCTCGGGGTTTCTCGGCCGGAGCCGCTGCCGCCCTGCTTCCCCGCCGGCGAGCCTAGCGACCGCCACCCGTCACCGCCGCACCCCCGCCGTCCCGCCAGCTCGCCGCCGTCCGCCGGCCTTAGGCCGAACCTGCTCCGCCCAGCTTTTTCCTCCTCTCCTCCTCGTCTTCTCCCCCTCCGTCCGAGCGTGCCGTCGCCCCGCTCCGGTTCTCGTCGCCCCCTCCGGTGCCGCGCAACACCGGCCGCCTTGCGACGCCGGACCGTCGCCACGAACCACCGCCCCGCTTTGCTTCCACCGTTGCTGTCCCTTTTTTCCCCCTCGGTTCTGGTTCGAACCGAGCCAGCCCGGAGCTGCCCGCCCGGACGCCGGAGCGACGGACCGCCACCCGCCGTCGCTCGGTCGCCGCCGTCCCTCGCCCGACCACCCGGCTCGGTCGCCGTCGCCTCCGCTGGTCTCTCTCTCTCTTTCTGTTCGGGTTGGAGCCGAGATGGCTGCTCTTGCCGTCCAGCCGCCCTTCGCCGTCGTCCCTCCGCCCTGGCCGCCGCCCGTCGTCCGCCCAGACCCCGTCGGAGGCCGACCGACCACCTTGGCCGGTTACCACCCCCGAACCAGCTCTCCGCCTCCTTCCAGCTTCTGTTTTCCCTTCGCCGGAGCCGTCCGCCTGCCTTGCCGGAGCTGCTGGCCGCCGTCCGGAGCTGCCGGGCCGCCCACCAGCTAGCCTCGTGACGCCACAGCCGCTGGTCCTCCGTGTCCCAACTTGTCGCCGCGTGGACAGCCGCCTCGGCCGGCCGAGACCGGTCTGGGCCGCCTCGTCCCGACGCGCCGGAAGTTCCCGGGCGTTCCCCTCGCCGCCGCCGTCGCGCTCGTGTCGTCGGAATCGCTAAACCGTGAGTCGATTTCCTAATCCCTTAGTTAGGGGTTAATCTTGCTTAGGAGTAGTTTAATTAGTTTAAGCTTGGATTAATGATTTGGATGATTATTGTTAGTGTTTTAATATTATTTGATTAAGCTTTGCTTAGTGTTAAGTATGGTTATGATTAATAAATATTATTATTATTTTTTTTGGAATAAATAATAATTATTTATTATTTTCGGAATTAATTAATTAATTATTAAATTAATTTATAATTTCGAATTATTAATAGTAATATTGTTATTACTATTCATTGCTGAAAATTAATTATTTTTGGAGAAAATAATTAATTGTGATTATTTATTGAAATTGTTTTAATTGAGTAATTTTTGGGGAAAATTACTATGGTCTATTTTTCCAAAGTCAATAGTATTTATATACTACTTTATTAAATGACATTGGTTTATTAAAGAAGGGTTTTACTAAATGGAATTATTTGGATTGGATAATTAATTATGGGATTGAAAAATAATTATAAGTATTTTGTGGGA
Organism: Corymbia calophylla; assembly: GCA_014182845.1. Taxonomy (NCBI): domain Eukaryota; kingdom Viridiplantae; phylum Streptophyta; class Magnoliopsida; order Myrtales; family Myrtaceae; genus Corymbia; species Corymbia calophylla. The sequence continues at coordinate 23,603,924 of CM024703.1, forward strand.
GTAAATTATTTTATGGGAACAATCGACTATATTATGCTTCTTAAATGAGTATTTTGAGTATAATTATAGTTTATACTTATTTTTGAGATAATTGAGTATTATTGGGGAATAGTTGATTGTCGTCGTCGTGAAGACACGTATTTATTTATTATTGAATATTGAGACGTGCTTATTTTATTATTGAAGATTGAGACGTGTGGTTGGGCACCGTAATTATTGAGGTGTGACTTGCAACTTTCGTGAGTGAATGGATGTTGCTGTTATGCGTGACTGTTGGGCACTATTGCATTTCATTATACGTGTGCCAACCAGCAAAAGCATGTTGCGTGAGCACGAATTGTATGTGCATTCACGACGGAGCAAAGAAAAGAATGGATTGTTTGATGATGTGTTGCATGGTCACATTAAGAGGAGAGCCGGCACGCGGTAGACCGCCAACCCTTGGTGTTGTGCCGTGGCCTTTTGGTCGCCCCGACTTCGGTCGGTTGCTCCGACAGCAGTGGTAAGTTGCGGGGCTGCGGCGGTGGTGAGCGGGCCCCATGCTCCATAGGGAATGCCGTCGATGGGAGAGAGCCCGTGACGTCGCCGTGCCTCATGGGGAGGACGATGCCGGTCTTCGACCGGTAGACCGCCAACCATAAGGTTGTGCCGTGGCCCTAGTGGTCGTAATAATCGGAGCATGTGTGGGTGTGAGATATGAGAAAGCTGTGTGCAATGCTCTGATTATTCGCATGCCTCTTAATGTCGTGATGTTGAAATGACAGTTTCTGCAGGTTGCGTGTGCCAAGGCAAGGTAGGGTCGCTTGTGTTTGCATCTCGCTATTAAAGCGTCGTCGATATACCGCTTGAAGTGTGGTATGTGTTGTTTGCCGGAACTAGGTTGCATGGTTAGATTGCTCCTAAGGCGAGCGAAGTTCCTAACCGGGGCTTAGGACTTTGACTTGCTGAGTTTATCTCAACCCGTCGTGGTTAACATTTTTCAGGTCCGTAGGATGGAGGATCGACGCGTGTTACGGCTCGTGGCCGTCTTTGAAGGGAGTAGATTAACCCTGGCTTGTCGGTTTCATTGGCTCGTTAGGAAGATGCCCGTGGTAAGGGCTTGTACTTGTAAACTTCCTAGGGTTAATCAGTTAGTTAATAAAGCGATACTTTGGATGTGTTCTTATTGGGTTTTCTTGCTATCCCTGTTTTTGTAATTGACCGGGGTATTGTGTTTCGCTTCCGCATGCATTTAATTAAAAGATAAAAATAACGGTCGGCGACGGATCCTGGGGAGTCGCAAATCAAATGACCGCAAGAGAACAGGGGTTGCCGCGTGCTCGAGGGTCGGGGCGTGACAATTGCAATAATAGGAGAGTACATGAATATGTTTCTCGAGGAATTGCCGGGATTGCCCTAGAAGAGGAAATTGAGTTTGTGATTGAGTTGGCCCCTGGGATTGAATTGATTTCCAAGGCGCCTTATAGGATGGCATTGTCAGAATTGAAAGAACCGAAGGTTCAGACGCATTGGGACGAGCGTCTCCTTGGGGAGTGCCGGTACTATTTGTAAGGAAAAAGGACGGTTTGTTGAGATTGTGCATTGATTACCGACAGCTTAATCAAGTGACGATTAAGAACAAGTATCCGTTGCCAAGGATTGATGATTGCGTTCATTGACGATATCCTGGTGTACTCGAGGAGTCCAGAGGATCATGAGAGACACCTGAGATTAGTACTGTAGACCTTGAGGAAGCATGAACTTTATGCTAAGTTAGCAAGTGCAAGTTTTGGCTATCTCGCGTGGCATTTTTAGGGCATGTAATTTCAAGTGAAGGGATCGTCGTTGACCTGGCTAAGATCGAGGCGGTCATGAATTGGCCGAGACCTATGACGGTAACTGAGATTCGAAGTTTCTTGGCATTGGCGGGATATTACAGATGTTTCATGGAGAAATTTCTTTGCAATAGCCATGCCATTGACGAGGTTGTTAAAGAAAGAGGAGAGGTTTGATTCGATGGACAAGTGCGAGCATAGTTTCCAAGAGCTCAAGAGTAAACCTGTCTTGACATTACTGTCTGGTCCTGGTGGGTACAAAATCTACAGTGACGCATGATTTGGAATTAGCGGTAATCATCTTTGCCTCATGTTCAACGAGATGGATGGAACTTCTTAAGGATTGTGATTGTGAAATTTTGTATCATCCGGGGAAAGCGAACAAAGTGGCAGATGCGCTCAGTCGAAGTCGACAATTGCACAGATGAGAGTACGAGAATGGATTCTCTTGGAGGGAGTCGGGAACTCAGATTTTAAAATTGAGGTTGGCCATCTTACTAGTCTAATGGCCACTCTCAGGGTGGAACCCGAGATGCAAAGTAGGATTAAGAGTGCCTAAGCGATGGATTCTGAAATTCTTAAGATCCTATAGATGGATCAGGCAAAGAAGGAAGCAAACTTTCAAGTGTCCGAGGATGGGACATTGAGGTTTCGAGGGCGATTGTGCGTTCCGAAAGATGCAGAACTTAAGGAGTGGTACGGTATGAAGTTGGACATTGCAAAGCACGTGGCTAATTGTTTGACTTGTCAACAAGTAAAGGCTTAGTATTGTAAGCCTGGTGGACTGCTGCAACCTCTTGAGATTCCCAAGTGGAAGTGGGAACACATTATCATGGATTTGTGATGGGACTGCCAAGGAGTCAGCAAGGCAATGACTCGATTTGGGTAGTGTTGACAGATTGACGAAGTCAACTTACTTCGTTGCGGTAACAAAAGATTTTACGTTGGATAGGTATGCAGAGTTGTACGTACATCAGATTGTGCGCATACATGGAGTTCTAGTGACGATCACATCTGACCGTGATCTTAAGTTTGTGGCAACTTTCTGGAAAAGTTTGTAGTCGGCCTTGGGGACGAAACTGCAGTATAGTACGGCGTACCATCCGCAGACGGACGATCAATCAGAAAGGGTTTGAAGAAGTATTTGAAAGCCTTTAGTGCGATAAATGACATTTGGTTTGCACTAATTTTCACGTGGTTGAGGCGAATTCTTGGTTTGGTTATTAAATGGACGTGAAAGGAATATTGAAAGAAAAATCGGTGGTTTGTGGAATTCGAATAGTGGTTCGATGGAAATTCAGTGAATCAGATTTCAAGTGTCAATAAGTGACCCCGTGGAAACGAACTCATGGGTTGACGAGTTAGAGAAAGTTTTGCACTTTGAGGTGCTCGGATGAGGTTAAAACCTTGAAGCTTGGTATGGGACAGGCCAAGGCGGATAATACCTCTATGAGATGGTGCATTTCTAAAAGGGACTAGTAGTGGTGCAGTTCGAAGATGCCCATAACGACTAATCCGACGAGGGCGGGGAGTGGTCGCTGGGGCCAAAGTGCCTGAGCAAGGAGCGACTCCTGGCAGGCTTCTAGGATGTTGAAAGAGGCAAAAATGAAGCGAACCGCGACCTTTGTGCAAAAAGAGAGTACTTGTGGGATAAGAGTTCATCGGAATGGCATAGCCGAAATGTGGTCAAGTTTTTGGAACTCTAGTCTATGAAGCGAGATCGGGAACGGGAATCACCGGTTCAAAAATTGGTTTAGCAATTGTTGAATGCAGTTCGATTATCGAGGCGAGACTAAAGACAGCTCGAGTCGTCGAAGAGTAATGCGGATAAGCGTCGTAGACCATTGGAGTTTAAAGTGGGCGATCATGTGTTTCGAAAGTATCACCGATGAGGGGTACTTCCAGATTTGGCAAGAAAGGAAAGTTAACTACGAGGTACGTTGGATCCTTTGAAATTTTGGAAAGGATCAGGGTTTTAGCGTACGTCTTGCGTTGCCACCGAAACTTGCTCAAGTACATGATATTTTTCCACGTGTCCATGTTGAGAAAGTATGAACCGGACTCGACTCATGTATTGAATTTTGAGGAACTGGACGTAGACGACAGGGTGTCGTACGTGGAGAGGCCGATACGGATAGAGGACCGTAAAGAGCAAGTACTCCGAAACAAGACTATTGCCTTGGTTAAGGTGATCCGGGCAAAGCATCACGTAACGAGAGGGAGCAACATGGGAAAGTGAGAAAGTGATGAAGCATCGGCACCCCCATCTTTTTGAGGATTTGTCGGTGGTTGCAAATTTCGAGGACGAAATTTTTGTAAGGGGGAAGAATTGTGACGTCCGAAATTCGAGCCCTTTTAGGGATGAGTGAACGTGAATTTCGCCAATGCATTGTTTGTTGATTCCGCTCGGACCCAATCATTTCCGAGATACCGACCTTGAGGGGAAAGGCTGCGAGGACGAACTCGTGCGACTAAAGAACTTGACTGGGAAAACGACTCGGACCGTGAGACTTGCGTAAGGACGATCCCGTAGTCATGCGAGCCGATTTCAAGGACGAATAGAAGTCGATTCGCGGACAGAAATAATGGGACGGCGGGTGATTCCGTCTCGTTATTGAACCCGCGAACGGCCCTATGTCGATCCTTGATAATCGTGTACTTTGAAATAAGAATCGATCCTTCGCAATTTCATGTAGTCAAGGACGTCCATGTGTCAAGAAGTCTTGAACGTGATTTGGCACGAGTTGGTTACGTGTGAATCCTCGAAGCCGCCTGTCAGTCTGAATTATACCAAAATGACATTTGGGAAAAATTCACAAGGCATGAGAATCCAAGATTGGACTTCGAATTTTCGGGAATGTCCGGGACGGACTTTTGGATGATGCTTCCTCAATAGTCAGCAGTGTCAGTTGAGCCGAGTTTTTGGGAAAGGGATTTTCGGACCGAGGAACCAAGCCTATGAGGACGTGGGCCGGGCAAGAACGGTGAGGGCCTCAAGCCCAAGGTGGGATGGCCACCGTGGAAGACCGAGACAACGAGTGAGCCGTCGGGCCAAAACCGATCGTTAACCTCCCGAGCCCATTGCCTAAACGTGAGCCAATTCGAGCCCAACAAATTCCCGAGCCCATTCCTATTCATTTTCCAGCCCGTTTCCTAGGCCCGCCTTTCATTTTCAGCCCAAGGGCACATTGGGAAGTGTGCAAGGTGGAAATGACCAAAATGCCCTTGGATATTTTGAAGAAAAGTCAAAAAGGAAGAGAGAGAAGATGATGTCATGTTTTTGGGACTTGAGCCAAGCAATTAATGCCATTAATTGAGGCTTATCTTCAGCCTCACTTCACTCTCTCTCTCCTCTTCATCTTCTCCAAAAATCAGCCCTCTCTCCCCCTTGCTTCCCTTGCTTTCCTGCGGTTTCGGTTTCGACCTCTCACCGAAATTGGAGTTGTTCGTTGCCTTCCCGGTGGAATCTCGGGCAGTGCCACCTATCAAAATGTTCAGTACAGAAATTACGTACTGTTCACGGTGGCCGATCGCCGAACGGAGCTGCCTTCCGACCCGTACGGCGGCCAGAAGTCGGCGGTCCTCCATCCGTCACTGTGCAGCGCCTCTTGTACAGCTTCGGCTTTTCTTCCGTTTCTCTCCATTTTTGGCCTACCCAATGCCCACACCAGCCACACACAACTCCCCCTCGATCCCCAGGAGCCTCCGGTCACCGGCCCACGAGCTCGCCGGAGCTCCGGCCAGCTTGTTTTTGCTCCGACCAGCAACCTCCTCCTCTGCCCAGTCTTTGTTTTGTGAAGTTCGGTGGGGAACCCGAGCTTGTTGCTGCTGTCTACAGCCCGGGACCACCTTGGAGTGTCGTGAGAGAAGTCCCCGGGTGTCGGGTTCGTCGCCGCCGCCGTGCCCGTGTCGCCGGCCGGCTTAACGGGTGAGTTTAGCTCCTAAACCCTATTTAGTGCCTAAACTTGCTTAGGGTTGGGTTAATTAGTGTTAAGGGCTGATTAAGATGTTTAATTAAGTGCATTAGCCCTAAGATAGGTGGTTAGATTAAGGGTTAAGATTAGATTAGCTTAATCTTGTTTAATTATGCTTAATTGTGTGTTATGTGCTAATTAAGCATGCTTTGCTTGATTAAATTGATTAATTGTATTAATTGATTGATTTATTTAATTTCTGCATTTATTGATTAAATTATGTGATTTTTGGATTAAATGATTTAATTATTAAATTCGGAAATTTCACTGTTCATGTGCACTGTTTACGATCACTGTTCACGTGTGCATTCGTGATCTGTTCACTCACTTTGTTCATCCGGAAGTGAAATTGTGCATAATTTCATGTGCCTTGATCATATGAAGTGAATTGAATGTGGTATTGCATAAGCATCCGCTTGAATTGTGTGATTTTCACAAAAGAAAGAAAATGGTTTGTCCAGGGACAGGAAATGGACCGCCTTTATGAGAAAGAAAGTGATTTGTCCGAGGGACACCGGAAATGGACCGCCTTTATGAGAAAGGTGGGGAAAATGGTTTGTCCGAGGGATATCGGAAATGGACCACTTTTGTGAGAAATGATTTGAGGTTTCATATGCAAGCATGTGTGCATTGGCTAATGCTCAAAGATAATAAGTGAGTTGTGATGGTATGCTTGCATGATCACTAAGTTGAAACCGCCGTCTCGGGAGAGTATCCCTTGACGTTCTGTGGGCATGCCGTCTCGGGAGAGTATCCCTTGACGTTCATTGGGCATGCGGTCTCGGGAGAGTATCCCTTGACGTTCTGTGGGCATACGGTCTCGGGAGAGTATCCCTTGACGTTCATTGGGCATGCGGTCTCGGGAGAGTATCCCTTGACGTTCATTGGGCATGCTGTCTCGGGAGAGTATCCCTTGACGTCTTTTGGGCACGGAATGGTACGGTTGCGCCTCTGCGGAGGAAGGGCGCCGTAGCGCCGTTGCGCCTTGGTTGTAGCCGTGTAGGGCAGTAATAATCGGAACACGTGTGGATGCGAGAGTGCATGAGAAAACATGGCATCATTGGTTCCGATTATACATGAGATGATCACATCATTTATGGCACGCACGTATGAATTGATAACGTGCGGGGTGTGGCAATGGCAGTGAGATCGCTTGTGACGCGACTCGCATGTGATTGATGAACTGCATCATCTAACGGCCATGTGCATTGCGTGTATTGTGCTGACTTATAACGTGCAGGGTATGGCATACCGGGTAAGGTTGCATGCGAACCGACTTTTGATTGTTGGTTGACCCTACTTGATGTTTTATTGTTGATTGCTGGTTGTTTGTGATTGGGTTGAGTGAGGGTGGTTCTGGAGAGATACCCCAGGTTGAGTTGGTGTACTAACCGGGGCTTAGGGGAAGAACTTGCTGAGATTTTATCTCAACCCGTCGTGGTTAACATTTTTCAGGCCTTTAGAATGGCGCACCCACAGTGGAGAATCCTGCCCCCACTCCACCAGTGATCAACCTGACGGAGTCGAGTCCGATGGGTCCGAGTGACCATGGTGTTGAACCCGAGGGTTCATTTTGTACAGCTGGATTAGCCTAGCCTAGTTCCTTTTTGGTTTGGCTTAGAGGATGGATCGGCCCCTGTTGTCGGGCTTGTAAATCGGAAAACGATCCTCCGTTGGTTAATCTAGTAAAACTTGTATAAATGAATAGTGATGGTTGTTCTTACTTGTTCATCCTCTATCCCCGATTGATTGATTGTTTGTTTGTTGGGTGGGGATGGTTCGTCTTCCGCTTGCGCATAACGAAAGATTAAAATGAATGGTCGTCGACGAGTCCTGGGACGTCGCTTTCTATCGACCAAGAGAAGGGGTTGTCGCGAGCTCGAGAGTCGGGGCGTGACACTAGAGGAGAGAGAGATAGAGGCTGACCAAGCTTGTCCAATAAGTTAAGGCAAGTGGCAAGTCCACTTGTGCCAAGGACCAATGAAAAAAAGCAAAACAAAGCCTAACGGGGACCACAAAATAAAAGATGGCCCATGGGCTGAGAAAGGGAAGGAAATGAGACAGCTTAGGCCCACCTTGGGTTGGGCAAGATAGGCGCAAGACCCATTGGGCCTGCCCTCTAGCGGGCCCAAATTCCCAGTCCAAAATTTTCTTTTCTGACACTATAAGACCTCTCGGAAAACTTGAGGATAAATGAGGCGACGTTCAAATATTTAGTCATGACATCCTTGAGAAGTCGGTTCCCAAAATCGAATTAAAATTCGCAGCTAAATTGAGTCGATTGCAACCGTAATACAATTAGACTATCGAGCGCCCCTTTAGGATTTTTCCTCGTCGACAGTCCATCGATCCATGTTTAAGCCATTTCTCAAATCAAGGTTGTTCTTCAATTGTCACGTGGTTCCGGGGGCTCAATTGATAATCCCGAGCACTAAATAAAAAGGAATCGATTTAGTGTCACTCGCAACTCGTACCAAAGTCGTGCGGAATCACCCATGACCTGACTTTGTACTTCTGCTGAATCAATTTATTTCTGTTTCCCTCATAGTCTAGTACTAGAGGGTATCGTTCCCACCCAGGTCCTTATGGTCGAAGAGTTCATCCCTGATCGGAATTGCGGGTCTACGCATATCGTTCCCTATCGGTGCCTCCCCATAGTTCGTTATTCCACAGATTATTAGTTCGAAATATTTGTACTAACCAAACACTTGATCAACATTGCCATTTGATAAAATCCCAAAATGAAGTCATTTTCAAGATGTTACAAATTGTCTACACTTTACTGCTCAACTAGGCCTGTTATCGATAAATGCTAAAACTCAATTCAATAGAATTACTAAAGGGTTCAATATATATTAAGATATCCATTAACCCGATCATTTAAATTAGAAAATCAATTAATTAACGTAAGCCCATATTATAGGAAATTTCAAATATTCTCCCTCTTGGACTACATTAATTAACTCATTTTTATTTTTGAAAATGATTTTATTTTGAAAACGACACTCTTGGGTAATAACTGGAAATATATTTTATGTGGCCACAATTTTGAAAAATAATATTCCAATAATGGCATATCAAAACCAATCAAATCCTATATAACCTTAGTATTAGACTATGGCGATCAAAGTGTTAAGAAAATACGCAACACATGATCTTCCATAATCACATATAATAAGTATTATATTCTCATGGATCATAGGCCTAGTAGTGTAGTAAAAAATAATGACAATATGTGATCAAAAGTATACACTATTATTTATTAGTCCTCAATGCAATTTCTCAACGATATGAAATTGCATTAGCACAATTTCTAAATAATATGAAATTGTCTTAATTTGATTTCTAAACAACATGAAATTGCACAACTATATCACAATTCAACATGAGATCTCAAAATTAGTAACATCTAGTCTTCTTTAAACTAAAATATGTTTAAAGATACTAGTTTATGTTTCTATTTCTCAATCGACAGGAGAAAAGAGAATAATCACCATAAAATCAACAATGATGATCATCAAAAGTAAATGTTCTAATAAAGATCATAAAAGCATTATCAATTTGTATATAACTACAATATCTAGAAAACAAACTATGCATAACTCTCACTAACAAAGAGATTAAAAAATCTAAAACACCCATCTTCTTTACATGTTCTTGAAACAAAATGGTCGTGAACTTTGTTTTAGAGGATCAAGCAACATGGACTCAATTCTAATATCCTCAATTACAATATCTCCTTTTTTGACTAAGTCCATATCCACAATTTCTAGAGCAAACTCTATGTCTTGTTTCCCCCTTTTGAAATTTGATCCAATTAACATTTTAACAGTGCCATTGTTATTGCTTACAATAAATGTAACTGTTTGTCACACATAATGCAATAAGATCAATTATGGACAAAGAGCAGTTCAATAAAATAATTAGCACATTATAAACTCTTCTTTGGGTAGAGTATATAATGTACCATTATTTTTTCACAACATGAAAATTATAAAACGACAACAAGGAGAATTACACATAATTGTCAATGATTCATCTCTTTTGTATAGATAAATCCTTTAAATTATACATGTCCGTTATGTCAATATATAGAAATGATAAGGATAATTACATAAAATCATCAAGGATTCATCCATATGCATCTCCATTATCGCAACATAGAGAGGAATTGCACGTAACTCTCAAAATTTATCACTTTTTGGTAAATAAACCTTTTGAGTCACATATCCTCATCAATCATCTCTAATATATCAATATAAAGGGGAATTACATATAACTTTTAAAAAAATTATTCCCTTTGGGCAGATAAAAAAAATTTGAGTCATACATCTCCATCAATTAAATTTGGAATTTATCTTCATACAATTTTCAAATTAATATACACAATAACCCCCTTTGGGCGGGTGATTGTGTATACTAATTTTTATCAATAAGGAACTTCAACAATTTACAAACATTGACAATTTGTAAATAATGTTCCATTTAATTAATGCCCAAAAATTTATCAAACAATATGAAGCACTTTATGACATGTGCTTCCCAAGGTCATATTGCATTTATCAAACAACAATTTTTGCCACAATTTTATGTGCTTATTTCTATAATTAAGCACCTCATATTGCATAATTAAACTAAAGCAAGAGAGTATATATAATCTATACCAAACTAGAGAAAGTGGATACCGCCATCCCCTCTCTCATATGCTATAATAAATTTCCATAAATTAAAAATTTGCAAAAATAGGCACAAATTTTTTTATGGAATTAATATGGATAACAATAAATAATTTCAAATAAATATTAAATATGACAAAAATTAGAATTAACCATAAAAAAAGAAATTAAAAATAGGCATATTAAAAAAAAAATTGAAACAAAACGAGTCTTGGAGGACCTTACATACGCCCCAAGCACCATTCCGTGTGTGTAGAGCTAGCAGCTCGATTGGAGGTCTTTTTCAACCTCCACGATGCTTCAATGAATAAAAAAAATATCCCTTGACATGCATGATATATATTGCCAAGAATAATACTTGTAAAGACCAACTACAACTTGAAAATTTGGTTAATAATTATAGGAAACCATATAATTTGGTCAACAAGTCCAACTTGGATTTTCCCTTCTCTTGACCATGAGTTCAACAAAATCAAGAAAGTGAATTTAGGTATAATTAAGACAATCTTACATCCAATCAAAATCCAAGACGAATCAATCGAAGAAAATCTGAACTAAATTGTCCATATTCAAGCTTCAAAATTTCGCATCTAACATCCATGGCCGAAAATTTGGTTTTCTCAAAATTGAGTCAAAAAAAAAAAAAAAAAAAACTCAGCTTAAAGTAATCAAGATGTTCTAAAACATGTATGTAACAATACCCATATAACAATTTCTAACATACATCATTCAATTGAAAGTAATTTGAAAATTCTAGAACATTTTTAAGAGTATGAACCCTAAACCTAAGGTGCATTACATTGTATGGCACCTCTATACCCTTTTCTTTGCTCATCATACTTCTTCAATACTCAAAAATATCATGTTCTATTTCCAACAAAGTGCCATTACCTATCGAGAAAAAGGAAAAAAAAAAACTACAGAATCCACTCAAAAGATATGTTCCCCTAAACAAACCAGCACCTTGGCAAGAAAATAACATTCGAATAAATGCACATTCAAAAAGGAAGATTCCCCGCCCAGCTCCAAATCTCATAGCCCCAGAGCCCGCCACAACCATCTTCTCGAGCCTGCCAAGTTCCCACTTCTAGGTCCACCAAATCAACCCCAACCATTGAATCAACTGTGAACCTACTCTATATAGCACGAGCGGCTTAAATTCGCGACCTTTCCTAGGTCACAAGAACACATACCCATCCACGCGGCAGTTCAGATAGTAAAATTGTAGGCATTGAATCACGCAAGCCATAACTCATTATCCTCACGGACTTCCAAGTGGTGAGCGTAAAGAGGGATAGCTGTCCACAAGTAAGACATAGCTGTTGGGTTTTCATGAATCATGTATAGGCAATTTAATATAAACGCAGCGGAAACAAAAATGAAATATTTCTATACATGTTTCTCCAAAGGTGTTGTTCGTGCGTTTTAATCAAAAATCTGATTATAAGAAGGGGGTTAAACGAATTACCTCTCGAAGCACGCTTTAAACGAACTGGTTCAAATGTTCTTCAGTTTGAGCCCCACAAACGTCGGACCTCTAGTTCAGACACACCACCAATAGACGTCGAATGAAGAGAGAACTTGTGGATAATCACCACTACGATTGTGCTAGCAATTTCGTGGAGATAATCCTTCGTATCCTTGATATTTTAGCCACAGCCCAAATGAAAGAATCCTTCGTTTTTCTCTTCTTTTTTTTCGTTTGCGTATGTACGCGCACAAAAAAAAAACGCACACTCACGCCTTTTATAGAACCGTTCTACAAGTGGGTAACCACACACGATCGACAACCGTCACCAATTGTGGGACGACCAGCAACCGTTGCCGATCGTGTCGCTCATGCACACGATCAGCAACCATTGCTGATCGTGCCTTGCATGCATGATGGTCGGCAATTGCTGACCATCATGCCATGCATAATTTTTTTTTTTTTTATTCAAAATTAAAATTCGCACATCACATGTGCGTTGCACACGGTCAGCAACAATTGTTGACCGTGTGCATCTTTTAATTAAAAAATAAATAAATAAAAGAAGACATGATCTTTATGTGCATATTCGGGGTACATTAACGTGCATCCACTTTGGGCATGCGTGTGCATCATATGCACGTAGGCTCGTGACTATAATACAAATTAAATTAAATCACATTTAATTTAATTTCATGTCGACTCAATGCGACTGTAGTAATTTGCAAACACATTTGCAAAATTATTTCTCTCTCATTCCACGTTATCTAAATTGGTTATGGTGTGTGACATCCCTAGGTTCATCACTAAGCTGGTAGTAAGACTTGTACTAACACATTAGTACTCCCAAAATAATTAATTGTCCCGATTAATCTTTGGGTCTTACAAGCCATGATTGACATCTAGCAATATGTCATGGCTACCCGGATAGTGTGAATGCTTTAAGAACATAATGAACCCGTCGTTTTGGCTACAATGTAATTTAATCCCTCTGTCTTACTATGTCCCGATCGAACAAAGACCATGGAATATTTGTCAAGTCACCAATTCGATCATATGCACAAATCTAATTGACATGTATTTTATTCGAGACATAAACAATTTATTCTCAATTACAACCCCGGCCGAGGATTTCAATGCATTGTCATAATTAGATTGCATAGGACATTATTATTATACCTTGCATATAACAAGGAGACAGATTCCATATTGCGTACACGTGCAACTTCGTATATGAACAAACTATGACCATCAGGTATAAAGACGGATCAACGACCCGGCATTATATGCACCCGTGAACCATAGTTGCTCGATACACAAGTTAACACTGTACCTCAGGTCTAAGGATTATTTACACAAGTCCAAAACATGAACAATTAGACATTGACCACGCTAAAAGCTTCCATGTTGCTAATTGTTCCATATGCGTCACGTTCAGTGAATTTGTCTAATACAAACACGTGTTCTAACTCGGGCATCGCAATACCTAATGACTTGCGGCTCGTCATTCCCTTAAGTATCCAATACTTAATGGTGAAGTTAAGAAACACTGCGGTCTCAACGGGATTATAAATATCCACTCAATAATCCATTGACCAGAAGCAGTTTAAAGATTCAGTCTAACTATGAACCCGTCACAATATTCTTGACGTCTCAAGAATAGGTCTAGTTACAACTGATCTTATGGAATCATTCATAAAATAATTGGACAAATGAATGAATACGTCATTGCCATTCATTAAATAATAATGATAATAGTACAACTGAAATCCCTAATATGTAACTATTACATAGTAGCTTTAGGGCATACATCCAACAATAGCTACCACTATGTTAGCACATCCCATGTCCAAATGCAAATACCATAAAGGCACTATGAACCGAACTCACGAGATTGAGTTGCAAACTTGAGACAAGTATGCTATCCCACACACGGCCCTCTCGGCCTTAATAGGGACTGCCTATTAGTCACCAAGTTCTTCCTTAGACTCTGAACTCAGATCATAGTAAACTCTAGAATATCGGAAATTCTGATGCACAGGATCCCCTAAGGGCAAGTGCAGAGCATACTCCAGGATTTTTCTCAATCATAGTGTTTGAGCAGAACCACCGTTCTGGACTAGAAGAGGATGGGAGTGTTTAGAAGATCATGTTGGAAGTAGAGTACACAATACACTTCTTATTTCACTCTCTGGTTTTTACAATGGGGGCTCCTTGCTTTTATATAGGCAGAGGATGATATAAGCGACAAGAGCAGGCAGACTGGCCATGATCTACCGTGTCCAAAACCATGCCATTGATCTTAACATCCCAAATTCTGAAGATGCTCTTGTTATCTCGGTCGACCACGACCAAACTTCTTGCATCCATGTCCCGAGGCAAATTCCTCGAAGTGAACTTGTTAAACTTCTTCCCGATAGTTGGGTCACCAACTACGAAAAACTCCATCAGAATTGTAAACCGGTCCAGTCCAGTGAACCACAGTTCACTAGGAAAAAAGATGGTACTGTTGCCATCAAGTTCAGTAAGACTAAAGAGGAATCTCCCTCCATTTTCCCTACCATTCTTCACTTTACTCCTTGTCCTACTGATCCAGTTTCATCAGAACCGGACAACAAACAATTTGTCCACTCTTTTGGACCTCAAAGACAGCCGATCCATCTCTTCAAAGATCCCACAGGACACTGTTTTTGGGATCCAAATTGTGCTTGTTCTTCATGTACAAGATTCGAAGATGAAGATGATACACCCTCCTCTAAGAAGAAGAAGAAGCAGGATGCACTCTATCAGCGATATCTTGATGGAGATCCAACTGTTGGACCTCTTGGAGAAGATGGTGGTAGATACCAGTTCATTGTCTCCTATGGACCACCCAAACCTCTTAAGGTAACCCCCACTCCATCTCCCTGTAAGCCAACCCTTTCTCCTGATTCACCATCACCCAAGCCTATGGTTACCTCACCTTTTTATAAGCCTATTCAGAAATGGGTAAGAAAGAACCTCTTTTGTCCCATCACTTTACCCAGACCAGGTACCTGTGTACCCCAACCTAAACCACCTCCAGTCCTACCCAATATATGCATGTTTCACCCCGAAGATTTCCCTCCACTTGAGGTCACAGAATCAGCTGAAGCTAGCAACCGTACCCGAAAATTCCCCCCGTTCGAAAAATTCTCTGACCCACAACAGAGATACCAGCACTCACCCAAAATACCAAACCCCACTGGCATTGATGCACAAGGACAACGAAAGCAGCCCTTTGCTGCTGAAACCGTCTTGAATTGGCAAACTGAGAATGCCCTTGCTCAGAATGAGCTCCTTGGTACTGTTGCTACACGCCTTGAACGTGTAGACAAGACCACCGACTTATCTTGTCGCATCTTTGAAAGACTTCCAAAAAAACGGCTTCATCTCGCTAGAAACCAAGCAGGCACCTCCTAGCCATTACTTGGAAGATCAAAGACCAGAAATTGAGAAACTCAAAAAACAAATCCAAATTCTCAAAAGTCAGCAGTCATTCACTTCAATTGACCCGCCCCTTTTTACCACTCCTTCCCTACCACACAAGCCAGAATCTTTATTTGGCTCATCATCCTCTTTTGCTGCTGTTTTAAGCTCAGCCGCCCCTCCTCCTCAGAATAATTTACTGACTCTTCGCGAAAATCTTCGTAAGCTTAAACTAAAGCAAAAGAAATCCCCTCCTCCTACAGAGTCTTCACCACCCTCTCCAAGAACACCCGAACATCCTCCTGACAATCATCCTCCTGCAAATCAACCTGCCACCTTGACCATTTCCAACCCACTCGAAAACTTCCTTCGCCGCCAGATCCCTTCCATCGCTGTTATCAACCCATCCGCTACAAGACAGGTTGAAACTTCATCTGAGTCTGATTCTGATATTTTTATCGAATCATCCTCTTTGGCAGAAACCTTTTTCATGGCAGATAGTGTCAAAGATGAAGAAATATTCTCTGAACCCGAAATCCATCACCAGGATCAACCTGATGCCACCCAATCTTTTACAGCCTCATCCTCCAAAGTTTACTTTACTCTGGATGACATTCCATATTGTAAGTGGCCTGACAGGCTTCAGGAATTTCATGCTTGGCTCACTGCCAGACCTATTTCTGAACCTAGCACTTATGATATTCTCTTGGAATTCACCAGTCGTTTTACAGGAGCACTTAAAGATTGGTGGCATACTGCTTCAGAACAAGACCAAATGTATCTCCTGACTCAGCCTCTGGATAATGCTATCTAGATAATCCACATGTATTTCATTGGCAAACCTGAAGATTCCAAAGAACTCAAAAGAAAGGAGTTCTTTGACCGAAAATGTTGTTCATTAAGGCGCAAAGATCTTGACCGACACTTCCAAGCTATGATCAAGCTATTCTATCTGCTTGGTGCAGATTGGAACCTCAAGCCTATCTTCTTAGCATCCATCCCAAGAGAACTGAGCCAAGCTGCGGAAAAAACTCTCCAGCAAAGACAGAAAAGTATAACTGAGGCTACTCTTGGTGAAATTCAGCAGGCCGTCCATATTGCCATAGAAGAACTTTGCCTCCGACGAGAAGCTTTCCGAAGCTTTCTCAAAGAAAACAGGAATCTTGACAAGGCATGTTTTAAACCCGGCCTAAAGATCAAATGTCCTAAGGATTGCTCTGACCCTTCCTGCACAGGGTGCAAAAAGAAAAGGCATTTTAAACGGCTCTCCTTCAACAAGACACGCAAAGGAAAAAGCAAAGGTAAGTGGAAATTCTTGCGAAAAAGCCGTCATCGCTCTTCTAAGAAGCGCAACAAAGACAGGTGTTATGTCTGCAACAAAAAAGGACATTTTGCCAAAAATTGTCCAAAGGCAAACAGGCGAGGAAGCCATCTGATAGACAAAATCACCAAAAGCACTAGCATCCAACTTGATGATTCGGACATTGAGTCCGTATTCGACCAACCATCTGAAAATACTCTCTGTGCTATCCAAACATATAGCTCAGACTCAGATTCTGAGAACGATGTCTTCACTTTCTTCCCTGATTCACCTGCAGAAATTGATCTCAATGAACCTGTCCATCACCCGTATATTCCGATCCACATCCTCTTGTCCAAATATCACAAACCAATCCCTTTGGTGGCACTCATTGATACTGGAGCAAGCTCTTCCATCTTAGACACAAAGATCCTCCCAGAAGAATTTTGGAAACCCTACACCAGGTATTTCAACTCTGCTTCTGGTGACACTTTTGCTACCAAGTATCGTAGTAAACCCATTACTCTTCAGTTCTTCCCCTAGTGTTCTCTTACCACCAAAGTTCTTGGTTCTCAGTCTCCAGACAAAGATATCATCATTGGTTGGGACATCCTGACTCAACTTCCCAAACTCAGAATTCTTTCTAATGGCCTTCGGTTCAAAAATCAATTCCGGGAATTTGTAGAAATTAAACGATTCTATGCTCTTCAACCGGCCATTCTAGACCCAATAATCCAAAGTTTACTTTCTTCTTGTGCTGAGACACACTCCCAGTTTTCCCAAACTTGTACCCAGCCCTTGGGGAAAAACTCTTCTTTTTATGTCAAACTTCCTTTCAAAAGGAATGAAGACATCAATCCTACAAAAACTAGTCATTCAGGAATGAGTCCTGAACATCTCGCACTGGCTCAACAAGAATGCTCAGAATTATTGGCACAAGGTCTCATTGAACCCTCTGACTCCCAATGGGCATGTGAAGCATTCTATGTCAACAAACGGGCCGAGCAGAACCGTGGAAAAATGAGGTTAGTAATTAATTACCAACCTCTGAATCAGTTCCTTCAGGATGATAAATTCCCATTGCCCCATCGAAATTCCCTTTTCCTGAGCCTTGCTCAAGCAAAGATCTATTCAAAATTTGATCTTAAGGCAGGATTTTGGCAATTGGGTATTGACCCAACAGACAGACCCAAAACTGGGTTCTGCATTCCAAACCAACACTTTCAATGGACAGTTGTTCCTTTTGGCCTCAAAACTGCACCTTCCCTTTTTCAAAAGGCTATGTGCAAAATCTTCGAGCCTATCCTTCAAAACTCCCAGATTTATATTGATGATATCATTTTGTTCAGTCCTGATGAACAAACCCATGGCCAACTCTTGGCACATTTTGCTGATATTGTTAAGAAGCATGGTATTATGTTTTCTCAGAAGAAAATGATTATTGCCCAAACGGAAATTGAATTCCTTGGCATGCGCCTCAAAGAAGGAACTTACTGCCCTGAACCTCATATTGCTGATGAACTCCAGAAATTTCCTGAAAAGGATCTCAATCCTAAGCAAGTTCAGCAATTCCTTGGTATTGTTAACTATCTACGAGATTTTGTTCCCCACATTTCTCAGCACTTACGACCCCTCCAAAGAATGCTCAAGAACAATCCCCCTCCATGGGGACTCAAGCAAACTCAGGCTGTTTCCCAGCTTAAACAGCTTTTGCAAAACCTTCCTCCTTTAAAGATCCCATCCAATGGCACATGGATTCTCCAAATTGATGCCAGCGACAAATATTGGGCAGCCATTCTTTTCGAAGAAATCCATGGAACCAGGTATATGTTTGCCTACAAAAGTGGCCGATTCTCTCAAGCAGAAATTCATTATCATTCCACTTTCAAAGAAATACTTGCAGTCAAGTATGGCATCAAAAAATTCGAATTCCATCTCATTGGACACCATTTTCTGGTCGAAATGGATATGTCCTCCTTCCCTCAAATGCTCAAGTTCAAACAGAAGCAAGTTCCCCATCCCCAATTGCTCCGATGGGCTGAATGGTTTTCCAAATACTCCTTTGAGGTCAAGCACATTCCAGGAACAAAGAATGTCCTAGCAGACTTCCTATCCAGACCCAAAGAACCAATTCAAACGATCAACATGTATGTCAAAAAGGAACCATTTTCAGACACGTACCGCACCACTGACATGCAATGTGGTTGGCCAAGTTTTAGATATCCTCCCGATATCACATTGGCTGTTCGACACAATGTCGTAAAAGAACGACTTCCAGAACTCATGTGGGAATATCATCTCCGAATTTTCCGAGAGCATGGAGGATTAATGCTTAGACCAGATGGACTCCACCCAGATTATCCATTTATTCATCCTCTCCATTGGTCTCCCAATGATGAATTTCCAGAAGACCTAAAATGGTTATTTTGGTACATGTTCAATTTGTACACCATAGCCATTGAATTTGCCACTGACAAAATTTTGCAGGTTTTTATCAAAAATGCAGCTGGTCATGATCATAACCAGAAATATCTACTGGATATTTTCGCATGGTTTAAACCTCACAAATACTGGAAGGAACTTTTCAAAATCCAAAATCGTCAAGGAAGGCCTGAACCGAGGAAAGACACACTATTGTCTTATTCCATCGACCATGGTCATATTGCCATCCCACCTTTGGATGGATTTCGACAAACCTTCATTTGCAGGAACTTCAAGTTACAAGCCCCAGGTTTTCAAAGAATTTGCACGAATTCACCAGACACTTCCTCACTCCACCTCCACCAGCAGACCTGCATCTCGAGAACTCCAGAGGATCATATGCCAAGAAAATCGCATCATCCCACCAGAAGCATGGCTTTCCCCACAGGTCCCTGCCTCTTGGGACCACCCTGCAGCCTGGAATCCCACTTGCGACCAAATCCAAGAAGCACTCCATATTTTTCGGCAGAATAATCCAAACTCCTCCACCCCCTATGATCCTTGGGGGGGGCCCCTTTCACAAGATCCTTGGGGTGACACCCAAAATTACGCCCCCTTTTCAGGCTCTTTCGGTGCTAGCTCATCTCGTCCACCAGACTTGTCAGCAGAAGAAATTGAGAATCTCATCCGTGCTTTCAAAAGAGAAAAAGATGGGGGATCCAGTCCATCAGACATCGATGAAGACGCCCTCCTCAAAGAGCAACTAGCCCATCATAACTCTGATGACTCGGACTATGATTACAATGCTAGAGACGGAAGAGACAAATAAAAGCCGTCCTGAAAACACTGTACACCGGTCATTGTACACTGTTCACTGTTCACCCAGTCTGTTTTTACTGTTCACCTAGTCTGTTTTTACTGTAGCACCAGGCGAAAAACTACTGTTCATAGCTTGGTCACGGGATTTCTTTAGGACTCCCTCTATGTGTAGCCCATAAGTGGCTAGTTTGTTCCCATAATTATGCCCGAGCATGGCCAGTCTGCCTACTCTTGTCGCTTATATCCTCCTCTGCCTATATAAGAGCAAGGAGCCCCCATTGTAAAAACCAGAGAGTGAAATAAGAAGTGTGTTGTGTACTCTATTTCCAACATGATCTTCTAAACACTCCCATCCTCTTCTAGTCCAGAACGGTGGTTCTGCTCAAACACTATGATTGAGAAAAATCCTGGAGTATGCTCTGCACTTGCCCTTAGGGGATCCTGTGCATCAGAATTTCCGATATTCTATAGTTTACTATGATCTGAGTTCAGAGTCTGAGGAAGAACTTGGTGACTAACATGCAATCCCTATTAAGGCCGAGAGGGCCGTGTGTGGGATAGCATACTTGTCTCAAGTTTGCAACTCAATCTCGTGAGTTCGGTACATAGTGGCCTTTTTTCTCAATAACAATTGTTCGTAGGACTACCCATAAGGGCCAAAGTTAGATAAACCTTCTAAAGAAATCTGAGAGAAAGCTTAATAACTGACCCAGACAACTGAATTAGATAACAATCTGACAAACAACCAATTTCAGACCATCGCATATTCACCCCAAGTCCTCCAGAGTATCTTGTCTTCCTCCTAGCATTATTTCACAGTCAAGCACGTCAACTTTGCAGAAATTAAGACTGTCCAACAAAGAATCAGCACACAATGGTTTGCCGACTACGAGAACTCATAAAGACTGCGCTCCTGCATCCTGTCTTCCTCACTTGCACTGAGAATTATTTGACCACTTATTGACCTTTCATCACACAATTTATCACCATCACCACCCTCTGAGACATGCCCGCTATTGGAACTTGAAGCAAGA
This sequence comes from Corymbia calophylla, assembly GCA_014182845.1. NCBI lineage: Eukaryota > Viridiplantae > Streptophyta > Magnoliopsida > Myrtales > Myrtaceae > Corymbia > Corymbia calophylla. The sequence continues at coordinate 23,624,877 of CM024703.1, forward strand.
TGCTGAGTACAAAAACCAGCAACGAGATATGAACGAATCGATGTTCACTCAATACTCAACGAAACTATACAAATCATATATAATTGGAAAGATCTCAACTTATGGAACAAAAGCCCTCAAGTTTCATAATTGAATGATCTATCTAGAATGTTTTCAAGTACACGCGCTTGTATCAAGGAAAGACATGAAAAAAAAAAATTATTCCTTTTGCTGATGCCAAAGAATCTCTTTACTTTCTTTGACTTGGGTTGTCACGAATTTTCCCTTTTTCTTTAATTTCGTTTTTCTTGGTTGAAAGAATCTCTCGGTGATCGGTGGAGTATGATTACCGAAAGGAAAAAAAAGTTCTTTCCTTAGTTTAGTTTCCTTTATATATATATATATAGTTTGAGGATCTCTTAATCAAAAATATGTTTTGGCGTTTTCCTCTACAAGTGCATGGTCTATGAGACCCTAAATTGTGTACAGAGTGAGAAGTTTTGAAAAAGTACTTTGATTGACCGAAGCTGCATAAGAATTTATAAATCACAATCTAATAGAAGCTCAAAACCAAAGGGAACAAACACAGTAAATACCATAACTAGATTTAAAAATAAAAAAAAGGGTTCTACAATCATATATGACATGCTCTAATACCATATGTAGAAAATTCTTCAAATAAATAACTAATTAATCAAGAATAAATCAGATTCATATATTAATGAAAAACATCAAAACCTATACATATAGTAGAATTAAAAACATACATATTTGAGCCATTACTTCACTCGAAAAAAAATAGATCAAACCGATAGTAATTAGCGATCTATTTGAATGCCAGATTATCCTCTTTATGATTTATTTCAATATAACAACTTTTAATGGGATTAAGCAACGTATAGGTATAATCTATCATTTTACAAGCTAGAGAGGGGATCTAGCAAACCCTAATCACTAGTATGCTAATTGAGCCCCTCCCATTACGGGCTTCAATCAAACATAATTGCTTACATTTTGTTGCTCAACTAGGCTTGTTATTGATAGATGCCAAAACCCAAAACAATAGGATCACTAAAAGGTTCAACATATATTGAAATATCCATTAACCGATCATTTAAAATAGAAAATTAATTAATTAATGTAAGTCCATATTATAGGAAATTTCTAACATATAATTAATAATTTACATAATATCGGTTTACACAAAAAGATGAAAGATGAGTAACAAAATGACAAGACAATTGAGCATCATACGATACTACCCTTTAGTACAATCATTCCATAGAAGCTAGTAGCTAGTAGCTGTAACATGGGCCAAAAAATGTTAAGACAAACCATAAACTGATTTGTTAAGGGCGCAAATGATAACCATTCTTTTTTTTTCTGTTTTTTTGGTTTTCTACCCGAGAAAAAAATTTGAAAAATCCATTTGGTAAAGCAATTTCCTTTTTTTCTATTTTTAGGACAATTTTTAGCTTAGAAATATATTTAAAATAAAAATGAGAAGTAGAAATCTTCTACTTTTCTAATTCTATAACAGAAACATAAATAAAAACTCTTCTCATCGCGTGCCCTTGCTACTCGTCGCCCATTGCTGCTGCCACCCAAGACGGAGATATTTAATAAGGCTTATCAATGCATTTGTGATCATGGAACATAAATTTTGTGTAGTTATTAAATGAGTAGACTCTTGGAATAGAAATTTAGTTTATTAAATCTTGCTCAAAAACTCATTCAGGGAAATAGAAATAGAGAATCTAATTCTGACCCTAAATTATTCTTAAGAACAAAATTATTTTCATTCGCATCCTAAGAAGCCACACAAACAGTAAAGAATAAGGACCTTTGTGCAATTTGGCCAGACATATGGTGCCAATTAGCCCCATTTTGAATTTCCAATAGGTAATTTTTCTTCATGTAGATCGACATATAAGTTGATCTTATAATTGACACTGACATGAAATGACGTGAGTCACCCGCCCAAAAATTGATCATGTTCAGTCGTCGCTTTCTTACATCCATACCTCTAGTCATACGAATGACTCCTTTCGACGAGAGAAGCCTCCTTTGATTAAGTCAATGTCACGTCCCGACTCTCGAGCTCGCGGTAACCCCATTCCATGGTCAATTGAAAGTGACGTCCCAAGACTCGGGGACGACCATTCATTTTATCTTTCATTAAGCACAAGCGAAAGGCGAACCATCTCCAAACAAACAAACAATCACATAGGGATAGAGGGATGAACAGTAAGAACAACATCAACTACTCATTTATTCAATTTACTAGATTAACCAATGAAAGATCGTTTTCCAAATTACAAGCCCAACAAAAGGGGCCGATCTATCCTCTAAGCCAAATCAAAAAGAAACTAGGCTAATCCAACTATACAAAATGAACCCTCAGGTTCAGCACCACGATCACTCGGACCCACCGGACTCAGGCTCCGTCGGGTCGATCACTAGTGGAGCGAGGGCAGAATTCTCCACTACGGGTGCATCATTCTAGGGGCCTGAAAGTGATTATACAATAACCATAAGATAAAATCTTAGCTAGTTCTTCCCCTAAGCCTCGGTTAGTATGCCAACTCAACTCAAGGTATCTCAACAGAACAACCTCTCACTCAACCCACAACCAACAACCAGAAACCTGCAAGCAAACAACAAACTAGGTCACCCAACAAACAATGTTCGATTCTCATGCAACCATACCCGGTATGCCATACCCTACACGTTAAATCTCATACAATGCAAACAAGGCACATGGCCGTTAGATGACACAATTCATCAATCACATGCGAGTCACGCCACAAGCGATCTCGCCTGGCCATTGCCACACCCTGCACGACTGTCAATTTATGTTTGCATACCATAAATAATGCAGTCATCACATTAAGAGCATGCAAATAATTAAAGCATATCACACAACTTTCTCATGTCTTACACCCACACATGATCCGATTAGTATGACCCCTCCTCCTAGGCCACGGTACAACCTTATGGTTGGCGGTTCCTGGCCAAGCTAGCTTCGTCCTCTTTACCTTGAAGCACGACGATGTCAAAGACTCACTCCCAAGACGGCATTTTCGAAGGAGCATAGGACCAGCCCACTACCGCAATCTTATAAAGTTAACCCCTCTCTGTCAAGCATCTGACCGAAGTCAGGCGACTAAACAGCCATGGCACAACCCCATAAGGATTGGTGATCTTCCGGCAACACCGGGTTCTCCTCTCAATGTGACCATACAACACATCATCAATCAATTCTTTCTTTTCTTTGTTCTGTCGTGAATGCACATACAGTTCGTGCTCACGCGACATGCTATTGCAATTAACACACGTATAATGTCATGCGGCAGTATCCAGCAGTCACGTACAATAGCAGCAGTCCAATCATTCACGAAAATTGCAATAATCAGCAATTCAAGTCACAGTCTGACAATTAATTCCGACCAATTAACATCACAGTACTCGCATACTTTTCTAAAATCATCACGTACCTCAATAATTACGGTACCCAACCACGCGTCTCAATATTCAATAATAAATAAGCACGTGTTATCACGACTACGACAATCAACCACTCCCATAAATAAGCAATTATCCCAAAATAAGTATAAACTATGATTACACTCAAAGATACTTATTTATGAAGCATATAATTCTATAGGTGATTGTTCCGATAAAATAATTTAAGTCCCACAAAATACTTATAATTATTTTCCAATCCATAATTAATTATCCAACCTAAATAATTCCATTTAATAAAACCCTTCTTTAATTAACCAATGTCATTTAATAATGTAATATATAAATACTATTGACTTTAGAAAATTAGACCATAGTAATTTTCCCACAAAATTACTCAATTAAAACCATTTCCCATAAATAATCACAATTAATTATTTTCCCCAAAATAATTAATTTTCAGAAATGAATAGTAATAACAATATTAATAATTCGAAATTATAAAATAATTTAATTGATTAATACATTAAATTCAAAAATTAAACAAAACATTAATTAAAACAATTAATCAAGCAATTAAGCTAAACATGCTCAATTAATCACCTAAACCACAAATAATCACAAATTAAGCATAATCAAGCACAATTAAGCTTAATAAGCAAAATTAAGCTAATCTAATCTTAACCATCTACCTAACTACCTATCTTAGGGCTAATACAATTTAATTAAACTTCTTAAACCAACATTAACACTAACTAACCCAACCCTAAGCAAATTTAGGCACTAAATAGGGATTATGGACTAAACTCACTCGTTAAGCGAGCCGACGACACGAATACAGCGGCGACAACAAACCCAATACCCAGGGCCCTCTACCACGACGTTCTAAGGCGGTCCCGGGTTCAAAACAGCAGCAACAAACTCAGAATTCCCACTGCAAGCTGGAAAAATTGATAGCAAAGGAGGAAAGTGGCTGACCGAAGGAAAACGGGTTGCCTGAAGCTTCAGCGAGCGGTTGGCCAATGACCGGCAACACTTGGGGGTCGAGAGGGAACTGCTGGTGGTTGGGATGGGCGGTGATTGGGTCGGAAATGGAGGAAAACAGCAGCAAAGCAGAAACTGGACAGCAGGAGGCGCTACAGTAGGTGGTCCGGCAACAGCCGGCTTTCGGCCAGCCGGCGGGTCGGCCAGCAGCTCCAATCGACAATCGGTCGACATGGTCCGTAAGGAAATTTTCTTTTGAGCACGATGGCGGGTGGCACAAGCCGTGATTCACATGGGAAGGGCATAAACAATTCGGTTTTTCGGAGGAAGGTCGGACTGGAAAACAAAAAGAAAGAAGGGAAACAAGGAGAGAAGTGATGTAACTAGTATTAACACCTAGAGAGAGGGTGAATAGGTGTAAAGGCAGTTTATGCGCAAATAATAACAATCTATTGCAATTTACAAACAGAAATTAAATAGAGAGAGTAGAGAAGATTGCAAACATAGTTTATAGTGGTTCGGCTTTGGACAAGCCTACGTCCACTCTCCAGGGGATCAGCCAATAGGCTGGATTTCACTATGTGATCAAAGGTGATTACACACTTTCGAGTGTTAGCACTTGGTGATGATATGTCTCACGAAGTCACTCTCTTTGGTAATACACTAGGATCACTCAATTTCGCACTATGAACAACAGATGAAGAACATAATCAAGCTTTGGAATATGTTCATCTACTCTATCTCTTAGGTCACATCCTATCCTTATATACTCTCCAAGCCACACTCGACCGTTGGCTCTTTCCTCGAGAGTTTAGTCTTCTCTTTCTTGGATAGACTTTATAAGGCAAGTCTTTTTTACCGTTGAAAGTAGATCAGATCCCCTTGAATTTTGTTCGCCCATACAATAAGAATCCGGGCTTTTAAAAGTGCTCAATTCTTCTTTGGAAGTTGTCCATTAATTGATCCTGCCAATCAGTTTAATACAACATAATCAATATAAATAAGGTAAGTGAAATACTTTACCGTTGGTGATCTTATCCTGTAGTTTCATTCTGATGCTTAAGTTTTCCGTCCAGGCGGTCGGACTCATAATTTCCTTCGCTCGAGTCTTTCGCCCGGTACCGGATGGGACTCGGGAATCGCGTATCTTCATATCTTCCATCTGGCACGGACAGACTCAGAGACACCTTATGCTTTTTCTTCTGCCACCAGCAAACTTTAAAGCATATGTCACCCTGTGACTTTTCCTTCAAAAGAGATGTATAAATATCATACATAAAACGATTTGTTAGCATCAAAACTAGAAGTTTTCTCAACAATCTCTCCCTTTTTTATGGTGACAAAACTTTTTATGCATACGGCTTGTTGTTCTTGCAAAATATGGTTAGATAGAGCATACTTCATACCATAGTAAATCATAATGCTCAAATCACAAAAAATAGCCCATATCAACCATGTTCAAGTGATATCAGATGATGATCCATTCATGCATCCATGTTCAGAACAACAACAGCTCAATCAGTCAGACAATAGCAAAACAGATCAACAAAAGTTAAAGATCTGCATGCATAAGCATAATTACTCTCCCCCTTTTTGTCACTGTCAAAAAGTTAATATCCGGAAAAGAGTAAGTAAAGTCCAACAAAAATTCGACAAACAGTGTTAAACAAAATAAACCAGAAGATGATGTTTTTAAGAAGTTTTCTTTTTAGGAGTCCGAACAAGGGTGAAATCCTCCATATCTGTGGCAGACTCCTTAATCCTGTTGAGACATTGATGAACTGTCTTCTCTAGAGTCTCCAGCCTATTGTTGAAGGAGATTTCCATCGCAGTCTGTTGATTTCTAATCTATGTAAGAAGTGATAATATTTTATGAGATTCAGCATTGTCAGATGAAGCTGCAGAAGTATGAGTTTCAACATTCTGAGATTAATGCTCCCCCTGAATTGATGCTTTAGTCTGTCCTTGTTGCCCCTGTTGAGTCATGTCCTCTTCTCTATTGTCAGCCTCAGGAATAGGACCTTCATTCATATCATCTCTATTTTCTTCGCTTCCTTCTTCTTCTTCTTCTTCTTCTTCTTCTTCTTCTTCTTTTGGGTCAGACTCAACACTCTTCACAGGTTCTGTGCTAAAAATGTTTTCTACAGGTATTTCAAGTGGAGGTATTTTTGCTTTTGGTTTAGTCAATCTGCGTGCAATTTGACTCATAGTTGCTAAAATCTCAGAAATACTTTCCTCCTCATCTTCTTCATTCTGCAGTAGAAGTTGTCTTCTCTTCTTAGAATTTGGTTCAGCAGCAGCTACTTCTTTTCCTTTTCGCTTAGCTGTTTTTGCTTTAGCCAGCTCTTTCTCCTTTCTTCTCCATGTTTCCACGACGTCCTTTAGCCTCATTTTATTAATCATCTTCATGTCAATGGCCATTGTTGGGAGAGTTTTAGTGCAGAATCTCCTAGGTATATTTATCTTGAGATGTTCAAAGATTCTGGTCACCAAAGCTCCATAGGGCAACTGTCATTTATCCTTTGAAACTATCCGATACATGTGCAAAAAAACAGTATGAGGGAGTGAGAACAGTACTTCCTTTTCAATCGCCCACATCAGTTTAGTCTCAAATCTGGCCACATCAGTCTTAGATGATGCCTTAGGATGAATGCAGCTGATTATGATTTTATGTAGTATTGTCCTTGCTAAGGTTAAGAGAGGATAAGTTATACTAGCCTTAACAAACTTTGTAAGATATTTACAAACAGTCTCGTAGGTAACTTCTATTGGCTTGAAAGAATCCCTCTCAACTTTCATAATGTCAGCCAGAATATCTGCACTAACATTATAGAACCTATCATTTACACTGAACTGCATTTTATCTGGAGACAGAAATGTCAAATTCGAGTAGAAATATGCTGTTAGCTCGGATAAACAAAGCAGCGAGTCGGTGCGGGCACTGATCCATCTGCAACATTTCAAAATATCTACGCAAATTCACATTAGCAGCATCCAAAAAGTCAAAGTCCACAATCCTGTGATGCATGACTCTTCATTCCAGTAATCTGTTATAAAATGTCACATGCTCTTTAGATCAGAACAATTTCCCAGTTGTGTTCCGAGCCACAGCAGCAATCTCCATCCTAATTTCAAAATTTCTATAGATTCCTTCATTATCCTCCTTCTCACCCCAGGCATTCTCTCTACTTCTACCTGCTTCACTAATTCGTCTCTTTGTGCAGACAGTGGTTCTGTAGTCTGAACAGCTTGGATAAGACGAAACTCATTTGCATATCCTTTTTCTCGCAGGAAATAGAGTTTAACGTCTTCCCTAGCATTTCATTGGACTAACCGCTCATACCTCCTCATGACTGTATGGGGATTATCAGTAGGTTTCGGTAGAGTTAATCCAAACATACCTCTTTTGGCGACATTTATTTGCTCAGATTCTGTTGGGGAAGTTCTTGGAGATTCCACATTTTCACCTCCATCCCTTTGTACGGATGCATTTGGAGATTGTCCTTGGGAATCTTCGGAAGTCTGCGTCAGATCGAAGTGCGTCTGTCCTCTTTCGATATTCCTTGGTCCTCTACCAACAATCTTGTTTGATCTTCTTTGAAGAGATGGAGACACTGACCTTGATCTGGACATGGAGGATCTTGATGCCATGTTCGGAGAATATTGGTTTTGGAAAAATGTTTGTTCTGTTAGGGTTTCTAAAATGGGTTTCTGAAGAGTTGTGAAAAAGAACTCGACTTTTGAGGGGTTATAAACCTTTCGATGTGAGGCAAATAAAAAGTCGCATCTTTTTAAAAAAATAACTGAAAATGACAGTTATTCAAAATCTATTAAACTTGACAAAAATATATTCAAACAACATAGGCATGTACCAGAAAATATGCAAATTAATTATTTGCTAATAAAAACTTACCAAGTTCAAACATATAAGGAAATAACTTACACACCAAAAATACCATCAATTCCTTTTTAATTCTTCCCAAAAGATTTATTTGTCCAGACGATTACTTCTCTCAGACTTTGTCCTGTTCTCATAGACTTTATGAAAAAGGGTTAATAATATTTAATCTTCCACATATTGAATCGAATGTATCTTTGTCCAGCGGCTTTGTGAAGATGTCTGCTAACTGATTTTTGGAATCAATGAATTCCACAATTATGTCTCCATTTTGCATATGGTCTCTAATAAAGTGATGTTTGATTTCAATGTGTTTTGCTCTGGAATGTAGAATCGGGTTTTTTGTGAGATTTATAGCATTTGTATTGTCACACCTTATTTCAATACAGGTTTTTTCCTTTCCATAATCCCTCAGTTGCTGTCTCATCCATAGAATCTGTGAACAGCAGCTTCCAAAAGCGACATATTCTGCTTCTGCTGTTAATAGAGCCACAGTGTTCTGCTTTTTGGAAAACCATGAAACCAGCATCTTTCCTAGAAGTTGGCATGTTCCAAACGTACTCTTTCTGTCCACTTTGCATCTTGCTAGATCAGCATCTGAGTAACCAAGGAGAGTAAAGTATGTTTCCTTTGGATACCACAAACCCAAGTGTGGATAAGTGGTTATGTACTTGATTATGCGTTTGACAGCCGAGAGATGTGATTCTCTAGGATCCACTAGAAATCGAGCACATAAACACACACTGTAGAGAATATCTGGTCTAGATGCAGTAAGATAGAGAAGAGAACCAATCATGCTTCTATAAGTCTTCTGGTCAACTTTCTTTCTCATTTTATCCTGATCTAGTTTGATGGAGGTTGACATTGGAGTTTTAGTCTTCTTGCAGTTCTCCATTCCAAACTTCTTGATTAAGTCTTTGGCATACTTTTCTTGATAGATGAAAGTTCCATGTTTTGACTGATTGACCTGAAGTCCTAGGAAGAATGTAAGTTCTCCCATCATGCTCATTTCAAATTTCTCCTGCATAGACTTTGGGAAATTCTTGCACAAGTGCTCATTAGATGATCCAAAAATAATATCATCTACATATATTTGTACAAGCAAAATATCTTTACCTTCCTTTTTTATAAACAAAGTTGTGTCTACCAGGCTCGAGGTGCTTGTTTCAGACCATATAGCGCCTTCTTCAATCTGTATACATGGTCTGGCTTTCTTGGTTCCTCGAAACCAGGAGGCTGCTCTACAAAGATTTATTCTTTGATAAACCTATTCAAGAAGGCACTCTTCACATCCATTTAGAATAGCTTGAAGTTTTGATAACAAGCATAAGCAAGCAACAATCTAATTGCTTCTAATCTTGCAACCAGTGCATAGGTTTCATCATAGTCTATTCTTTCAGACTGAGAGTAACCTTTTGCTACGAGTCTTGCCTTGTTTCTGGTAACTTTGCCAAGTTCATTTACTTTGTTTCTAAAGACCCATTTAATGCCAATGATAGTTCTTCCTTTGGGTTTAGGAACCAATTCACATACATCATTCCTTTTGAACTGTTGGAGTTCTTCTTGCATTGCTTCTATCCAGCTTTCATTCTCCAGGGCTTCATCTATTCATTTGGGTTCAATCTCAGAGATCAGTGCAACAATGCCTGTATCCTTTTTGTTCTTCAATCTAGTTTGGATTCCTTCGTTGATGTTTCCAATGACTAGCTCCTTAGGATGACTGGACTTATGCTTCTAGTTTCTGTTTGGCACTTCACTGTTATCAGAATCTTCTGGTGATTAAAAAATGTCTAGCTGAGTGATTATTTCTTCTTGTATTGCTTCTGTGACTGTTTTCTAAGAAGATTCAGCTTCTTTGTTGAGACTAGATTTCTCAGGAGCAGCATTTAGTTCTGAGTCTTCATTTTCAGTTCTGCTCTGGTTTGAAACATCTTGCTCCAGAAACTTCACATTCATGGATTCCTCCACTGTCTGAGTATTCTTGTTGAACACTCTATATGCTTTACTAGAGTTTGAATAGCCCAGAAAAATACCTTCATCTGACCTTTCTTCAAACTTACTAGGATGATTGTTAGCATTTTTTAGAATAAAGCATTGACAACAAAAAATGCGAAAGTAGGAAACAATTGGTTTTCTTTCTTTGAAAATTTCATAGGGAGTTTTATCAAGAATTGGTCTAAGAAAGACTCTGTTTCTTTCCCATCATCTTTCTTTGAGGTTTTTCCAGCTTTAACAGTGGGATCAACTCCTCTTTCAACTACATCCCATTCTAGTGGATCTTTTGATCTGAGAAAGGCCTTCATCTTGTTTTTCCATATATTGTAATCTTTACCGTCAAAGTATGGTGGACGAGTGTTGCTCTGCCTCTCAGAAGTAATAAACACTTCAAAATACTGAAAACAGGACTCTGATACCAATTGATGTAACTAGTATTACGCGCAAATAATAACAATCTATTGCAATCTACAAACAGAAATTAAATAGAGAAAGTAGAGAAGATTGCAAACACAGTTTATAGTGGTTCGGCTTTGGACAAGCCTACATCCACTCTCTAGGGGATCAGCCAATAGGCTGGATTTTACTATGTGATCAAAGGTGATTACACACTCTCGAGTGTTAGCACTTGGTGATGATATATCTCACGAAGTCACTCTCTTTGGTAATACACTAGGATCACTCAATTTCGCACTATGAACAACAGACGAAGAACATAATCAAGCTTTGGAATATGTTCATCTACTCTATCTCCTGAGTCTCATCCTATCCTTATATACTTTCCAAGCCACACTCGACTGTTGGCTCTTTCCTTGAGAGTTTAGTCTTCCCTTTTTTGGACAAACTTTATAAGGCAAGTCTTTTTGACCGTTGAAGGTAGATCAAATCCCCTTGGATTCTGTTCGCCCACATAATCAGAATCCGGGCTTCCATAAGTCCTCAATTCTTCTTTGGAAGTTGTCCATTAATTGATCATGCCAATCAGTTTGATACAACAAAATCAATATAAATAAGGTAAGTGAAATACTTTACCGTTGATGATCTTATCCTGTAGTTTCATTCTGAGTCTGCTTAAGTTTTCCGTCTGGTACAATCAGACTCAGAATTTCCATCTGCTCGGGTCTTCCGTTTAGTATGGACATACTCAGAATCTGCGTCTCTTCATATCTTCCGTCTAGCATGGACAGACTCAGAGACACCTTATGCTTTTTCTTCTGCCACCAGCAAACTTTAACGCATATGTCACCCTGTGACTTTTCCTTCAAAAGAGATATATAAATATCATACATAAAACGATTTGTTAGCATCAAAACTAGGAGTTTTCTCAACAAGAAGTGTGTGGTTTTGGAGGGGATGAAGGGGAGAGAGAGAGTGAAGTGAAGGCTAAGGATAAGCCTCATCAACTCGGAATCCCCACTGCAAGCTAGAAAAACTGACTGCACGGGAGGAAAGTGGTTGACCGAAGGAAAACGGGCTGCCTGAAGCTTTGGCGAGCGGTTGGCCAGTGACCGGTGGCACCTGGGGGTCGAGGGGGAATTGCTAGTGGCTGGGATGGGCGGTGGTTGGGTCGTAAATGGAGGAAAACAGCAGCAAAGGAGAAACGGGACAGCAGGGGCGCTACAGTAGGCGGTCTAGCAACAGCCGGCTTCCGACTAGCTGGCGGGTTGGCCGGCGGCTCCAATTGGTGATCGGTTGACATGGTCTGTACGGAAATTGTCTTTTGAGCACGATGGCGGGTGGCACGGGCCGTGATTCACACGGGAAGGGCATGAACAACTCGATTTTTCGAAGGAAGGTCGGATTGAAAAACAGAAAGAAATAAGGGAAACAAGGAGAGAAGTAGTGTGCGGTTTTGGAGGGGATGAAGGGGAGAGAGAGAGTGAAGTGAAGGCCGAAGGATAAGCTTCATCAAGGCCATAAATGCTTTCCCCAACTTGCCAAGCAAATGACATCATCTTCTCTCTCTTCTTTTGTCTTTTCTTCAAAATATCCAAGGGCAAAATGGTCATTTCCACCTTGCACATTTCCCAAACTGCCCTTAGACTGAAAATGAAGGGCGGGCCTAAGAAACAAGCTAGAAAATGAATAGGAATGGGCTTGAGAATTGGTTGGGCTCGAAATGGCTCAAGGTTAGACAATAGGCTTGGAAGGGTAAATGGTCGGTTTGGTCCAACGGGCTCACTTGCTTGCCTCGGGCCTTCCATGGCGGCTGTCCCACCTTGGGCATGAGACCCACACTGATCTTGCCTGCCCACGTCCTCGTAGGCTCGTTTCCTCGGTCCAAAAATCCATTTTCCAAAAACTCAGCTTATCTGGCATTATCAACTGTCGAAGAAGCATCCTCCAAAAGTCCGTTCCGGACATTCCTGAAAATTTGAAATCCTCTCTTGGATTCTCATACCTTGTCAATTTTGTCTGAATGCCATTTTAGTACAACTCAGACTGATAGGCGACTTCGAGGATTCACGTGTAACCGACTCGTGCCAATTCACGTTCAAGACTTCTCGACACATGGACATCCTTGACTACATGAAATTGCGAAGAATAGATTCTTATTTTAAAGTACACGATTATCAAGGATCGACATAGGGTCGTTTGTGGGCTCGATAATAATGAACGGAATCACTCGTCGTCCTATTATATTTTATCCGCGAATCGACTTCTATTGGTCCCTAGAATTGGCCTGTATATCTACAGGATCGTCCTTACACAAGTCTTATGGTCAAGTCGTTTTCCCAGGTCAAGTTCTTTAGTCGCACAAGTTCTGTCCTCATTAGCCTTTCCCCTCAAGATCAGTATCTTAGGAGTGATCAGTTCCAAGTGAGATCAACCAACAATGCATTGACGAAATTAACGTTCATTCATCCCTCAAAGGGTTTAAATTTCAGGATGTTACAGTGGAGATGGGTAAAGCACATGTTGTAAAACAATGGAATTTTTACTCATTCCAAGGCTAATCTAGTTGCTACTTTCGTGCAGAGGCCCCCTTTGATTAAATCGAGATAACTCAATTTTATGGTAGACACATTCATATCATTGTATCCAACGATGCTACTTCATCAGAACATTTTCCTCAGATAGCAGGGAAGTTAAAGATGCATTTGGTAATATTTTTGTTTTTGAGAATAATCTTTTTTGAGAAATAGTTATTTTTCTATTTCTACTCCCTAGAATAATTTCTTAGTAAAAAAACATGTTTGGTAACTGCATAAATTTTCTATTCTCGGAATTAGAAAAGAGTAAGAATGCGTTTAGTACCAACTCAAAAACATTCTATTCTTTTTTTTTTCTTCCGATGGCAACGGCAACTAGTGGACAAGCTTCCAGTGGCAGCAAGTGGCAGTGACAACGATGAGTAGCGATGATAAAGAAACACTTATTTTAAAAATTGTTCTCGGGAACAAGAGTTACTTTTTTTACTTTTTGTTTCCTTTAAAAATCTATTCCGTAGAATAATTTTATATTCTCAAGAATAGAAATACTACGGGACGTTATCAAACGGATTTTTATTCTTTTTTTATTTAAAAAAGAAAAAGAAAAATTGACAATAGCCCTAAGTCATGAGACATGCATTCGGTAGCGTCAAGCTGAGATGAAAGCTCATCATACGTACATCCGAAGAACACGCGCCCAACAAATCAGAGCGGTCGAATCATGTGAATGTCGTGATCGAACGATTTGTACAATCCAACGATTCATGTATTTAGTGCTCACGTACGGCAGAAGCACGTAGGCATTGCTTCTCGCCAGAGGAAGAGAGTGTAGGATCCGACAGACATGGTCAATGAGCGCAGCTCTCGATGACAACCTACTTTAGGAAATAGCTGAAGTAACATCTTGCCATCCTTAAATCATGTAAATCAAGTCGATGTAAACCGTCGAATTCATGGATCCCACGGTCGAACTCACGTGACCAATGGTTTAGATGAGACGTGAACCATTTATCCTGTACAATGTTCTTCATGGTGTCTCAATTAATTATAGCTATTGATTATGGAGATGAAGTTTTTTGTAAATCATTGACCTTTACTAAGATTCTAAAGGGTGGATCTCCATCCCTTCAAATGGGCTTAGTCTACATGGCCTATATCTGACATGATAAAAAATTTCAGATGAATTTAATTAGTACTAGTTATATACAGTGCAATAACTTCTCGCAATAACGTCTAAAGCACCTAAAAGCGCTACGCAACAATGCTTATAACAAATAGGGCGCACGAAATTACATCACTACACACAAAGGCAAAAATTCTAAGGTAAAAAAAAGATCGTTTCTTCAAAGAACTTATGGTAACGCTGTTTAATGTCTATATTGATTTTTGGCACAAACATTATTATTTTATCGCATGTAATAATAGAAGAGAAGAAAAATATGGATAGAATTGTCCAAAAAAGATTCGAATCTTTAATTTTTGGGATAATGCCACGAAAAACCCTAAACTTTACCACGTGTGACACATTTACCCTAAACTTTTTTTTGTGACACAAAAAATCCAAAATTTTGCCCCGTGTGACACATTTACCCTAAACTTTTTTTTGTGCTACCAAAAATCCTAAACTATGCCACTCGTGACAATTTTATCTTGAACTATATTACTTACGACAAATTTACCCCAAAGTTTTTGGGCCAAAGGGCATTTTCACCATTTTTTATTTTTTTATTGAATGGAGGAAGGTGGCGAGGATGCCCTCGCCGGTGCTGGAGTCCGGCAAGGGACGCCTGGGCGGCCCTCGTTAGCGTCGGGTGAGGGCGGCCCAGGCCTGGGCGACCCTCGCCGACGTCGGGCAAGGGCCGCCCGGGCGATTCCTCGCTCGAGCGGCCCTCGCCAGATGCTGGCGAGGGTCGCCCTCGCCCGACTTGGCCTAGGCAGCCCTTGCTTGACCCTGGCAAGAGCCGCCCGAGCCTTGCTGGGTGAGGGCGCCCTCGCTAGATCCGGCGAGGGCGACCTAAGCGAGGGCGAGGGCCGCCAAGCCGATCCGGCGAGAGTGGCCCTTCGCCGGCGGCGGCCTCGCCCGCATCGGACGAGGGGCCGCCCAAGCGATCCGGCGAGAGTGGCCCTTCGCCGGATCCGGCGGCCTCGCCGCATCGGACGAGGGTCGCCCGGCCGATCGACCCTCACGCGACGCCGACGAGGGTCGCCCGTGCCTCGCGCCAGCCCTTGCCCGACGCCGGCGAGGTCGCCCAAGCCTCGGGCCACCCTCGCCCGACACCGGCGAGGGCCGCCCAAGCAACCCTCGCCGGACTCCGACGTCGCCGAGGCCATCCTCGTTGGCTTCCTTCATTCAATAAAAAAATAAATAATAAATAATAAAAAATGACGAAAATGCCCTTCAGCCCAAAAAAACTTTAGGGTAAAATTTATCGTAAGTAATATAGTTCAGGGTAAAATTGTCACGAGTGGCATAGTTTAGGATTTTTTGTGGCACAAAAAAAGTTTAGGGTAAATGTGTCACATGAGGCAAAGTTTGGGGTAAATGTGTCACGCAATGCAAAGTTTAGGGTTTTTTGTGTCACAAAAAAAAAATTTATGATAAATGTGTCACACGGGGTAAAGATTAGGATTTTTCGTGGCATTATCCCTTAATTTTTTAAAGGTAAGTGCCTCGCGTCTTTCTTTCTTTTTTGGCCCCTTTTTTGCTTAGTCCTACAGTTTAGGCACCGTTTTATGGAGTATTGCCTTGAAGCTTTTGGCCAGAATCATTAGATTGTCTTTATATTGAAAATGCGTAGGCAATTGAAGATACCATGCCATAGTAGTTACGAGTGTTGTTTATTAAAATGAGTATTACCTAACGCGGAAAAAGTGTTGCCCTGTATTTATATAACAGCCTAAGCAATGCTCGATAAGTTAAACCATCAACTAAAGATAAAGAATTCCTGGTTCCCTATTAAGGAATAATTCAGCTTCCAAAGATAAAAAGAAGTGGAATAAAAAAATATTCGCTCACCCATAAGAAAATCTCACATAATTTAAATATACAAGTCTTGTATTTATAAATGAAATTGCACCTCTATTTATAGAGGAACTAAAACATAGGAAATAGCCAAACATCTAAAGAGATAGTAACTAGCCAAATATTAAATACATAGGAACTAGAAAATTCAATAAAGACCAATAAACTAGAAAATACATTAAAATGCATATTCTTGAACTTTAACTATTGCAAATTCATGCATCAGTCTTAGAAGCTGAGTATTCATTCCAGAAGATCATTAAATAGTGATAGCAATCGGTTAGGACAACCACCAGTTGCTAAGTAATCGTAGTTGACATCAAACTTGTAAATCAACACCGATTGACAACCACGAAATCACCAACTAGCTCATAGAATCGACATCTTCAACTTGAACCCATCGAGTCAAAGTGGAGCAGAATCAGTCTTTGCTTGTAGTAATAAGGAACGGGTGAGTGAGCCTGATAGCTGACCCAATGCTGCCGCACATTCTTCCCAAGTTCATTGAGATTTGGCCTCAAATTTGATAGTGCTTCATATTTGACAAAAGGAGAAACGTCTTCCACATTGAAAGTTGTTGAGATGCCATATTCTCCTATAAGATCAACCTTGTATGCATTGTTGCCGATTCTTTCAAATACTGTGAATTGGCCATTAGCTCAAGGCATGAGCTTGTTCTTTCATCGAGATGGAAACCTTTCCTTCCTGGAGTGCATCCACACAAGACCACATGATTGAAACTAAGCCTTCTCCCAATGCTTGTTAGCTTTCTATTTGTAATACTCATTTGCCTTTTCAATCTTTGATCGAATATTCTCATGAAGTTTTTTCATCACTTTGACTCCCTCTTTAGCTTCCTAGTTCACTTGCGAGTTGAATGGGATGGGAATCATGTCGATAGGTCTAAGAGGATCGAATCCATGCACAACTTCAAAAGGTGACCAATAATTAACTTGACAATTGATTATAAGCAAATTTAGCATACGCAAGCTTTAAATCCCAACCCTTCAAAGCCTTACACATCATGCTTCGAAGAAAAATAGTGATAGTGCGATTTGTTTTCTCAATTTGACCACTGATTTGTGATGGCAAGTTGTACTGACTAGGAGACTAGTGTTAAGCTTCCTCCACAGGGTCTTTCAAAGTAACTTAAAAATTTTGAAGCACGTTTAGATAGAATTGTCTTAGAAACTTCCTCCATAGGGTCTTTCAAGTCTACCCATTTGGCATGTCTCTAGTTAAGTTTGTGCCTACAGCTTTTATACTTCAAATCCTCATGATTAGAATGGAGAATAAACTGTTTGGGTTGCAAATAATGACTCTAGTGATCAAGAGCTCTCATAGCAGCATAAAACTCTTTGTCATAAGTGGAATAGTTTTTCTGTGACTTTATGAACTTCTCACTGGAATATGCTAGAGGCTTTTAGGCTTAGGTAAGAATAATTTTGATGCCAACTCCACTTGCATTGCATTCAACCCAAACACTTTATCAAAATCAGCAAGGGAAATGATACGAGACTCACTAAGCTTTTTATTTTATGATTTCGAAGGCAATGTGGGTTGCCTTAATCTATTTGAAGTTTCTCATCTTCATGCATTCTGTAATAGGATCCACGAGAGTATTGCAATACTCCACAAATCATCGAGTGCAAGTCCATGGAAATTTCGTACATCAGAAATTGATTTTGGCTTAAGCCCTGGCTTGATTGCCTCCACTTTGGACTGATCAATAGAGATCCCATCTTTCAACACTACGTATCTCAAGATAAAAATGCTTGTCCAAAAGAATTGACACTTCTTCATCTTTGCATATAGTTTCTACTTTCTTATGGCTTCAAAGATATGCCTCAAATGAGATACTTATTCCTCCTCATTCTTGCTATAACCAAGAATGTTGTTGAAGACCAATAAAGAAATGAAGAATCTCGTTCATGAGTCTCATGAAGGCGTTGGAAGCATTTGATAGCCCGAATGACACAAGTAGCCACTCATAAACATCGCTATTCATTTTGAAGGCTATCTTCCATTTGTTACCTTCTTTCATGTAGATTTGATAATAGCCACTCCTCATATCAACCTTTGTAAACACCATTAATCCATGCAACTCATCAAGCTTAGGTATGTGGTATGTATACTTGATTGTGATGTTGTCAATGGCTCAGCTATCGACACACATCTTTTATGTTCCATCCTTCTTTGGCACCGGTACAGCTGGAACTGAATAAGGACTCATGCTTTCTCGTTTATTTCCTCTTGCAATCAACTTATCAACTTGTCGTTGCAGCTCTTTAGTCTAGAGAAGCACTAGGGATCAAATCAATTTGATGCTCAATACCTCTTACGAGAGGTAATCCATGTCCGTTTTCAACGATATGGCCATTGGACATTCCGGCGACCACCGAAGGACAAATCCTGAAACAAACCAACGCAAAGTATCTCGGGAAAACAACTTCAAAACGGCAATCTTCCTCCACGAGCTCCTCGAAGAGCTTTGCCAATCGGCAATGGTACCTTATATGACTCCTCAGGTTCTGCACGCCATAGCTCCTGAGTACAAGCCACAGCTTCAATGCCCTGAACCTCCTGCTGAGAGAAAGCTGCCAGTCTGCGTAGTCAACAACTTGCTTTGACTCAGTTGGCTCATTCTTGAGGTACTCAGGGGCTGTTGATAAGGACTTCACGAGGGCATTTGGGTCTTTTACCCAGAGGCAGCAGCAATCGAGAGGGGTCAGGAACCATTTGTGTGCATTGAAGCTGAATGAATCTGCAAACTCCACCCCATTAATGAATTTCCTGTACTCCGGGCATTTACACGAGGCTCCTGCATACGCTGCATCGACATGGACCCACATGCCGAACTCGCTCGCGACTTCTTATAGAGGCGCCAGTGGGTCAACTGCTGCGGATGAAGTTGTCCCGACGGTGGCGCATAAGTACAATGGAATTAGCCCCGCATCAATGTCCAAACGGATTGCCTTCCTTAGCGTGTCTGGGGACAAACCGAACAAGGTTGACCTTGTCGTCTTTAAGGCCCGGAAGTTCTGCGGGTCTATTCCTGCAACCCGGGCAGCTTTCTGGAATGAGCAATTCGTTTGGTCCGACCCGTACACAACGAGCTTCGCAATGGAATTATGTCCCAACCTCCTCAGGACCCTATCTCTCGCAGCAGTGAGAGTGCAAATGATGGCTTCGGTGGTATTCCCTTCAATGACTCCCCCGCCATTCCCCGAGAAGAGGAATGGCCTTGGCAACTCCAGCAATTTCCCGAGCCAGTCCATGACTAGGCTCTCAAGCTCAGTCGCAGCGGGGGATGAAACCCAGTTAAATCCCGCCACATTGAACCCCGTGCAAAGCATCTCACCGAGGATTGCAGCAGTACTAGTGTTGGTCTGATAGTAGGCGAAGAAATTGGGGCTCTGCCAATGAGTCAAGCCTGGGACTATGTGCTGGTGTACATCGTCGAGTATGACCTCCATGGGTTCTTCATCCTGCGGGGCAGAACTCGGGAGGCGTTTGGAAAGATACCCAGGCTCGACTTGGCTAAGAACTGGATATTTTTCAATGTTCTCGTAGTAGTTGGCTAGGAAATCAACGACCATGCGTCCTTGACGCCTGAACTCTCCAGGATCGAGAGGGTTCATCGCAATGTCATTGCCAACGAGCAGGTGCTGGCAATCGCATGGAAGGCTTCTCATAATGTAGTTGCAATTGTATCTCGGAGATGGAAGCGAAATGAAGTGGGGTTGTTGCCAATGCTTTGTTCAGCTAAGTTTGTGATGCGGCTTGATCTATAGACGGGTGGTCTTAAATAGACCCGTCAAATGGGTAGGTCGGATTTAAGTCCCATCGAAAATGGTCCAATCTAAATAGATTCATTTAACTTATTTTAATTCATTTCCATACAATGTTTCACTAAACCACGCATAACACATAGCCGTAGTAATGTGACGCACTCAAATTACAATATAATTGTTTAATAAAGACAATTTATTCTTTAGCAAAAAGGAGGCTTTTTTATTTTTTTGCATAACAGAATGTCTTTGGTAATGACAGCGGAAGACAAAACTAAGGAATGAAGTAGAACTCCCTTGTAAATCATATCCCAATCGAAACAGACAGTTCATGAATATATTTAAACAAAAAATCCTTGGTAGTATCAAACATGTACAAATTGAAAGAAGAATTAAATAAGCAACGACCAAAGTATCTAACTATTACATGAATCTACATATGATACACTTGTGCCTATTGGGTCTAATAATACAATCTAGAGAAAGGTGAATAGGTTAAGTGAAGATAGAATAATGAACTTTTGCGAAATACCAAACCATCACAAGTGTTGCTGATGATAGATAATATAATCAAGAGCGGTGCTAATAAAAAGATAAATCTAATTGGGGGTTCTTAAAAAGAGAGAGAAGATATCACACTAAGTTTTACAATGATTTGGCTATATCTTCAAGCCTACATTCACTCCCAATAGTAATAAGGACAATCAGGTTGAAATTTACTAATAATCAGCATTGCAAGTTACGATCGGTTAGTGTTGTTCCCATTACACGATCACACTATCAAGACATAACCAGTTCCGCTCACACTTGTACAATTGACTCTTTTCTATTACAACTTAGTAGCACCATATAGAGACATTATTAGCATCACAATTGCAAACAAAAGCAAAGCAAAGAAGAAGGCTCACAAGCTAAGACTCAGTTTGTGTGTTTCACTTACCAACCTCACTACTTCTCTTAGATTGAGTATATATAGCCTTCCAATCCTTAAATGGCCGTTTGCAACTCAGCTCCAAGAAATAGCCATTGGTACCATTGCTAGCATTAGACTGGCTATTTAACGGCTCTATTTGACAATGACAATTTTCTTAGATCAATCAGACTGCTCTTGTCAATGTCTGTCTTCTGTTAGAGTTGCTATAAATTCTCTAATACATCTCTAGTGTTCTTGATGTGAACTCTAAGCCTTTGTAACAACTATAATAGTGTTGAATAACGTTCCAATCAATGCAATGGATAGCCACCACCTTTCAGGACTAAATATGTGCATTGTTCCTTACCCATATAATCAAAAGTGGAGATTACTAGTAGTTTGTTGATTTTGTCCACTGACAAACTCATGTGGAATGACTTCCGATCAATCTTCCGATGATCCTCTTGGCTTCATCAATTTCCAAAGACTTTCAAGGGCATCAGCATCCCTATTGATTCCTCATCTTCACTAATTTATCGAGTCAACGTCCAAAGACCCTCAAGGACACCAACATTACCACCGATTCCATGTCTTCACTAAACTCACTAGACCATCAACATTAACACTATTTTTCCACCTCAACCGAAGAGAACTACTCTAACCAACAATTTATTATCCCAATGATGATTCGCTCTTCTATCTTCTGGTCCTTCCAAGCATATTGGTGATCATGATTCTACCAAGTCGTTCACCTTCCCAAGTGTGGTCCTTTCAAGTTTCAACAAACATTATTGTTCGAGGCTTGTTCACCATCACCAAGATCAATCCAACTATTCACCTTATCTTTATCCTTCCATACCATCATGAACATCCTCATTCTTCTTGGCTTATTCACCCTCGATCAAGGTATATCTAGCTTGTTCACCTTTGTAGAGATCCTTCTAGTTTGTAGATATCTCCACACCCAATACCTTGTTTACCTTAGGCATAAGCAGTTCTGTATCGGCATAGCATTCTTGATTGTGGCAGAGCACTCAATATATTAGGATCACTCTTGGTATTGATTTCGACACCATTTGCATTACAGCTTATGTGTATGTCACCTAGTTTAACTCAACCAATACACACATTAGTAACCTATGATTGTTTTTGTCATCTTCAAAACAACCTAGGGGATTTTCCCAACAAGCCCTATAGGATTGGAAATTTATTTTAACTATGCCTACTATTGCTTTCATTATTTATTGAAAAAATAGGCACGCCATTATGGAATCCATAAACATCTCGTAAACCAGTCGAGTTCGAAACTCTAGGAGCCACCTTCGCAACATCATCAATATAAATTGGTTTATTCCTAGAAAAAAAGCAAATAGTTTCCCAGGTGGGTCCATTCCCAATTTGTGGAGTTAGAAATCGGCCCACCTAGTCTTGGATCCACTCGAGAACCAAATCAATCTAGTGGATCTGGAAACTGGCTATTAATGCATTGTCACAAATCTTAGTGCTTCACCTCTGATTGGTGGCACGTTTTTTAGGCCTTAGTGATGATAGTAATATATTATTACACCCTATCATATCACCCACCCCCAACACGATCAGTCGACATCACCACCATAGCTACACAACACTAATTATCTTTTTTTCACCAAGCAAAACCACATACAACGAAATGAATGGAAACAATCAAACACATACAAAATGGCTTAAATATGAAATTTTTAATGAACTTCATATGCTCTCTCATTTGGCACTATTTCTGGCTAGAATTCTTCAGCAGTTTCTTCCTAATTCTTGACAAATATCGCATCGAAAAATTTAACCCAACTGTGCCAATGCCCTTTCCACACTTGTGTCGGCAACATCAGGGCCAATAATCTACCAGTGACAAAGCACACGTGTTTTCATATGATAATGATATTTATAGGCACATTCAACGTGCAAAAGATTCGATAGATTCATGTGATCCATGAAAAGGCAATGGCCAAAACATGACCTCAACAGAAGTTGTACCGTGCAATTAAAGCTAGCATAGAAGACAAAACTAGTTGAGTGGTATAGAGAAATGAG
This sequence comes from Corymbia calophylla, assembly GCA_014182845.1. Classification (NCBI taxonomy): domain Eukaryota; kingdom Viridiplantae; phylum Streptophyta; class Magnoliopsida; order Myrtales; family Myrtaceae; genus Corymbia; species Corymbia calophylla. The sequence goes on from CM024703.1 coordinate 23,647,924, forward strand.
AGAAAGGAGCTAGAGATCCCAACTTGGGCTTATTGGATGGTCATGAGTTCACAAAGAAGTGAAGTTGAGGTCGAGTTCACCGGCCTTTCTTCTTTTAGGAGTATTTCCACCTTCGAGGGCCGCCAATAGTAGTCTCTCCAGCAAAGGTGTCTAATTTGGTTGCGTTCCTTATTTTAACATGCCAATATCTATATGTTTTGTACTCTTGTTTCGCGTTACATATTTTTCTTTTTCAACAAAATAGAAATATCATGTGTTTTATGTTTTACAATTCAGATAGAATAATTTAAAATTTTGTTCAAATCTAATACGATAATGATGGTTATAGATATGTTCAACATACAAAAGATTTAATGGATTGATGTGATCTCTAGAAAAGGCAATGGCCAAAACAAGACCTCCACAAAGGCTGGCGGGTTGTACCGTCTAGTTAAAGCTGGCACATAAGACAATATTAATTGAGTGGCAGATGACCGCCAGTGGAGTGGCCCAGGACCTGTCTGGAACGGGATTTACAGGGATTTGCCATCGTTATGCGAATTCCATGTGATTGATGCAGACGACAGATTTGGGTCGTGGACTAGGATCCGAGGAAGCCTTACCCGGAGGAGTGTGGGACTGGATAGGATGCCCGATTTGAAAAGGCGCAAATTTCATTTATCGAACTCGCTGGATTTTTTGGATGAGTAACAATTTGATCATCAAAATTGAAAACAGAGAGGCGACGGTATTTGGTCCGGTTCGAGAAAATTCAGCCTGCAGACAAACCAAGATCGAGACTTGAGGCATGGACCTGAACCCATCTTTTCCATTTCATCCTATTCCATGAAGACAGTTACCCAGTAATGCAAAACGGATTCCGTTCAAGATGACCTAACCAAGATTACTCAGGTCGATTAAACAACCAGTGCAATGGTACAATATATCCCAGTCAAAATTTCTTCATCTCATTCTCTGCTGGGATTGCCAGCCTGACCTATTTCATGATGTAGCACAAATAACCAGCTGTAAGCCTAATTACAAGAATCCGAAGAGGACATGTCTGGCTAAACCTGAAGACAAAATTCGTCTGTTACTCCGTCATCTAAAGTTGCAGCATTGGGCTTGACCCCTCGCCAATTTGTCCACAAGCTGATCATCTGCCTAGGACATCTGCCTAGGAGACTGGTACTGTGCAGTGTAGTAGTCTTTCATGCAACCGTATTGGCAAAATTTCCAGCTGTGCGAGTACTGTGCAGGCACAGAACTGTTGGATTGCTCCACCCATATCCCCATGCTAATCCTCCATCTTGAAGACCTACCCACAAACGAAAAATACAGCAGTTCAGCCACTAATGAGAAAAGCTCGGAGGATATATGTTCTTACCAAAACCACACAGGCGTTGGATAAACTCACCCTGAGGCTTCGGTTTCTATGTTGAGAAATGATAAACTTAGCAATATTGCTCGCAATGACATATCCAGGTCCGTTGGCATAGGGAGGGTATATTTCTTCTGACCATTCCTGTCATGTTGGACAACAATCATACTTTGATAGAACATGTCATGCAAAGAATGCAGACAATCTACTATGCATTCAATGTACTCTTCAAATTGCTCAGCAAGATGCATGGCAAAAGGACCATTACAATGAAACGGAACTTAATCATCAACAGGATATGCAGAAATTATATGTGCATGCATGTGTGCATGTGTCAAATGTCTTCTATTCAAGCTTCGAGGTGATAACATCTAGTGAACTTTGTTGGTTATCTCATCTGAGAACAGGAAAGATCCAATGACTGACTATCAAGCTGCTAACTACCTTTGCTAACAGAAAATGTCTAGCAATCCAGCAATAATCATCTAATTCCAAATAGCAAACAAACAACAAACTGTTATTTCATTCAATAATTAGTATAAACACAGGAGCCTTCTACCTCACAAGTAACCGCCCACTTTCCTGAGTGGACAGTGCAAGAGATCGAGATTGCCCGTATAAAGAGGCTTTTTGTAAGAGATGCTGTCAATTTCACTTAAGACGGCATCCACCCTCACGAATGTCTCATTATCACATTTCATTGTAAATGCTGCTGTCCCACTCTGATTCTCCATTCAGGATGATGAGCTAGTTAAAAGTAGAGTTGTACCACACCATGTTCAAATTGGGTAGACGATTTCATGTAATTTACAGTAACTAAACAAAATCTTACCCCAAACTCACATATCGCAATAGTTTTCAGGACACAAGCTCATGACGATCCATAAATGGCAAAATAACTATATCACCAAAGTAGGCAGCCTCCTTTTTCAGCATTGCATTCACCTGCTTCCTTGGATTCTACAAACAATATATAAAAATCAGACTGCAAGCTGGCAATTGTGCAAAGATTCTTAAAATATGAGCAGAAAAGAGGATTTATATAAATCTGTACTATTTTGCAGACATAATTCAATGTTAAAATTGTCTGCCCAAGTACAGACATTTGTCATAATACTTCACATTCCAAAGGGCATTTGTTTGGAGATTGAAGAACTCTTGAACTTCAATTTTCCAATAGTTCTGGTCAATTATTAGTTGATGACCAGCTACTTACAGCACAACGTGATCACACTCAAGTCAACACTCCTACCCTTACTAATCAGTGAATCTTTTAACTTAGGCTGTCTGATTCCTTCTATCTCTTTTTTTTTGGTGAATGATTCAATCCATCTCAAAAGCCACAATTGCATTAGTTTCTCACCCAGAAATAAGTTTTCACATGAGGTTTTTTTACGGTGAACATTGTCAACAACAGATTTCATCAAATGATGACACGATAACTACTTAAAAAATTGAAAATGGTTATCTCAAAACGTAAGATTTTCTTTTTCTTTTTTCCAGTTTCATTTTAGTTTTTACTACTATTAAGTAAATTTAGTACATTTTAGTGCCAACCCATCCATTTTAAATTATGATAGAGACTATAACGTCCCTCCTGCGCTTGATGAAATACTGACTTTTCCCTTAACTTATTGGACCAAAAGCATATAGAAAATGCCTAATTAACATCTAAATAGACAGAGATCAATCAACATTCACTCTGCTGATATAGTGGAAGTACAAACATGTTGTCATGTGGATTGCTGCTGATACAAGCAACTTGGGCCATTCAGAATCTATATATGGATTGCTTTCGCACCTGAAGGGTCATAAAACTGAACCACATTGTCAAAACCCAACTTATTTGAACATAAAGCCTTATTTAGGATCTTGTCAGTATACTCTACCCTTTTTGTCCAAGACATTCTACCAGGAGGGTCTGAGTCACTACCAAGAGAAAAGACAGCGCAGCAGATGCCAAAGTCATTTTTATAAGTTCCCATAGTGTTAGTGTAGTTTTCAATCCAGAAAGTCTTTGGCCACATATTATTCCTACTTTAAGAAGTAATCTTTGAATGACTCCTTCAGTAAAGTTGACAACTTTGATTACTAACAAACAATAAAAACTACAAAAACTCAAATTCGCACAGAACCACATGTCACACAAACAACCCATACAATAGAAAATTAAATTTTGAGAGCACATCTGATTCTCTCTTAGACACAGTCAACTTAAAATCTGACGCTTGATAAACAATAGTGACAGTCAGCAAGCCAGCAACCTTACCAGTGCAACAAAAACATCTGAAGACTTTTATTGCTGCTGATTGCATCCAGGTCATTCTGATTCCCATGCGCTCTGTGAAGTGGTTGGTTACAGAAAGAACCCCAACAAAAAGCCTAACTGGTCTTTTAGGAAGAGGAAGAGCTTTTCATTTCTCAGACATTTCCATAACTCTTTGAGGAGAAAAACTCAGATGGGAAGTTGGGAGAGAGGTAGCATAAACTTGATGAGCGTCAACATTTCCTTTTATTGCTAATCCAGTTGCATATTCAAGTGTAAATCCCTACAGATACAAGGGAGAAAGAAAGGCTTTATAAGATACCATACGTTCAACTCAAGATAAGTAAATGATCTAGCATCATTTTACCCTAATAAATAGGAATCATCCAAATCGAATAACAATATCCCAGACGAAGAGAGATTCACCAGTTTATAGTAAAACCCCCAGGAAAAATTGCTATGTCATTGGATGTTAAAGCGAAAGCAGATGATATCCATCTGAAGGAAAACATTTTTAAAGAAACTGGAAGAGTTGCCCCAAGAAGTAAAGCTCATGAGATAGTCTCTCTCAATCAAACAACATACCGTCCGATAAGGAAATGAAGAAATATGCCGACCCCCAACATTAACATGGTAACCATCAACACCTGCAAGGAGAGTGAGAATAAAGAGCCCACCCTCAACAAAGGGAAAGGCCATGTCACTTCGGTGTCTGCATGATGTTGTCTTGGACTCTTTCGCATCAACGATACCATTCTGCATCCATTTTTCACACCTCGCATATCCATCAACTGCCAGTATACATAAGAAAAATGTTATATAAACAATATGATAACCATGTAGTTTTTATCGGTTCCCAACTTTCCACTATTACTATTCTCTCAAACCATACCAATTAGATGAATATCCACCCATTAATTAACACCACCATAGAAAGTAAGCAAGGACCGTGCAAGAAATTCTCCTGGGAATTACCAAAAAAGGTCCAACTTGATAAATTATTAGGAAAAATCTCAAACAAACAGTGAGCTAACTAGCAAAATGACTAATTAACTACTAGATGGAAGGTATGCTTATAATTCTATTTTTCTAGCCTTACGATCATATATAAATTATGCTTTTCGCCCCTCTCCAATGTTACACTTTCCACCCTCGGCCATTTCCATACCGTAATTTCCCTTCTATCAATATTTAACCAGTTCGAGCAACCGAGTGACAAGATAAATAAATTGTTAATTAACAGAAAGTACAGCAATCAATGAACGATAGTTTACAAAATACTAGAAGGACAACACAATTATAGCAGAAAAAAAAATACCCATTTGTGTCGGCACAAGACACAAAGTGCAGCCAATGATACACACACACAGCTAAACGGATCTAAAATGAACTGGAATCATTGCACAGGAATATTATTTTGAAAGGCTTAATTAAAAAATGACTCCTAAGCTTCATCTAGAAAAACCTGAAACATATGAAAAGAGGTCCTACAAGCTTTTTCAGATAAAATTGCTGCAGTGGCAATGCCACTTCACTCTCAAATCACCTTGATCTCAGTTTCTGCACCAAGTTCCTAGAGACAAACAGAGCTCGGTGACTCCATATACAACACATCTGACAAAGACAAACACGATCGCTTTCCCGGGCTAAAGAGTCGATGTACGTAGGTATCAAGTAGTTACTAACTGTTTAGAAAATCACTGACAGCAGAAATAATACGCAGCTACTCTTTCTGTAAAATGCCTGTCCTAGAATAAGCCATCTGTCTCCAGTAAAAAATTTCTTATGTTTACAGCACTTATATTAAAAAAGAATGGGGCGAAGTTTGCGAGAAACCATACTTTTAAGTTTCAAATATAAATCTGATCCCTCGACTGTTGCCATTTACACATTTGGTCCACAAACCCTTTTGTTCACTGTGTTCCATCCAAATTGTACAAAGGTTTGATCCTGACCTCCTCCAGCACATTTTTCAAGCAACATCAACCACTTTATCAAAAATTGTGTTCCTACTATTAAAGGCTTCATGATTAAACATACGACCAAACTAAGGTTTCGAGTTCATCCATATTGCCAATCTCTGACGAGAACTATGCCGCAGGAAACAAATCAACCCTTCTTTTTTAAAAATTGGAGGATAGCATTGGAATAAAAATAGCACAAGAACCACATGGTGAAAATGACACAAGTTTCCAATTTTTACTCTCATCGCCACCAAGTGAGCCTCTCCATGGAGAAAACCAGTATTTGCACAAAAATCGACAATGTGAATCCAAAACTACCTTGTACAGGACCAAAAAGAAGGCACTAAACATCCCACGAGTTCAGCAGTGTTGATCCATCCATTGACAACAATAAAATAGCCTCTTTTTGAATGCTTCTTTTTTATTACTTGTCATGAGTCCACATACCGACGCTTCATATAACTTCTCATTGGAAGAAGTCCTTTCTAGACTATCGAGTTTACAGCATTACAAATTATGCCAATGTTTGTATACCTCAACGCGGAAAATAGGATCTATTTTGGTTCAATATGGATGCTTGATGGATCAGATCCAGAAATAGAAAGAATCCAGGACTTTAAGCACCCAGAAGTAGGGAAAACAATGTAAAGCCCATAAAAGAAAACCGATGATATTGCCGATAAATTCATAATTTAAGAATTAGGATAATATGTGGAAACAAGAAAATCAAATCAAGTTAAAAATCATAAAACACAAATATACAATTCCATAGATAAAATATAGAGAAAATACCACCAAAAATCTCGAACCGTGCCACTTGGAACAAATTTACCCTAAACTTTTTTTGTAACACTAAAAACCCTAAACTATACTACTTGGGACAAATTTACCCGAAACTTTTTTTTGTAACATAAAAAACTCCAAATTATGTCACTTGGGACAAATTTGCCTTAAACTTTTTTGTGACGCAAAAAACCCTAAATTATACCATTTGGGATACGTTTACCTCAAACTCTTTGACTAAAGGGTATCTTCGTCTTTTTCCTTTTTCCTTTTTTTTTTTTTTCTTTTCTTTTTTTTTTTTTTTCCTTTTTTTTTTTTTTTTTTCCCCTTCTTTCTTTCCCTCCGCCACGGCTGGAGGAGGGAAGCCAACAAGGGCGGCCTAGGCCAGCATTGGAGTCGGGCGAGGACTACCCTCACCCGCCAAGGTGAGGGCAGCCTTCACCAGCATCGGACAAGTGTAGCCCTCGCTCGACTCAAGCAAGGGCGACCCTCACTCCCTCGCCCAACATTGGCTAGGTCAACTTGAGTCGAATCTAGCAAGGGCTGCCCTCATCCGATGTTGGCTAGGGCAACCCTTGCTCGACTCAGGCGAGGGTTGCCTTTGTCGATTCGGGCGAGGGTAGCACTTGCCAGATATGGAAGGGCAAGGATCACCCTCACCTAGGCCCTCGCCGGCTTCCCTCTTCCATGGCCAACGGAGGGAAAGAGTGTGATGGCCCAGGCGACGGTGTGCGGGGCGGAATCCTCGGACGTACGCAGGGGGGCACATGTCTCTTGTCCCACATTGCTTAGGGGAGGAGTCCTGAGCTAGTTTATAAGCACTTGGGTTCTTTAATTGTATATACGCATTTTAAAGCCATGCGGGCCTCGGCCCAAAGCAGACAATATATGTACAGTGGGAGCTCGGGTCCTTACAAATGGTATCAGAGCTGACTCTCGACCGCATATGGGGCCACAAGATGGCCATGGAGGTGGGTCTTGTGCCCAGCGAGGACATGTGATTTGATTTGAGGCTAGAGTGAAATTCAAAGATTTATGTTTATTTTTTAAATGTTTGGAGAAGAATTGAAAATACGGGCTGCTTTCCTCCGATATTAGTGGCTAAATTAAAATTAATTCAGGCTGTCTGCCAAAATGATTTTTCATGAAAAAGAAAGGTGTTGAAGGTTCAAGGGATCAGGTCTTGAGGCTTAAAACAAGGCCATATTTTTTTGCCCCGACTCTTATCGGGTTAAAAAAGTCATAAGAGATCATGTCCTAGGGCTTGGAATAAGACCATGTAATATTTTTCACCCGACTAATATCAAGTTTACTTTTTCGCATTCTCCTTTCATTGTTATTTATTCCTTTCTCTCTACGTGACATGTTGATTTCTTTAAGTTTCATTCAATGCTTTTATTTCTTTAGCTTAGATTTCTTTAAGCTTCATTCAATGCTTTTATTTCTTTAGCTTATATGTACGAGCATATCACAGTTTAGGATCAATCCCAATCAAATTATAGTGCATGAACACATGGTGGAAAGAACCTTAGCATTTATAATTTAACAAGATGGCATGATCCACCTAGTAAACAAACAAAAACGGGCTGAGGTATCGAAAGTGCGTGGATAACTTTTAATAATATTTTAATATTTTTCTTAATTATTTATTTCTTTTCTTTTCTTTTCTTTTTTTGTCTTTTCTTTTTTTTTTTTTCCTTTTTTTCCCCTCCTCCTCCTTCCTATGGCTATCACTAACCTCCAACTAGTCATTGAACGTCAGCAACAGCCGTGTCATGTCAACCGACCAGTGTCCTAACTAGCAAAATCCAGCTAAAGTTGGCCGAAATGACTAAACTAGCACTAACTTAAAAGTTTTAAGACTAAATTGGCACAAAATAAAAAAATTTAGGATTAAATTGGCACCAATAAAAGGTTTTAGGACTAAATTGATACAATTGCAAAAAGTTTAAGACTTTTCTAACTCTTTCCCCCACATTACTAGGGCTATGTGTTACCAAAGGCTTAGACAGATAATATGTAACATCCTGAATTTCGACCTATTCCAGGATATATAAAATGGTTATTTTATCAATGCACTGTTAGTTACGTTTACTCTGAGTTGACCCCTCATAAGTTAACTAACTGTTCGGAAAGGAAATTAAGGATCGATACGCGTACGACTAGTGAATTTAATCGGGAATAGGCCACTCGACCATAAGGATCAAAGAGGAATAATACCACATTGTTGCAGGCTAATTAGCGAACGAAAATAAATTTATTCGGCAAAAGTACGAGGTCGGATTGCAGATGATTCCACACAACATTGATATTGATTGCGAACAACGTTAAACCGATTTTCTTTTAGCCCTGTACTCAGCGTGAGCAATTAACCCCTCTTGATTACATGACAATCGAGAATTGCCCTGATTTGAATATGCACGATGGTGGATTGAAAAACTATCAACCATGGGTCAAACACGCGAGAACCCCTAAACGACGCTCGAAAGTTAAGTCGTATTAAAGTCGCAATTGATCGATTTTAACCACGAATTTCAATCCGGTATCGGGTATCGAACTTTTAAGGATGTCAAGACTAAAATATTGGACGTTGCCTCATTGATTCTCGAATTTATCGGTAAGCCCGAAATTATCGGAAAAGGATTCCACGGGCCGAGTTTTGGAGCCAAATAATTGGGAATTTGTGCTTTAGGGGCAAAAAGACCAAAATGCCCTTTCTAGAAGCTTGTTTAGTTCTCTCTCTCTCTCTCTCTCTCTCTCTCTCTCTCTCTCTCTCTCTCTCTCTCTCTCTCTCTATGGTTCTTTCGGTTCTTTCTCCCAAAATCAGCCACCCTTGCCACATGCCAGAGCTGCCATATGCCGCCGGAGAGTTCGAGCCGCATCTCGCCATCGCTCGTCCATGAGCCGCGCCTGTCGCCGTTCTTTCTCACCGAATCGGAAACCCCCCGTCTAGCCGAGACCCATTTTCATCGCCGCTTGTCTTGATGTTTCGGACGTAGCCACGCGTCGCCCTCGCCGCTGTCGTTGCGCCCGTGTCGTCGGAATCGCTAAACCGTGAGTCAATTTCCTAATCCCTTAGTTATGAGTTAATCTTGCTTAGGAGTAGTTTAATTAGTTTAAATTTTGATTAATGCTTTGGATGATGATTGATTAGGATTAAAATATTATTTGATTAAGCTTGCTTAGTATTAATCATGGTTAGAATAAAGTAACCGCGGTTAGATTAAAGTAACTTTGGTTGGGTTAGTTAACCGTAGTTGGGTTAATTAACTGCAGTTAGATTAGAATAGTAACCATGGTTAGTATTAATAAATATTATTATTATTTTGGGAATAAATAATAATAATTTATTATTTTCGGAATTATTAATTAATTAAATTATTTTATAATTTCGAATTATTAATATTGTTATTACTATTCATTTCTGAAAATTAATTATTTTGGGGAAAATAATTAATTGTGATTATTTATGGGAAATGATTTTAATTGAGTAATTTTATGGGAAAATCACTATGGTCTAATTTTCTAAAGTCAATAGTATTTATATACTACATTATCAAATGACATTGGTTTATTAAAGAATGGTTTTATTAAATGAAATTATTTGGGTTGGATAATTAATTATGGGATTGGAAAATAATTAATATTTTGTGGGACTTAAATTATTTTACTTGGAATAATCGACAATAGTATTATATGCTTCTTAAATGAGTATCTTGGAATATAATCATAATTTATACTTATTTTATGGGAATAGTTGATTGTCGTAGCCATGAGGACACGTGTTTATTTATTATTGAATATTGAAAAGCATAGTTATTTATTATTAAATATTGAGACACGTGATTGGGTATTGGTAATTATTGAGGTACATGATTATTTTGGAAAAGCGTGCAAGTATCGTGATGTTGATTGGTCGGAATTGATTGTCGGACTGTGACTTGAACTGCTGATTATTACAACTTTCGTGAATGATTGGACTGCTGCTATTGTACGTGACTGCTGGATACTGCTGCATGACATTTTACGTGTGTTAACTACAATAGCATGTTACGTGAGCACGAACTGTATGTGCATTCACAACAGAGCAAAGAAAAGAACGAATTGATTGATGATGTATTGCATGGTCACATTAATAGGAGAACCCGGTGTTACCGGAAGACCGTCAATCCTTATGAGATTGTGCCATGGCCGTTTGGTCGCCCGACTTTGGTCGGATGCCTGACAGGGAGGGGTCAACTTTGTGGGACTACGGTAGTGGGTGGGTTTCGAGCCTCTGTCAGTTGCGGGACTGTAGTAGTGGGCGGGTCATATGCTCCTTTGAGAATGCCATATTGGGAGTGGGCCTTTGATGTCGCCGTGCCTCGAGGTAAAGAGGATGAACCTGGCTTGGCCAGGAACTGCCAACCATAAGGTTGTGCCATGGCCCAAGAGGAGGGGTTGTAATAATCGGAGCATGTGTGGATGTGAAACATGAGAAACTATGTGCAATACTCTGATTATTCGCATGTCTCTTAATGTCGTGATGATTGAAATGACAGTTTCTGCAGGTTGCGTGTGCCAAGGCCAGGTAGGATCGCTTGTGTTTGCATCTACTTATTGAACTGTCATATGATAATGCTGCTTGAGATGTGGTATTGTGTTGATTGTCGAAACTAGGTTGCATGTTAGACTACCCTCAAGGCGAGCGAAATTCCTAACCAAGGCTTAGGATTTTGACTTACTGAGATTTTATCTCACTGGTTATTGAATAACCATTTTCAGGTCCGTAGGATGGAGGATCGACGCGTGTTACAGCTCGTGGCCATTTTTGAAGGGGGTAGATTAACCTTGGCCTGTTGGTTTCATTGGCTCGATAGGAAGATGCCAATGATAAGGGCTTGTACTTGTAAATTTCCTAAGGTTAATTAGTAAATAAATAAAGCGGCACTTTGGAATGTGTTATTGTTGGGTTTTCCTACTATCCCTGCTTCTGTAATTGACTGAAGGATTGTGATTCGTTTCCGCATGCGTTTAATTAAAAAATAAAATATAATGGTCGACGACGCGTCTTGGGACGTCGCATCTAAATGACAGCGAGAGAACAGGGGTTGCCGCGTGCTTGAGGGTCGGGGCATGACATAGTGAGCCTATGTGTTGCTCCCTTTTAGGTTATCTAGGTTTTACCAACCACTCTAGTAATATTCTAAAGTACAATTTGCGCATGAAGGATTGCTTACTATGTTTATGTCGCAACCTAATTTCAGAGCGGGTTGAACCATATAGGATTTCAGCTAATAGATTACTAAGTCTAGACTTATATCAGGCTCTCCCAAACCCATACTAATTTACGACTTAGCTTTAGTAATTTAATGTGCAAATGATTTTTCAATTAGTAGTTGCTACTAATTTATTTTTGGTGGGTCGATTAAATACCCAAGTAAAGTAATAGGAGGATTACTTTACTCCTACAAACGAAAGACTGTGGAAACAGGAATTTGATTACGCTAGATTTCTCTAATGCCCTTTTGGTACATTTTCTCTTTTATTTCAAAAAATGTTTTGTAGACAGCTTGCATTGATTTTAAATTACTCTTAATATGTGAAGTGATCATGTGGGTGTGCAATTATTATTGAGCACTCAATAAAATAAAGTCGGAAATAAATTGCCGATATAGGGAAGGAATACTTACCTTGAAGCAATGTAAGCATCTACAATATTAGCTTAAAAATCATATTAGCAATCATATATATGATTTCTAATTAACATGCAATCACTATAATATTTTTTAAGGTTTTCACTTATTTAATGAGGCCTAAAAGACTAAGTGCAATAAGTGCAATGACATATAAAAGTGTCTAATTAGAATGACATACAACATGCAACCTAATATGCAAACTATATGTCATATGACATTAATTATTTGACCTAATCTAACAACGGGAAAATATTAAATACAATTATCCTAATATGACACACATTTAAATAATCCTAAACATGCAATGACTAGATGGCATGCAAAAGATGACCTAAATCTACGTGACACGAGCATAGCATTTTTAATAAAATTTGAAATTAAAAATAACCTATATTTAAACATGCAATCTTTATTAAGGAAATGGAACTAAATTTAACCTAGAGCAATATTTTTGGATTTTTATTTTAAAAATTCGGAATAAGATATTACCCTAAATATGCAATATTATCTAAAAAGAATATACTCTAGTTTATTATCTAATTATTTTGAAATTTTTTTAGAAAAAAAAAAGTAATTCAAATCAAGGAAAAATAGAAAGAAATCACATCTAAATCGAGCATTGTACCAAATCATGTTAGTATCCATGTTGATTTAATTTGGAAATAATTTGATAAATCGTATCTTAGACATAAGATTGGATTGGCCGATTTTTCACGAAATTGCAAATTATATCTTGGACATGAGATCGGATCGATTTTCCCGTACAATCATGAATCATATTTTGAGCGTAAAATCGGATTGACAATTGTGGCACGTTAAGAAATCAAGGAATAATCTCTAATTTAAAAGGCAACTCAATATTGTGAATATGATAATACATCGTGAATTTCATCACATGCATCAACGATATTTCAAATAAGAAAAGAAAATATTTGAAAATAGAATTATACAAGATTTTTTTTACCCAATCTGAATATTTACTTCCAAATTTGGCAACTCGTGAACGGTGGATCAATGCGGTTCCCAATAAAGGACTCGTCGATCAAGGAATGGCTCAGCGCTACAACTTGACTTTGGCGGACGTTGAACTTGCTGAATGCACATGGTTACTACTAAAATCGAGTGATCCCGAAAAAACGACCTGTGACAATATTCTTTGAATATTCAACTTGGACTTTCAAAGCCCCACAGTCAAATTTTCAACTTGTCCACCCTTGATGGTCCGTGTGTATGCAGAAGAGCTGCAACAAAACTCAAGCGAACCGTCCAAATAAAAACTGACATCATTTGGTCGTGCAGGGACGTTGGAGTTGAGCAGCAATCCATCTGGTCGGCTGTAGATCGTCACAACTGGGAGCTCTGTGGACAACAACTCGCACAACTCGCCAAGGGCTGAACTCAGGAAAGCCGCAGTGCGTCATCGAGAGGCTGGGTGTGGCGGCTCATTGACAAGGCGGGTGGCTCTCCATCGAAGGGGCTGAAGTGCGACCAAGCTTGGGCAGTCGGGCGAAGCTCCACCTCATACGAAGGAGTTCTACAGACGCAATTGAGCTCGAGTAGCAAGTTACGGCCGAGAAGATGCAAAGCTTGAAGGAGAAGCGGCCCCTCTCTCCCTACCCTCTTGACTTTTCCTGATGTGTCAGAGAGAGGACAAGCTCTCTGGACACACCTTTCTCTCTCGAGAAAATATTAGGTAGGTTTCATACTCCACGTAGGCGATGTGGAAAACCACACAAAATTTGACATGTGGAGTCCAGGCCCATGGAAAAGTTTCAAACTCTGCAAACTCCCCTCTCTCTCTCCTCTGTCTCTCTCCGTGACGGTCTAGGTGGCGATGTGTGGGGCGGATTCTCCGAACGTGCATAGGGAGGGGCGCGTCTCTTGTCCCACATTGCCTAGGGGGGAGTCCTGGGCTAGTAGATAAGTCTTGGGTTCTGTATCCTGTGTAATGCGTTTTTGGGCGAAGCCTAGAGAACAAAGCTATGCGGGCCTTGACCCAAAGCAAACAATATTACACAGTGATAGTCTCAGGTCCTTACAAATGGTATAAGAGCCGACTCCCAACCGCATGTGAAGCCACAGGATGGCCATAGAGGTGGGTACTACACCCAGCGAGGACACTGTTCCCGAAGTGGGGGAGATGTGACAGCCTAGGCGGCGGTGCGCAGGGCAGAGTCCCCAGACATGCATAGGGAGGGAAACATCTCTTGTCCCACATCGCATAGGGAGGGAGTCCTGGGCTAATTGATAAGGCTTGGGTTATGTATCATGTATAACGCGTTTTTGGGCGAAGCCCAAAGAACAATGCCGTGCTGGCCTTGGTCGGAAACGGACAATATTACACATTGATAGGCCCAGGTCCTTACACAATGGCCATGGCACAACTTGGAAAGGATTAGCGGTCATCCGGCAACGCCGGGCTCTTCTTAATGTGACAATGCAACACATCATCAAGCAATTCATTCTTTTTTTTACTCAATCGTGAATGCAACATAATTCGTACTCACATGACATGGTACTGCAGTTGACACACGTATAATGTGACAATGCAACACATCATCAAGCAATTCATTATTTTCTTTACTCTATCGTGAATGCAACATAGTTCGTACTCACATGACATGGTACTGCAGTTGACACACGTATAATATAATGCAGTAATATCGAACAGTCACGTATAACAATAACAATCTAATTACTCACAAAAATTGTAACAATCAACAATTAATTAATCACATACTTCAACAGCGAATAATAATCAACAATCAATTAATATCCAATGACATCTCATAAACCTCATAAATAACCGACATTTAATAACACTATTAAAACAATTAATCCATTTAATATTAATAACAATTAATTACCTTCCAAAACCTTTATTTAATAAAATCATTTCCCTTTAATAACCAAGAAATTAATCACAATTAACCTTGGGAAAAATAAGCCTTAATAATATTTTCACAAAATTTCTCAATTAAAACCATTTCCGATAAATAATGGTAATTATTTTTCCCAAAAGTAATTAATATAACGAATTAAATAATAATAATCATAATAATAATAATAATTCGAAATTATAAAATAAAATAATTAATTAATTAATCCAAAAATAATTATTATATTTAATAATATTAACCATGATTACTATTCCCAACCCAACAAAGGTTAATTAACCCAACTACAATTAACTAACCCAACCAAGGTTACTTTAATCTAACCTCAGTTACTTTAATCTAACCGCGATTACTTTAACCAACTGCAGTTACTTTATTCTAACTGCGGTTACTTTATTCTAACCATGGCTAACACTAATCCAAATCAGCTAATAATATAAAAATGCTAATCCATCATCAACCATAAGCATAATCCAAGCATTATACTAATTAAACTACTCCTAAGCAAGATTTATCCATAACTAAGGGATTAGGAAATTAACTCACGTAGCCTAAAAATCCGGCGACACCAGAGCAACGGCAAGGGCAAGGGCTACACAGGATTAGTTCGGGGGCAGCGACGGACAGCAGCCGAATCCGGCCAAAACAAAACTGAAATGTTGTTTAGGCAGAAAAGGCAGCAGCGGCTAGGGGCGGTCGGACGGGCGGCTGGTGGTGAGCAGCTAGCCTCCGGACGCCAGCGGCTCCACACTGGACGATAGCAATAGCTTTGGCGACAGTGGCAAAGGCAGCAACCGGCGGTGGACAATAAGGACGGTAGAAATGAAGAGGAAAAAGGAAGAGAAAAGAGAGAGAAAAGGGGCTGAGGTGGGGGGCGACTAAGCTGGAAATGGAGGAGAGAGAAAGGGCTGAACAATGTCTAATAAGGCCAAGGTGAGTGGCAAGCTCACTTGGGCCAAGGGCCAAAGAAAAGCAAGCAAAACAAAGCCTACTTGGGCCACCAAAGAAAAGGCTGAGAAGAAAGGCCCAAGGGCTGAGAAGAGAGAAGAGAGAAGAGAAATGGGCCAGCTTGGGCCCACTTAGGCTGGGCTGAATGGGCGCAAGGCCCATTGGGCTGCTGATTTTGGGCCAGTCCACTTGCAGGCCCGAAACCTGGCCCAAAAATTCATTTTCTGACACTTTAAAGCCCAACAGAAAACTCGAGAATAAATGAGGCGACGTTTAAATATTTAGTCCTGATATCATTGAGAAGTCGATTCCCAAAATCGGATCAAAATCGAGGCTAAATTGAGTCGATTGCGCTGTAGTACAATTTGGATTATTGAGCGCCCCTTTACGATTTTTCCTCACGTTTGACTCATGGTCGATAATTTTTTGATCCACATTTAAGCCAATTCTCGATTCAGGAACGTCCTTCGATTTTCATGTGATCCCGAAGGCTCAATTGATAATCTCGAGTACAAGATAAAAAGGATCCGGTTTAGTGTTGTTCGTAATTTGTATCGAGGTCGTGTAGAAATCACCCACGACCCAACTTCATACTTCTATCAAATCAATTTATTTATGTTTTCCTAATAGCCTAATACTAGCGGATATCGTTCCCTCCCAGGCTCTTATGGTCGAAGGGTTCGTTCCTAATCAAAATTACGAGTCGTACGTGTATTGTTTCCTATTGACACCTCTATATAATCCGTTATCCCTCAAACAATTAGTTTAGAATATTTGTACTAACCAGGCATTCAATCAACATCGCCATTTTATAAAATCCCAAAATATGGTCAATTTTCAGGATGTTACAAGTGGGGTCAGCGACAAGGGTTGGAGGAGAGAGAGATAAAGGCTGACCAAGCTTGTCCAATAAGTTAAGGCAAGTACCAAGTCCACTTGTGCCAAGGACCAATAAAAAAAAAAAGCAAAACAAAGCCAAATGGGGACCACAAAATAAAAGATGGCCCATGGGCTGAGAAAGGGAAGGAAATGGGCCAGCTCGGGCCCACCTTGGGTTGGGCTAGATGAGCGCAAGGCCCATTGGGCCTACCCTCTAGCAGGCCCGAATTCCCAGTCCAAAATTTTCTTTTCCGACATTTTAAGACCTCTCGGAAAACTCGAGGATAAATGAGGCGACGCCCAAATATTTAGTCATGACATCCTTGAGAAGTCAATTCCCAAAATCGGATTAAAAGTCGCAGCTAAATTGAGTTGATTGCGACCGTAATACAATTAGACTATCAAGTGCCCCTTTAGAATTTTTCCTCACGTTTGACCCGTGGTTGACAGTCCATCGATCCACATTTAAGCCATTTCTCAAGTTAGGGTCATCCTTCAATTGTCACGTGGTTCAGGGGGCTCACTTGATAATCCCGAGCACCAGATAAAAAGGAATCGGTTTAGTGTCGCTCGCAGCTCATACCGAAGTCGTGCAGAATCACCCATGACCCGACTTCGTACTTCAACTGAATCAATTTATTTCCGTTTCCCTCATAATCTAGTACTGGAGGGTATCGTTCCTACCCAGGTCCTTATGGTCGAAGAGTTCATCCCTGATCAGAATTGCGGGTCGTACACATATCGTTCCCTATCGATTCCTCCCCATAGTTCATTATTCCACGGATTATTAGTTCGAAATATTTGCACTGACCAAACATTCGATCAACATCGCCATTTTATAAAATCCCAAAATGGGGTCCATTTTCAGGATGTTACAAATTTTCTACACTTTGCTGCTCAACTAGGCCCGATATCGATAGATGCAAAACTCAATTCAATAGAATTACAAAAGGTTCAATATATATTAAGATATCCATTAACCCGATCATTTAAATTAGAAAATCAATTAATTAATGTAAGCCTATATTATAGGAAGTTTCAAATATTCTCCCACTTGGGCTACATTAATTAACTCATTTTTAATTTTGAAAATGATTTTATTTTGAAAACGACACTCCTAGGTTAATAACTGGAAATATATTTTGTGTGACCACAATTTTGAAAAATAATATTCCAATAATGGCATATCAAAACCAATCAAATCCTATATAACCTTAGTATTAGACTATGGCGATCAAAGTGTTAAGAAAATACGCAACACATGATCTTCCATAATCACATATAATAAGTATTATATTCTCATGAATCATAGGCCTAGTAGTGTAGTAAAAAATAATGCCAATATGTGATCAAAAGTATACACTACTATTTATCAGTCATCTATACAATTTCTCAATGATATGAAACTGCATTAGCACAATTCTAAATAATATGAAATTGTCTTAATTTGATTTCTAAACAACATGAAATTGCATAACTATGTCACAATTCAACATGAGATCTCAAAATTAGTAACATCTAGTCATCTTTAAACTAAAATATCTTTAAAGATACTATTTTATGTTTTCATTTCTCAATCAACAGGAGAAAAAAGAATAATCACAATAAAATCAACAATGATGATCATCAAAAGTAAATGTTCTAATAAAGATCATAAAAGCATTATCAATTTGTTTATAACTACAACATCTAGAAAAACAAAGTATACATAACTCCCACTAACAAAGAGATTAAAAAATCTAAAACACCCATATTCTTTACATGTTCTTAAAACAAAATGGTTGTGAACTTTGTTTTAGAGGATCAAGCAACATGGACTCAATTCTAATATTCTCAATCACAATATCTCCTTTTTTGACTAAGTCCATATCCACAATTTCTAGAGCAAACTCTATGTCTTGTTTCCACATTTTGAAGTTTGATCCAATTAACATTTTAATAGTGGCATTGTTATTGCTTATAGTAAATGTAACTGTTTGTCACATATAATGCAATAAGATCAATTATGGACAATCAGCAATTCAATAAAATAATTAGCACATTATAAATTCTCCTTTGGGTAGAGTATATAATGTACCATTATTTTTTCGCAACATGAAAATTATAAAACAACAACAAGGAGAATTACACATAATTGTCAAAGATTTATCTCCTTTGTATAGATAAATCCTTTAAATTATACATGTCCGTTATGTCAATATGTAGAAATGATAAGGAGAATTACATAAAATCGTCAAGGATTCATCCATATGCATCTCCATTATCACAACATAGAGAAGAATTGCACATAACTATCAAAATTTATCACTTTTGGGTAGATAAACTTATTGAG
Organism: Corymbia calophylla; assembly: GCA_014182845.1. Taxonomy (NCBI): domain Eukaryota; kingdom Viridiplantae; phylum Streptophyta; class Magnoliopsida; order Myrtales; family Myrtaceae; genus Corymbia; species Corymbia calophylla. The sequence goes on from CM024703.1 coordinate 23,667,031, forward strand.
TCACATATTCCCATCAATTATCTCTAATATATCAATATAGAGGGGAATTACACATAACTTTCAAAAAAAATTATCCCTTTTGGGCAGATAAAAAAAAATTGAGTCATACATCTCCATCAATTAAATTTGGAATTTATCTTCATACAATTTTCAAATTAATATACACAATAACCCCCCTTTGGGTGGGTGATTGTGTATACTAATTTTTATCAATAAGGAACTTCAACAATTTACAAACTTTGACAATTTGTAAATAATGTTCCATTTAATTAATGCCCAAAAATTCATCAAACAATATGAAGCACTTTATGACATGTGCGATTATATTGCATTTATCAAACAACAATTTTTGCCACAATTTTATGTGCTTATTTCTATAATTAAGCACCTCATATTACATAATTAAACTAAAGCAAGAGAGTATATATAATCTATACTAAACTAGGGAAAGTGGATACTGCCATCCCCTCCCTCATATGCTATAATAAATTTCCATAAATTAAAAATTCGCAAATATAGGCACAAATTTTTTTATGGAATTAAATATGAATAACAATAAATAATTTCAATTAAATATTAAATATGAAAAAAAGAAATTAAAAATAGGCATATTAAAAAAAAATTGAAACAAAACGGGTCTTGGAGGACCTTACATACGCCCCACACACCATTCCATGTGTGTAGAGCTAGCAGCTCGATTGGAGGTCTTTTTCAACCTCCACGATACTTCAATGAATAAAAAAAATATCCCTTGACACGCATGATATATATTGCCAAGAATAATACTTGTAAAGACCAACTACAACTTGAAAATTTGGTTAACAATTATAGGAAACCATATAATTTGGTCAACAAGTCCAACTTGGATTTTCCCTTCTCTTGACCATGAGTTCAACAAAATCAAGAAAGTGAATTTAGGTATAATTAAGACAATCTTACATCCAATCAAAATCCAAGATGAGTCAATCGAAGAAAATCTGAACTAAATTGTCCATATTCAAGCTTCAAAATTTCGCATCTAACAACCATGGCCGAAAATTTGGTTTTCTCAATTTTTGAAAAAAAAAAAAAAAACTCAGCTTAATGCAATCAAGATGTTTTAAAACATGTATATAACAATACCCATATAACAATTTCTAACATACATCATTCAATTGAAAGTAATTTGAAAATTCTAGAACATTTTTAAGAGTATGAACCCTAAACCTAAGGTGCATTACATTGTATGGCACCTCTATACCCTTTTCTTTGCTCATCATACTTCTTCAATACTCAAAAATATCATGTTCTATTTCCAACAAAGTGCCATTAAGTATCGAGAAAAGGGAAAAAAAAACTACAGAATCCGCTCAAAAGATATGTTCCCCTAAACAAACCAGCACCTTGGCAAGAAAATAACAATCGAATAAATGCACATTCAGAAAGGAAGATTCCCCGCCCAGCTCCAAATCTCATAGCCCCAGAGCCCGCCACAACCATCTTCTCGAGCCTGCCAAGTTCCCACTTCTAGGTCCACCAAATCAACCCCAACCATTGAATCAACTGTGAACCTACTCTATATAGCACGAGCAGCTTAAATTCGCGACCTTTCCTAGGTCACAAGAACACATACCCATCCACGCTGCAGTTCAGATAGTAAAATTGTAGGCATTGAATCACGCAAGCCCTAACTCATTATCCTCACGGACTTCCAAGTGGTGAGCGTAAAGAGGGATAGCTGTTCACTAGTAAGACATAGCTACCACTATGTTAGCACATCCCATGGCCAAATGGAAATTCACCGTAGGTTTCCCCTACTTAAATCTATCAGCACAAACTACCAACATAGTGGCCTTTTTTCTCAATAACAATTGTTCGTAGGACCACCCATAAGGGCCAAAGTTAGATAAACCTTCTAAAGAAATCTGAGAGAAAGCTTAATAACTGACCCAGACAACTGAATTTGATAACAATCTGACCAACAACCAATTTCAGACCATCGCATATTCACCGCAAATCCCCCAGAGTATCTTGTCTTCCACCTAGCATTATTTCACAGTCAAGCACGTTAACTTTGCAGAAATTAAGACTATCCAACAAAGATTCAGCACACAATGGTTTGCCGACTAAGAGAACTCATAAAGACCGCGTTCCTGCATCCTGTCTTACTCACTTGCACTGAGAATTATTTGACCACTTATTGACCATTGATCACACAATTTATCACCATCACCACCCTCTGATACATGCCCGCAATCGGAACTTGAAGCAAGATGCAGAGTACAAAAATTAGCAATGAGATATAAACGAACCAATGCTCACTCAATACTTAATGAAATTATGCAAATCATATATAATTGAAAAGATCTCGACATATAGAACAAAACCCCTCAAGTTTCATAATTGAATGATATATCTAGAATGTTTTCAAGTACACGCACTTGTATCAAGAAAAGACAGGAAAAAAAAAAAAAAAAATTCTTCCTTTTGTTGATGTCAAAGAATCTCTTTACTTTCTTTGACTTGGGTTGTCACGAATTTTCCCTTCTTTTTTTTTTTCTAATTTCGCTTTTCTTGGTTGAAAGAATCTCTCGGTGACCGGTGGAGTATGATTACCGAAAGGAAAAAAAAGTTCTTCCCTTAGTTTGGTTTCCTTTTATATATATAAAGGAATAGATTTTTTATTTTTGATAGTTTGAGGTTCTCTTAATCAAAAATATGTTTTGGCGTTTTCCTCTGTGAGTGCGCAGTCTATGAGACCCTAAATTGTTTACAGAGTGAGAAGTTTTGAAAAAGTACTTTGATTGACCGAAGTTGCATAAGAATTTATAAATCACAATCTAATAGAAGCTCAAAACCAAAGGGAACAAACACGGTAAACACCATAACTAGATTTATAAAAAAAAAAAAAATGGGTTATACAATCATTTATGACCTGCTCTAATACCACATGTAGAAAATTCTTCAGATAAATAACTAATTAATCAAGAATAAATCAGATTCATATATAAATATAAAACATCAAAACCTATATATACAGTGGAATTAAAAACATACATATTTGAGACATTACTTCACTTGAAGAAAAATAGATCAGACCGACAGTAATCAGCGATCTATTGGAATGCCGGATCATCATCTCTATAACTTATTTCAGTATAACAACTTATAATGGGATTAAACAACTTATATGTATAATCTATCATTTTATAAGCTAGAGAGGGGACCTTGTAAACCCTAATCATTAGTATGCTAATTAGGCCCCTCCCATTACAGGCTTCAGTTAAATATAATTGTTTATACTTTGTTGCTCAACTAGGCCTGTTATTGAAAGATGCCAAAACACAATTCAATAAGATCACTAAAAGGTTCAACATATATTGAAATATCCATTAACCGATCATTTAAAATAGAAAATTAATTAATTAAATGTAAGTCCATATTATAGGAAATTTCCAACATATAATTAATAATTTACATAATATCGGTTTACGCAAAAAGATGAAAGATGAGTAACAAAATGACAGGACGATTGAGCATCATACGATACTACCCTTTAGTACAATCATTCCATAGAAGCTAGTAGCTAGTAGCTAGTAGCTGTAACATTGGCCAAAAAATGTTAAGACAAACCACAAATTGATTTGCTAATGGCGTAAATGATAATCATTCTTTTTTTCTATTTTTCTATTTTTCTATGCCAGAGAAAAATTTTGAAAAATCCATTTGGTAAAGGAATTTCCCTTTTTTTCTATTTTCAGGACAATTTTTAGCTTAGAAATATATTTAAAATAGAAATGAGAAGTAGAAATTTTCTACTTTTCTAATTCTATAACATAAACATAAATAAAAACTCTTCTCATCGCGTGCCCTTGCTGCTCGCCACCCATCGCTACTGCCACCCAGGACGGAGATATTTAATAAGGCTTATCAATGAATTTGTGATCATGGAACAGAAATTTTGTGTAGTTATTAAATGAGTAGACTCTTGGAATAGAAATTTAGTTTATTAACTCTTGCTCAAAAACTCATTCAGGGAAATAGAAATAGAGAATCTAATTCTGACCATAAATTATTCTCAAGAAAAAATGATTATTATTCACGTCCTAAGAAGCAACACAAACAGTAAAGAGGAAGGACCTTTGTGCAATTTGGCCGGACATATGGTGCCAATTAGCCCCATTTTGAATTTCCAATAGGTAATTTTTCTTCACATAGATCGACATATAAGTTGATCTTATAATTGACACTGACATGAAATGACGCAAGTTACCCGCCCAAAAACTGATCATGTTGAGTCGTCGCTTTCTAACATCCATACCTCTAGTCATAAGAATGACTCCTTTCGACGAGAGAAGTCTCCTTTGATTAAGTCGAGATGGGTAAAGTATATGTTGCAAAACAATGGAGTTTTTACTTATTTCAAGGCTAATCTAGTTGCTACTTTCGTGGAGAGGCCCCCCTTTGATTAAGTCGAGATAACTCGATTTTATGGTAGACACGTTCATAATGTTGTATCCAACGATACTACGTCATTTGAACATTTTCCTCATATGGTAGGGAAGACGGTAGGGAAGTTAAAGATGCGTTTGGTAACGTTTCTGTTTCTAGGAGCAATTTTTTTTTTAGATATAGTTTTTTTCTATTTCTACTCCCTAAAATAATTTATGAGTAAAATAACGTGTTTGGTAATTGTACAAATTTTCTATTTTCGGAATTAGAAAAGAATATGAATGCATTTAGAACCGACTCAAGAAATTTCTATTCTTTTTATTTTCCAATGGCGACAGCAACCGGAGGACGGGCTTCCGGTAGTGGCAAGTGGGTGGCGACAGTGACAAGTAGCGATGACAAAGAAGCACTTATTTTAGAAATTGTTCCCCGAAAACAAAAGCTACTTTTTTCTATTTTTTGTTTCTATTTCAAATCTATTCCCTAAAATAATTTTCTATTTCCGGGAATAGAAATACTATAAGACATCATCAAACGGATTTTTATTCTTTTTCTTTTCTAAAAAATAAAATAACAGAAAAATTGACAAGTTACCAAACGCGCCTTAAGTCATGAGACATGCATTCGGTAGCGTCAAGCTGAGATGAAAGCTCATCATACATACATCCGAAGCACATGCGCCCAACAAATCAGAGGGGTCGAATCATGTGAATGTCGAGATCGAACGATTTGTACAATCCAACGATTCATGTATTTAGTGCTCACGTACGGCAGAAGCACGTAGGCATTGCTTCTGGCCAGAGGGAGAGTATAGGATCCGACCAGCGGTGTAGGACATGGTCAATGAGCGCAGCACACGATGACACCCTACTTTAGGAAATAGCTGAAGTTAGGGGTGTGCATGGTCCGGATGAACAGTTCCCACCCTAGAATCGGAAATTGCCCACTAAGGACCGGTTCCAAAAACTTAGATTTGGGAACCGCCCGTTGGTTCCATGGATCCACTCGAGAACTGCATGGCCCGGTCCGGTTCTCGGGTAGATCCACGGAACCGGTCTCACAAGCAATCACGCTTACTCAATATGCATTGATGGACAGAGAAGATGAAATTGAGAAACGCTGCTATGCAAGCCACTTATTTCTTGACATTTGTTGTGTTCTTCAAGACTTCGACAATAAGAATTGCAAGAGCTATTTGGTGAATAGGAAATTGGAGTCCCAAATAGAACAATAAGAATTCTTAACATGGGACTTCAAAATTTTAATTTTTTTTCAACAAAAAAATTTATTTTTATAATAAAAATTAATATTTATTATTATTATAATACTGGTCCGATCTCGGGTGGGCGGGCGGGTGGATCCGCCCATGGAACCAAGAACCGAATCGGTCCCTTTAGGAACCACCAGTCCTGGGTCGGGCTGGTCCGGGTCCGGGTGGGTCCCGGCTCTTTTGCACACCCCTAGCTGAAGTAACATTTTGCCATCCTTAAATCATGTGAATCAAGTCGATCTAAACAATAGAATTCATGGATCCTATGGTCGGACTCACATGACCAATGGTATAGATGAGACGTGAACCATTTATCCTGTACAATGTTCTTCATGGTGTCTTAATTAATTATAGCTATTGATTATGGAGATGAAGTTTTTATAAATGATTGACCTTTACTAAGATTCTAAAGGGTGGATCTCCATCCCTTCTATTAGATATACTTATAGATTATCTTTATGATATTCTGGATATTCTGATAGAAATAGAGAATAGGAATAGAGAATTTATGTATATATTGATGATCAAGTAAGAGGAATACAAGGGCCTATTATAGGCTTTAAGGAAGACTATTTACAGTAATAAAATATTATATAATCAATTACAATCAATCACAAAGATAATCCCATATATATCCAGAATATTTTAGATTTCCAAAATATTGAAGATATTCCATAATATTCTAGATTTCCAGAATATTGAGGATATTTAAATATCCAGAATATCATAAAGATAATCTAGAATATCTTAGTATATTTAACACCTCCAAATGGGCTTAGTCTACATGATCTATACCTGACACGACAAAAAAGTTCAGATGAATTTAATTAGTATTAGTTATATACCGTGCAATAACTTCTCGCAATAACCTCTGAAGCACCTAAAAGCGCTACGCAACAATGCTTAAAATAAATAGGGCGCACGAAATTACATCACTACACACAAAAACAAAAATTCTAAGGCAAAAAAAAAGATCGTTTCTTTAAAGAAGTTATAGCAACGCTGTTTAACGCCTATATTGATTTTTGGCACGAACATTATTATTTTATCGCATGTAACAAAAGAAGAGAAGAAAAATATGGATAGAATTGTCCGAAAAAGAGTCGAATCTTTAATTTGTTGAAGGTAAGTGCCTCGCGTCTTTCTTTCTTTCTTTTTTGGCCCCTTTTTTGCTTAGTTCTACAGTTAGGCACCATTTTATGAAGTATTTCCTTGAAGCTTTTGGCCATAATCATTAGATTGTCTTTATATTGAAAATGCGTAGGCAATTGAAGATACCATGCCATACTAGTTACGAGTGTTGTTTATTAAAATGAGTATTACCTAACGCGGAAGAAGTGTTGCCCTGTATTTATATAACAGCCTAAGCAATGCTCAATAAGTTAAACCATCAGCTAAAGATAAAGGATTCCTGGTTCACTATTAAGGAAGAATTCAGCTTCCAAAGATAAAAAGAAGCGGAAAAAATATATATTCGCTCGCCCATAAGAAAATCTCATATATTTTTAATATCCAAGTCTTGTCTTTATAAATGAAATTGCACCTCTATTTAAAGAGGAACTAAAACATGGGAAATAGCCAAACATTTAAAGAGATAGTAACTAGCCAAATATTAAAGACATAGGAACTAGAAAATTCAATAAAGACCAATAAACTAGAAAATACATTAAAACACATGGTCTTGAACTTTAATTCTTGGAAATTCATGTATCAGTCTTAGAAGCTGAATAGTCATTGCAGAAGATCATTAAATAGTGATAGCAATTGGTTAGAACAACCACCAGTTGCTAGGTAATCGTAGTCGGCATCAAACTTGTAAATCACTGATTCACAACCATGAAATCGCCAACTAGCTTGTAGAATCAACATCTTCAACTCGAACCCATCAAGTCAAAGTGTAGCATAATCAGTCTTTGCTTGTAGTAATAAGAATGGGTGAGTGAGCCAGGTAGCTAGCCTAATGCTACCACATCATTCTTCCCAAGTTCATTGAGATTTGGCCTCGAATTTGATAGTGCTTCAAATTTGACAAAAGAAGAAACGTCTTCCACATTGAAAGTCGTTGAGATGCCATATTCTCGTAGAAGATCAACCTTGTATGCATTGTTACCGATTCTTTCAAATATTGTGAATTGGCCATTAGCTCGAGGCATGAGCTTGTTCTTTCATTGAGATGGAAACCTTTCCTTCCGCGAGTGCATCCACACAAGACCACCTAGTTGAAACTAAGGCTTCTTCCAATGCTTGTTAGCTTTCTGTTTGTAATACTCATTTGCCTTTTCAATTTTTGATCGAATATTCTCATGAAGTTTTTTCGTCACTTTGACTCCCTCTTCAGCTTCCTAGTTCACTTGCGAGTTGAATGGGATGAGAATCATGTTGATAGGTGTAAGAGGATCGAATTCATGCACAACTTAAAAAAGTGATCAACGAATAATTAACTTGACAATTGATTATAAGCAAATTTAGCATAAGCAAGCTTTAAATCCCAATCATTCAAAGCCTTACACATCATGCTTTGAAGAAGAGTAGTGATAGTGCGATTTGTTATCTCAATTTGACAATCGATTTGTGATGGCAAGTTGTACTTAATAGGAGACTAGTGTTAAGCTTCCTCCATAGGGCTTTCAAAGTAACTTAAAAACTTGGAAGCACAATTAGATGGAATGGTCTTGGAAATCCATGCTGATGAATAATCTCTTTGAAGTACAACTCGGCCACATGAGAAGCATCATCCGTCTTGTGACCCAGTAGGAGATGTGCAATTTACGAAAATCAATCAACAACCACATGATGGCATTTTTGCCCCTTTGAGTTCTAGGGAGCACCGCAATAAAATCCATGCTTATGTCTTCCCAAGGCTATGTTGGAAAGAGGAGTGTGAAGCCGTTGATGTAAATGACTCTTTGCCAAATGGCACGTCACACATTTGGAAATGATGGCATGTACATCTTCATATAGTTTTGGTCAATTTAAGTGCTCTTGAAAGATTTCAAGAGTTTTGTCAATTCTGAAGTGGCCTACTACTAATCACTGGCCATGTGCTTCTTGAATTAATGTCTTTGAGGAAACTCTTTGGCACTCATAATTGGTTTTCCTTAATTATCTTGAAGTCCATTTTTACAGTTGTCGATGATGGACAAATTGGGATCATCAACATAACGTTTTCATTGATTGGCAACCAAGAACTCTACATTCCAAAACAGCAAGCATCTAGTATCTTCTTGATAAAGCATATGCAACAACATTAGTTTTGTCAGGTTTATAGTTCAAGACAAAGGAAAAGGGCTAAAGGAAGTCTACCCATTTGGCATGTCTCTAGTTAAGTTTGTGCCTGCAGCTTTTATACTCCAAATCCTCATGATTAGAATGGAGAACAAACTGTATGGGTTACAAATAATGACTGTAGTAATCAAGAGCTCTCATAGCAACATAAAACTCTTTGTCATAAGTGGAATAGTTTTTTTGTGACTTTATGAACTTCTCACTGGAATATGCTAGAGGTTTTTGGGCTTGGGTAAGAATAATCTTGATGCCAAATCCATTTGCGTTGCATTCAACCCAAACACTTTGTCAAAATCAGCAAGGGAAATGATATGAGACTCACAAAGCTTTTATTTTATGATTTCGAAGGCATTGTGGGTGGCCTTAATCTATTTGAAGTTTCTCATCTTCATGCATTATGTAATAGGATCCATGAGGGTATTGCAATACTCCACAAACCATCGATAAAAAGATGCAAGTCGATGGAAACTTCGTACATCGAAAATTGATTTTGGCTTAAGCCCAGGCTTTATTGCCTCCACTTTGGACTGATCAATAGAGATCCCATCTTTCGACACTATCTATCCCAAGATAACAATGCTTGTCCAAAAGAATTGCACTTCTCCATCTTCGCATATAGTTTCTGCTTTCTTATGGCTTCAAAGATATGCCTCAAATGAGATACATATTCCTCCTCATTCTTGCTATAAACAAGAATGTTGTTGAAATAAACAACAAATCGACCAATAAAGAATTGAAGAATCTCGTTTATGAGTCTCATGAAGGCGTTGGGAGCATTTGATAACCCGAATGACACAAGTAGCCACTCATAAAGATTGGTATTTATTTTGCAGGCTATCTTCCATTTGTTACCTTCTTTCATGCGGATTTGATAATAGCGACTCCTCATATCAATCTTTGTAAACTTCATTAATCCATGCAACTCATCAAGCATATCATCAATCTTAGGTATGTGGTATGTATACTCGATTGTGATGTTGTCAATGGCTCAGCTATCGACACACATCTTTTATGTTCCATCCTTCTTTGGCACTGGTAGAGTTGGAACTAAATAAGGACTCATGCTTTCTCATTTATTTCCTCTTGCGATCAACTTATCAACTTGTCATTGTAGCTCCTTAGTTTAGAGAAGCACTAGGGATCAAATCAGTTTGATGCTCAATACCTCTCGTAAGACAGGTAATCCACGTGATAGATCCTTTGAGAATACATCAAGTTCTTTCATCAAGGCATGCATTTCAGGGTGTAGAGGTCTCTCTATCTCACTATATTTGTTCTCAACCATAAGCAAGGCAGAAATAATCTTATACTTGCATATCTCTCAACCCATGTTTCACTAAAGAAAAAGGTTTTTTCTTACTTGTGTTTCCCACCCCAGGTTGATTGTGGATATGAAGGGGCTCAAAAGCACAAAGGTGATATATTTCATATCCTTGTGGAATGAGTAGGGGTTTTTGGAGACATGATGTATAGTTTCTCTATCAAATTGCCAAGGCCTCCTTAATAATAAGTGCCATGCATTCATAGGAATAACATTACTTAGAACCTAGTCTTGGTAAATTTTACCAATTGAAACCGACAAGAAAGCTTGTTTAGTTACCTGAAGGCCGCTCCCCTAGCTAAGCCATTGAAGCTTATACTATTTAGGATGCTTAGAAGTGAGGCTTTAGCTTCTCAATCAAAGTTGCAGATGCTACGCTTGTGCAACTCTCCCATCAATAATTGTTACACACTTTTCTATTCAATGAAGTAATGGGTTTGAAAAATGCTCTCCCTTTTCTCATTCGTTTCCGGTGCACTCATTTGTGCATAGCCCTCCAAATAACCAACAACTCACCATCATAGGCTTATTCCACGACCTTATCTTGCTCCTCATATTCATAATCAATATGGTCAAAAGTTTGCTTGGCCTCTTGAACTTCCAAGTTGACTTCTAAATTTCCCGAAGAGCCGTAACTCTTCGGTTAGGACAAACAGCTTTGAAGTGCCCATAGCCACGCCACTTGAAGCACTTTCAAGTACTTCCATTGTCGGTCTTTTTATAAAGTTCTTTGACAGCCTATGTGGCTTTCTCTTTGCTTTTGTCATTTGTCGACATATTCTCCGTCTTGTTAGAGAAGCACCCTTAAATAAAGATGTACCCCCGTCGATTACTTGGGCAACAATCCCTTACCATGCTTCAGTTGTTTTTCCACCTTCATGGCCAATTTGCAAACATCTTCAAAAGACCAATATGATTGAAATTCAACTAAATTGGTAATCTATCTTTTTAACCACCAAGGAAAAGAGCGATAGTTCTGGCAATTCTAGAATATCACACAACAATGGTTACTTCTGGCAATTTTGGAATATCGCACCTCATAAGGAGCTATTCAAGTTCCCTAATGTATTCTTCAATGCTAATTTCGGGAACTCATTTTGAGGAACAGTTCTTGCTTGGAGTTGTCGGGTAAGAATCTCTTCTTCATAAGTTGCTTGAGCTTTTCCCAAGTTTTGATTCAACTCTTCCCTTCTTGAACTCTCCAATTCTTCAAGTTTTCCCACCAAAAGTGAGACATATTTCTTAGACTTGAGAACGAAAACTCTGCAATCCTTTTCATCCGAGTATGATTGAGACTCACAAACTCATTCAATGTCATAGTGCCAGTTGAGAAAATCATCAAAATTAAGTCTCCCTTGAAATTCTGGCGACTCTACTTTGATTTCTCGATCATACTCCTCGTGCCTTCCTCTTCTCCTTCAGATTTGATAATCGTAATCCCTAGAGTCTCCTCCATTATTGTAGGATTCATCTCCAAAATTTTAACAAGAATCTAGATCGTCACGGTGTGATCGATTAATAGGAGGTCTTTCTCACTGCTCCTATCTTGCCAAACTCTCTAGGAGGTTGAGGACTCACTCCATTTATCTTTGGAAATTTTCTATGACATGATCTCGCCTTTCGTTTTATACTTGCTCTAAGGCCAAGCCTCTTGGAATAAGATCATTCACATTTTTAGCAAAAGTATGAATAATAGAAAGAATCAATCAATTCGAGTTTAGGAGAAGCTCATCACTAAGGCCTCAAAGACGAATCACTAACCAAGGATAAAATGCTTCTTGGCTCACTACCAACAAAGAATCTATTTTCTAATGATAAAGAACTGGGAAAGATATTCACTCACACAAAAAAAAAATCTCATATGTTTCAATATTCAAGTATTGTCTTTACAAATGAGATTACACATCTGTTTAAAGAGAAACCAAAGCATAGGAGACAGCCAAACATTGGACAGGAGAGACAAGGGGCGCGAGCTTATGAAAGTTGAGCTTTCTGGACACACGCGGCGACGACAGGAACCTAGGCGTGATGATAGTGGGAAGCTCATTGGACGTTGGGCTAGATTCCCTAACGCTAAGAGACGAGGTGACGTGCTGGAGATGATGGCCGCAGGAGCTCGCTTCCGGACGTGGAATTTCTCTGGACATGAGGACTCCTTATTTCTTTTCCCCCCTCTCTCTCCTTATTTCATAATCCCCCTCTAAGTACATGCCCATTCCCTTTTCAGACTATTTGTAAGATCATAGAACTATTTTAATGGAGTAGATCGTAGAAAGTGATGATTTGGCGGAGCAAGTTCTTCCAAGTTTTATTTTTTCACTCAATCTTTTTTCTTTAGATTCTTTATTAATAAATTATCTTTTGTCCTTTCTTCAATTCTTGCTCTCCTAAATAGCCTAGACTTCTCCCTCAAGAATTTGCAATACTACTCTGCTTTCCTATTGTTCTTTAACCGAGATTCCAATCCTTCGTGCTGACAATTGTTTCCATCCCCATGTATTAATTTAGACTTGTCAAATTGATGAGTCAGGTTAGGTTAAAAATGATAATTGATATGTTTAATCCATTTTGACCCATTTATATATAATACAAATATAGCGATCCCTATCCGACCTAACTCATACCCGATTCAGCCCATATTGTTAAAATACTTCTATATTTTATCAAATCTAGGAAAATTCATACCAAAATTAAGGCAAAATTTGGAATGGGCGAGTGCGACATCAAGATAGTGAAGAGAGGGTCATAGAGATGAGTTGGGTCTACATCCTATATTCAACCCATTTATGACCCTTAGAGTTGGGTCTAAATTCATTTATGACCCATTAGCTAACCCATATAACAACCAAGCTCATCAAATATGGATTAAAAAACTTATTTATGACCAATTTTGATAGGTCTTTGTTAGCCAAGTATTAGCGCATTTAATCTTCGATTAAATAAAAATGGATGTGGCTGAAATCATCAGGGGAGCCAGGCTTGTGCGGACTTGATGAATTTAGGGCTTCTCTTCTTGAGTCCACTAATTTCAGTCCAATTTAAAATGCAATCAACGTGGGCTTCTTAAAATGCATATCAATCATATTTTCTATTAGGAGTCAAAATTGACTCTAAATTTTCTATAATATGAATGATTAAAAAAGTCTCCAAAATTTAGATTTCAACACATGAAGATCTATAGCCCACATAATTGATATTTCAAATGAATTTACTTAACATTTGTTTATTAACCATATGATAACTTCTCGCAATAACCTACGGGTCATGTGAACAGGTGACATAACAATACTGAAATATATAGCGCAAAGGAAATTACATCACAACACACAAAGACAAATGTCGGAAGAATATACTTGAAAAACGACCTAAGACAACACGAACATTTAGTTTCTTAAAATTTATTAAGCCAATGCTAACTAAGGTGTCTTTAGGCAACCGCCGCACCAGCAATTATTGGAAAAGTGTTGCCTAAGAGGAATATGCAGCCCACGCGGCGCAACTTGGGCGTTGCAGTATGCCAGTTACGTGGAATGTTACTCACTGGCCGGCATGCTTAATAGAGAATTTGCATGTTCTTGCACCACCTTCCAAGCCATGATCACGTGCCTCTCACTCACCAGCGTCGCCCCGACAGCGAACCGTAACACATAAACTCCTTCGACCATTGTATGACTCATGAAGACCTGACCGGAAGCATTCATAGCGTGAAGCAATTGTGTATTGAGTCTGTTCACCTTGTTTAATTTCCATGCTTCGCCATGTCCGTTTTCAACGATATGGCCATTGGACATTCCGGCGACCACCGAAGGACAAATCCTGAAACAAACCAACGCAAAGTATCTCGGGAAAACAACTTCAAAACGGCAATCTTCCTCCACGAGCTCCTCGAAGAGCTTGGCCAATCGGCAATGGTACCTTATATGACTCCTCAGGTTCTGCACGCCATAGCTCCTGAGTACAAGCCACAGCTTCAATGCCCTGAACCTCCTGCTGAGAGAAAGCTGCCAGTCTGCGTAGTCAACAACTTGCTTTGACTCAGTTGCCTCATTCTTGAGGTACTCAGGGGCTGTTGATAAGGACTTCACGAGGGCACTTGGGTCTTTTACCCAGAGGCAGCAGCAATCGAGAGGGGTCAGGAACCATTTGTGTGCATTGAAGCTGAATGAATCTGCAAACTCCACCCCATTAATGAATTTCCTGTACTCCGGGCATATACACGAGGCTCCTGCATAAGCTGCATCGACATGGACCCACATGCCGAACTCGCTCGCGACTTCGCATAGAGGTGCCAGCAGGTCAACCGCTGCACATGAAGTTGTCCCGATAGTGGCGCATAAGTACAACGGAATTAGCCCCTCATCAATGTCCAAACGGATTGCCTTCCTTAGCGTGTCTCGGGACAAACCGAACAAGTTTGACCTTGTCGTCTTTAAGGCCCGGAAGTTCTGCGGGTCTATTCCTGCAACCCGGGCAGCTTTCTGGAATGAGCAATTCGTTTGGTCCGACCCGTACACAACGAGCTTCGCAATGGAATTATGTCCCAACCTCCTCAGGACCCTATCTCTCGCAGCAGTGAGAGTGCAAATGATGGCTTCGGTGGTATTCCCTTCAATGACTCCCCCGCCATTCCCCGAAAAGAGGAATGGCCTTGGCAACTCCAGCATTTTCCCGAGCCAGTCCATGACTAGGCTCTCAAGCTCAGTCGCAGCGGGGGATGAGACCCAGTTAAATCCCGCCACGTTGAACCCTGCGCAAAGCATCTCACCGAGGATCGCAGCAGTACTAGTGTTGGTCTGGTAGTAGGCGAAGAAATTGGGGCTCTGCCAATGAGTCAAGCCCGGGACTATGTGCTGGCGCACATCGTCAAGTATGGCCTCCATGGGCTCTTCATCCTGCGGGGCAGAACTCGGGAGGCGTTTGGAAAGATACCCAGGCTCGACTTGGCTAAGAACTGGATATTTTTCAATGTTCTCGTAGTACTTGGCTAGGAAGTCAATGACCATGTGTCCTTGACGCCTGAACTCTCCAGGATCGAGAGGGTTCATCGCCATGTCATTGCCAACAAGCAGGTGCTGGTAATCGCGTGGAAGGCTTCCCATAATGTAGTTGCAATTGTATCTTGGAGATGGGAGCGAAATGAAGCAGGGTTGTTGCCAATGCTTTTTTCAGCTAAGTTTGTGATGCGGCTTGATCTAAATAGAAGGGTGGTCTTAAATAGACCCATCGAATAGGTGGGTCAGGTTTAAGTCCCGTCGAAAATGGTCCGATCCAAATAAATTCATTTAACTCATTTAAACTCATCTCCATACAATGTTTTATTAAGCCTCTCGTAACACAACTGTAGTAACGTCACGCACTCAAATTACAATGTGATTATTTAATAAAGACAATTTATTCTTTAGCAAAAAGGAGGCTTTTTTTTTTTTTTTTTGCAAAACGGAATGTCTCTGGTAATGGCAACGAAAGACAAAAATAAGGAATGAAGTACAACTCCCTTGTAAATCAGATCCCAATCAAAACAGTCAATTCATAAATATATTAAAAAAAAATCCTTGGCTGTATCAAACATGTACAAATTCAAAGAAAAATTAAATAAGCAACGGCCAAAGTATCTAACTATTACATGAATCTACATATGATGCACTTGTGCCTGTTGGGTCTAATAATATAATCTAGAGAGAGGTGAGTAGGTTAAGTGAAGATAGAATAATGAACTTTCGTGAAATACCAAACCATCACAAGTGTTGCTGATAATAGATAATACAATCAAGGGTGGTGCTGAAAAAAAGATAAATCTAATTGGGGATGCTGATCAAAAAGAGATAGAAGATAATACACTGAGTTTTACGATGGTTTGGCTGTATCTTCAAGCCTATATTCACTCCCAATACTAATAAGGACCATTAGGCTGAAATCTACCAGGACATAACCACTTGCACTCACGCTTGTACAATTGACTCTTTGCTATTGCAACTCAATAGCACCATAAAGAGACATCATTAACATCACAACTGCTAACAAAAGCAAAGCAAAGAAGAAGACTCAAGAGCTAAGACTTAGTTTGTTCGTTTCACTCACCAACCTCACTACTTCTCTTAGATTGAGTATATGTAGCCTTCCAATCCTTAAATGGCCGTTTGCAACTCAGCTCCAAGAAATAGCCATTGGTATTACTATTGTTAGCATCAAATTGGCTATTTAACAGCTTTATCTGACAATAACAGTTTTCCCAGATCAGTCGAACTGCTCTTGTCAGTGGCTGCCTTCTGTTGGAGTTGCTATAAATTCTCTAATACATCTCTAGTGCTCTTGGTGTGAACTCTAAGCCTTTGTAACAGCTATAATAGTGTTGAATAACGTTCCAATCAATGCAATGGATAGCCATCACCTTTTAGGACTTGATATGTGCATTACTCCTTACCCATATAATCAAAAGTGCAGATTACTAGTAGTTTGTTGATTTTGTCCATTGATGAACTTGTATGGAATGACTTCCAATCAATCTTCCGATGATCCTCTTGGCTTCATCAATTTCCAAAGACTTTCAAGGGCATTAGCATCCCCATTGATTCCTCATTTTCACTAATTTATCGAGTCAACGTCCAGAGACCCTCAAGGACACAACCATTACCATTGATTCCATGTCTTCACTAAACTCACTAGACCATTGGCATTAACACTGTTTTTCCACCTCATCTAAACAGAACTACTCTAACCAACAATCTACTATCCCAATGGTGATCCGCTCTTCTATCTTCTAGTTCTTCCAAGCATATCGGTGATCATGATTCTACCAAGTCATTCACCTTCCCAAGTGCAGTCCTTTCAAGCTTCAACAAGCATTAATGTTTGAGGCCTGTTCACCATCACCGAGATCAATCAAACTATTTATGTTATCTTGATCCTTCCAAACCATCACGAACATCCTCATTCTTCTTGGCTTGTACACCCTCGATCAAGGTCTATCTAGCTTGTTCACCTTTGCAAAGATCCTTTCGGTTTGTAGATATCTCCACACCCTAACACCTTGTTTACCTTAGGCATAAGCAATGCTCCATCTGCATTGGCATAGCATTCTTGATTGTGGCAGAGCATTCAACATATTAGGATCACTCTTGATATTGATTTCAACACCATTTGCATTACAGCTTATGTGTATGTCACCTAGTTTAATTCAACCACTACGCACATTAGTAACCTATGATTGTTTTTGTCATCTTCAAAACAATCTAGAGGATTTTCCCAACAAGCGCTATAGGATTGGAAATCAATTTTAACTATACCTATTGTTGCTTTCATTATCGATTGAAAAAATAGCCACGCCATTATGGGATCCATAAGCATCTCGTAAACCAATTGAGTTCGAAACTCTAGGAGCCACCTCCACAACATCATCAATATAAAATGGTTTATTGCCCCCAAAAAAAAGCAAATAGTTTCCTAGGTGGGTCCATTCCCAGTTTGTGGAGTTAGAAATTGGCCCACCTAGTCTTGGACCCACTCGGGAAACAAATCGATCTAGTGGATCCAGAAACTGGCCATTAATGCATTGTCACAAATTTAGTGCTTCATCTCTAGTCGGTAGCACGTTTTTTAGGCCTTAGTGATGATAGTAACATATCAATAATGTATCGCACACCCCAACATATCACCCCCCACACCATCAGTCAACATCACCACCATAGCTAACACAGCATTGATTTTCTTCTTTTCACACCCCCCCCACACCATCAGTCAACATCACCACCATAGCTAACACAGCATTGATTTTCTTCTTTTCACAAAGCAAAACCACATACAACGAAACGAATTGAGACAATCAAACACATACAAAATGGCTTAAATATGAAATTTTAATGAACTTCATATGCTCTCTCTCATTTGGCACTTTCTAGCTAGAGTTCTTCAATAGTTTCTTCTTAATTGTTGACAAATATCGCACCAAAAAATTTAACCCAACTGTGCCAATACCCATTCCACACCTGTGTCGGCAACATCAAGCCAAGGACCCGCCAACAACAAAGCACACGTGTTTTCATACAATAATGATATTTAGAGGCACGTTCAACATACGAAAGACTCGACGGATTGATGTGATCCATGAAACTTTAGTGCTTCATCTCTGGTTGGTGGTACGTTTTTTAGGCCTTAGTGATGATAGTAATATATCATTAATGTATCGTATACCCCATCATATCACTCACCCCTCAACACCATCAATCAATATCATTACCTCAGCTAACACGGCATTGATTTTCTTCTTTTCACAAAGCAACCACATACAACAAAACGAATTGAGACAATCAAACACATACAAAATGGCTTAAATATAAAATTTAATGAACTTTATATGCTCTCTCTCTCATTTGGCACTGTTTCTGGCTAGAGTTCTTAAGCAATTTCTTCCTGATTGTTGACAAATATCGCATTGAAATGTTTAACCCAACTATGCCAATGCCCATTCCACACCTATGTTGGCAACATCAGGGCCAAGGGCCTGCCAGCGACAAAGCACACGCATTTTCATACAATAATGATATTTATAGGCACGTTCAACATATGAAAGACTCGATGGATTGATGAGATCCATGAAAAGGCAATGGCCAAAACATGACCTCCACAAAGGTTGTACCATGCAATTAAAGTTAGCACAAAAGACAAAACTAGTTCAGTGATATGGAGAAATGAGAGAAAGGAGCTAGAGATCTCAACTTGGGCTTATTAGATGGTCATGGGCTTATAAAGAAGCAAAATTGAGATCGACTTTACGGGCCTTTCTTCTTTCAGGAATGTTTCTACCTTCGAGGGCCACCGGCGGTAGTCCCTTAGCGAGGATGCTCACCTTAACTACGTTCCTTATTTTGATATATCGATACTCGTATGCCTCGCACCTTTGTTTCAATTTACATATTTTTCTTTTTTAATAAAATAAAAATATTTCTGTATTTTACGTTTAAAAATTTATCCGTATCCAATACAATCATGATATTTATAGGCACGTGCAACCCGACAGATTGATGTGATCCGTGGGAAGGCAATGGCCAAAATATGACCTCCACGGAGGCGGGTGTGTTGTACCGTCCAATTAAAGCTGGCACATAAGACAAAACTAATTGAGCTGTCTGGGGAGATGAGAGAGAGGAGGTTCTGATGACCGCCAGTAGAGTGGCCCAGGACCTGCCTGGAACGCGATTCACATGGATTTGCCATCGTTATGCGAATTCAATGTGATTGATGCAGACGACAGATTTGGGTTGTGGACTAGGATTCAAGGAAGCCTTACCCGGAGGAGTGTGGGACTGGATAGGATGCCCGATTTGAAAAGGCGCAAATTTCATCCATCGAACTCGCTGGATTTTTTGGATGAGTAACAATTTGATCATCAAAATTGAAAAAAGAGAGGCGACGGTATTTGGTCCGGTTCGGGCAAATTCAGCTGGCAGACTATGATGTCAAACAGAACCAAGATCGAGACTGGAGGCATGGACCTGAACCCATCTTTTCCATTTCATCCTATTCCATGAAGACATTTAACCAGTAGTGAAAAACGGATTCCGTTCAAGATGACCTAACCAAGATTCCTCAGCTCCGATTAAACAGCCAGGGCAATGGTACAATATATCCCAGTCAAAATTTCTCATATCTCATTCTCTGGTGGGATTGCCAGCCTGACCTATTTCATGATGTAGCACAACTAACCAGCTGTAAGCCTAATTACAAGAATCCGAGGAGGACATATGTCTGGCTAGACCTGAATGACGAGATTCGTCTGTTACTCCGTCATCTAAAGTTGCAGCATTGGGCTTGACCCCTCGCCAATTTGTCCCACAAGCAAATCATCTGCCTAGGAGACTGGCAATGTGCAGTGTAGTAGTCTTTCATGCAACCGTATTGCAAATTTTCCAGCTGTGCGAGTACTGTACAGGCACAGAACTGTGGAATTGCTCCACCCATATCCCCATGCTCACATCCTCCATCTTGAAGAGCTACCCACAAACAAAAAATACAATAGTTCAGCCACTAATGAGAAAAGCTCGGAGGATATATGTTCTTACGAAAACCACACAGGCGTTGGATAAACCCACCTGAGGCTTCGGTTTCTATGTTGAGAACGATAAACTTAGCAATATCGCTCGCAATGACATATCCAGGTCCGTTGGCATATGGAGGGTATATTTCTTCTGACCATTCCTGTCATGTTGGACAACAATCATACTTTGATAGAACATGTCATGCAAAGAATGCAGACAATCTACTATGCATTCAATGTACTCTTCCAATTGCTCAGCAAGATGCATAGCAAAAGGACCATTATAATGAAACGGAACTTAATCATCAACAGGATATGCAGAAATTATATGTGCATGCATGTGTGCATGTGTCAAATGCCTTCTATTCAAGCTTCAAGGCGATAACATCTAGTGAACTTTGTTGGTTATCTCATCTGAGAACAGGAAAGATCCAATGACTGACTATCAAGCTGCTAAGTACCTTTGCTAACAGAAAATGTCTAGCAATCCAGCAATAATCATCTAATTCCAAATAGCAAACAAACAACAAACTGTTATTGCATTCAATAATTAGTATAAACACAGGAGCCTCCTACCTCACAAGTAACCGCCCACTTTCCGTTTCTGAGTGGACGGTGCAAGGGATTGAGATTGCCCGTATAAAGAGGCTTTTTGTAAGAGATGCCGTCAATTTCATTTAAGACGGCATCCACCCTCTCGAATGTCTCATTATCACATTTCATTGTAAATGCTGCTGTCCCACTCTGATTCTCCATTCAGGATGATGAGCTAGTTAAAAGTAGAGTTCTACCACACCATGTTCAAATTGGGTAGACGATTTCATGTAGATTTACAGTAACTAAACAAAATCTTACCCCAAACTCACATATCGCAAAAGTTTTCAGGACACAAGCTCATAACGATCCATAAATGGCAAAATAACTATATCACCAAAGTAGGCAGCCTCCTTTTTCAGCATTGCATTCACCTGCTTCCTTGGATTCTAAAAACAATATATAAAAATCAGACTGCAAGTTGGCAATTGTGCAAAGATTTTTAAAATATGAGCGGAAAAGAGGATAATATACTTTACAAGTTTACATAAATCTGTACTGTTTTACAGACGTAATTCGATGTTAAAACTGTTTGCCCAAGTACAAACATTTGTCATAATACTTCACATTCCAAAGGGCATTTGTTTGGAGATTGGAGAACTCTTGAACTTCAATTTTCCAATAGATCTGGTCAATTATTAGTTGATGACCAACTACTTACAACACAATGCGATCACACTCAAGTCAACACTCCTACCCTTACTAACCAGTGAATCTTTTAGCTTAGGCTGTCTGATTCCTTCCATCTCTCTTTTCTGGTGAATGATTCCATCAATCTCAAAAGCCACAATTGCATTAGTTTCTCACCTGGAAATAAGTTTCACATGAGGTTTTCCACGGTGAACATTGTCAGCAATAGATTTCATCAAATGATGACATGATAACTACTTAAAAAATTGTAAATGGTTATCTCAAAACATAAGATATTATTTTTCTTTTTTTCAGTTTCATTTTAGTTTTTACTACTATTAAGTAAATTTAATACATTTTAGTGCCATCCCATCCATTTTAAATTATGACAGAGACTGCGACATCCCTCCTGCGCTTGATGAAATGCTGACTTTGACTCCCCTAACTTATTGGACCAAAAGCATATAGAAAATGCCTAATTAACATCTAAATAGACAGAGATCAATCAACATTCACTCTGCTGATATAGTGGAAATACGAACATGTTGTCATGTGGATTGCTGCTGATACAAGCAACTTGGGCCATTCAGAATCTATATATGGATTGCTTTCACGCCTGAAGGGTCATAAAACTAAACCACATTGTCAAACCCAACTTATTTGAACATAAAGGCTTATTTAGGATCTTGTCAGCATACTCTATCCTTTTTGTCCAAGACATTCTACCAAGAGGGTCTTGAGTCACTACCAAGAGAAAAGACAGCACAGCAGATGTCAAAGTCATTTTTCTAAGTTCCCATGGTGTTAGTGTAGTTTTCAATCCAGAAAGTCTCTGGCCACATATTATTCCTACTTTAAGAAGTAATCTTTGAATGACTCCTTAAGTAAAGTTGACAACTTTGATTACTAACAAACAATAACAACTACAAAAACTCAAATTTTCAAGGAGCCACATGTCACACAAACAACCCATCCAATAGAATATTAAATTTTGAGAGCACATCTGATTCTCTCTTAGACACACTCAACTTAAAATCTGACGCTTGATAAACAATAGTTATAGTCAACATGCCAGCAACCTTACCAGTGCAACGAAAGAACAAGCTACTACATCTGAAAACTTTATTTGCTGCCGATTGCATCCAGGTCTTTCTGATTGCCATGCGCTCTGCGAAGTGGTTGGTTGCAGAAAGAACCCCAACAAAAAGCCTTACTGGTCTTTTAGGAAGAGGAAGAGCTTTTCATTTCTCAGACATTTCCATAACTCTTTGAGGAGAAAAACTCAGATGGGAAGTTGGGAGAGAGGTATAAACTTGATGAGCATCAACATTTCCTTTTATTGCTAATCCAGTTGCATCTTCAAGCGTAAATCCCTACAGATACAAGTAAGAAAGAAAGGCTTTAAAAGGTACCATATGTTCAACTCAAGACAAGTAAATGATCAAGCATCATTTTACCCTAATAAATAGGAATCATCTGAATCGAATAACAATATCCCAGGTGAAGAGAGATTCACCAGTTTATAGCGAAAGCCCCAGGATGAATTGCTATGTCATTGGATGTTAAAGCAAAAGCAGATGATATCCATCTAAGGAAAATATTTTTAAAGAAACTGGAAGAGTTGCCCCAAGAAGTAAAGCTCATGAGATAGTCTCTCTCAATCAAACAACATACCGTCCAATAAGGAAATGAAGAAACATGCCGACCCCCAACATTAACATGGTAACCATCGACACCTGCACGAAGATTGAGAATAAAGAGCCCACCCAACACAATAGGAAAAGGCCATGTCACTTCGGTTTTTGCTCACATCCTATAAATTGCTTAAACCATGATGTTGTCTTGGACTCTTTCGCATCAACGATACCATTCTGCATCCATTTTTCACACCTCGCATATCCATCAACTGCCAGTATACATAAGAAAAATGTCATATAAACAATATGATAACCATGTAGTTTTATCAATTCCCAACTTTCCACTATTACTATTCTCTCATAAACCATACCAATTAGATGAATATCCACCCATTAATTAACACCACCATAGAAAGTAAGCAAGGACCGTGCAAGAAATTCTACTTGGAATTACCAAAAAAGGTCCAACTCGATAAATTATTAGGAAAAATCTCAAACAAACAGTGAGCTGACTAGCAAAATGACCAATTAACTACTCGATGGAAGGTATGCTTATAATTCTATTTTTCTAGCCTTGCGATCATATATAAATAATGCTTTTCGCCCCTCTCCAATGTTACACTTTCCACCCAAGATTTTAATTGTATCCCTCTGCCATTTCCATACCGTAATTTCCCTTCCATCAATATTTAACCAGTTCGAGCAACCGAGTGACAAGATAAATAAATTGTTAATTAACAGAAAGTACAGCAATCAATGAACGATAGTTTACAAAATACTAGAAGGACAACACAATTTTAGCAGGAAAAAAAATACCCATTTGTGTCGGCACAAGACACAAAGTGCAGCCAATGATACACACCCACAGCTAAACGGATCTAAAATGAACTGGAGTCATCGCACAGGAATATTATTTTGAAAGGCTTAATTAAAAAATGACTCCTAAGCTTCATCTAGAAAAACCTGAAAAGAGGTCCTACAGCTTTTTCAGATAAAATCGCTGCAGTGGCAATGCCACTTCACCCTCAAATCACCTTGATCTCAGTTTCTGCACCAAGTTCCTAGAGAAAAACAGAGCTCGGTGACTCCATATACAACACATCTGAGAAAGACAAACACGATCGCTTTCCTGGGCTAAAGGGTCGATGTACGTAGGTATCAAGTAGTTACTAACTGTTTAGAAAATCACTCACAGCAGAAATAATACGCAGCTACTCTTTCTGTACAATGCCTGCCCTAGAATAAGCCATCTGTCTCCACTAAAAAATTTCTTATGTTTACAGCACATATATTAAAAAAGAATGGGGCGAAGTTTGCGAGAAACCAAACTTTTAAGGTTCAAATATAAATCTGATCCCTCGACTGTTGCCATTTACAATTTGGTCCACAAACCCTTTTGTTCACTATGTTCCATCCAAATTGTACAAAGGTTTGATCCTGACCTCCTCCAACACATTTTTCAAGCAACATCAACCACTTTATCAAAAATTGTGTTCCTACTTTTAAAGGCTTCATGATTAAACATACGACCAAACCAAGGTTTCGAGTTCATCCATATTGCCAATCTCTGACGAGAACTATGTCGCAAGAAACAAATCAACCCTTCTTTTTAAAAAATTGGAGGATAGCATTGGAAAATGACACAAAAATCATCGCCACCAAATGAGCTCAAGAAAACCCACAAAAATGGTGAAAATGACACAAGTTTCCACCCCTCGTTCTCTTGCGGTCATTTTTTACTCTCATCGCCACCGTTATTTTTATCTTGTAATTAAATGAGCAATCCCTCAATCCAAAATCAGGGATAGTAGGAAAACCAACAAGAACACATTCAGTATTTAACACGATTAAAAAGTTTACAAGTACAATACCACGGGCATCTTCCTAACGAGCCAATGAAACCGACAAAACTACCGAGCCGTAACACGCGCCGATCCACCATCCTACGGACCTGAAAATTGAACGGGTTGAGATAAACTAAAGTCAAAGTCCTAAGCCCCGGTTAGGAACTTCGCTCGCCTTGGGAGCAATCTAACCATGCAACCGCAAACAACACATACCCACCTCAAGCGGTATTATCATACGACAGAGTTCAATAAGCATATGCAAACACGGGCGACCCTACCCGGCTTTGGCACACGCAACCTGCGTAAAGCTGTCATTTCAATCATCACGACATTAAGATCATGCGAATAATCGAGCATTCACACACTTTCTCGGGCCTCACACCCACACATGCTCCACCCTCTAGGCCACGGCACAACCTTATGGTTGGCGGTCAACCGGTCGTAAACTGGCATCGCCCTCCCCGTGAGGCACGGCGACGTCATGGGCTTTCCCCCACCGACGGCATTCCATAAGAAGCATGGGCCCGGCCTCAACCGCGACTCCGCATCGACCACCGTCGGCAACCCAATGGTCACGGCACAACCCCCGAAGGATTGGCGGTCATCCGGCTCAACCGGGCTATCAACTTTAATCTGACCATGCAACACATCAGCAAACAGTTCATTCTTGTCTTTGCTTTTGCTTGGTCGTGAATGCAATACCACTCATACGCTCATGCTCATGCGACATGCCATTTCGAGACCATTTCAAATAACCCACGCAATATGTCATGCGATCTCACTCGACAATTTCCAAAATCCAATTTCCAATCAGCATTCAATCATGCACATTCCCTAACTCTTGGGAACAACCAACAATTCAAGTCACGATCTGTCAATCAATTCCGACCAATCAACCTCACGATACTTGCGCACTTTTCCAAATAATCAAGTATATTTAATAATAAATAAATACGTGTCCTCACGACGACGCCAATCAACTATTTCCAACAATACTCAATTATCCAAAAATAAGTATAAAATATAATTATACTTAAAGATACTCATTTAATAAGCATATAATACTATAGTCGATTGTTCCGATAAAATAATTTAAGTCCCACAAAATACTTATAATTATTTTTCAATCACATAATTAATTATCCAACCCAAATAATTCCATTTGGTAAAACCCTTCTTCAATAAACCAATGTCCTTTAATAATATAGTATATAAATACTATTGACTTTGGAAAAATAGACCATAGTAATTTTCCCCCAAAATTACTCAATTAAAACCATTTCCAATAAATAATCACAATTAATTATTTTCTCCAAAAATAATTAATTTTCAGCAATGAATAGTAATAACAATATTACTATTAATAATTCGAAATTATAAATTAATTTAATTAATTAATAATTTCGAAAATAATAAATAATTATTATTTATTCCAAAAATAATAATAATAATATTTATTAATATTAACACTAAGCAAGCTTCATCAATCATATTAAAACACTAATAATCATCATCCAAAGCACTAATCAATAATTAAACTACTCCTAAGCAAGATTAACCCTAACTAAGGGATTAGGAAATCGACTCACGGTTTAGCGATTCCGACGACACGAGCGCGACAAATGGCGGCGGCGGCGGGAACGCCCGGGAACTCCGGCGCGTCGGGACGAGGAGGCCCGGACCGGGTCTCGGCCGAGGGCGGCTGTCCACGCGGCGACAAGCTAGGACACGGAGGAACCGGCGGCTGTGGCGGCATGGGGCTGACCGGTGGGTGGTCCGACGACTCGGACAGGCGCCCGGCAGCTCCGGCGACCAAGCTGCCCCGCGGCTCCGGCGAAGGGGCAAAACAGAAGCTGGAAAGAGGCGGAGGGCTGGTTCGTGGGCGTGGAGGACAAAGGTGGCTAGGCTTGGCTGGTCGAGCGACGGCGAGGCAGCGGCTCGCGCTCCGGCGTCAGTGGCCACCGCCACCGAGATGTGGGCGCGGCAAGGGCGGCCGGCCGACGAGGGTTGGCCGGCTCGGGCCAAACCGAAGCTGAGAGAATCGGAGGAGAAGGAAAACGACCAGCTAGCTCGGCGACTAGGCGGAGGACGGTGAGAGGGTGGTGAGCTCGGTGGCCGAGCGCCGGCGGAACGGCTCTGGCGGTGACAGGATGAAGGCTGAGGAGGAGAGGAGCGGTGCAGCAACTCGGGCGAGGCGATCGGACTCGGGCTTCGGGCGGCTGTCGCGGCGGCCACTCCGGCGTCCGCGGTGGTTCAGCACCCAGCTGAAGCTGCTACGGTGGCTGGACGGTGAGGACTGAGGCAAACCAGAAGAAAAAGGCAGCAGCAACAGCAGAATGAAGGGTTTGCAGAAGAAGAAGATAGCTGGCTCGGGCTCCGAACGGCGACCCACCGGCGGTCCGACGTGCCGGCGAGGCGGCGGTGCTGCGACGGTGATGGTTGGTGGTCGCCAGCAGCGGCGACAACAAAAGAAAGGGTAGCTGCAGCAAGCTAGCGTCGGCCATAGAAGAAGAAGAAGAAGAAAGGAAGAAGAAGAAGAAGCTGGGAAGGGGGAGGGCGTCGAACATGCTGCGAGAGAGAGAGAGAGAGAGAGAGAGAGAGAGAGAGAGAGAGATGCCCACATGGGCTTGTCAGACAAGTGGGAGAGGAGAGAGAAAAAGAGGATAAGACTAGTCAACAAGTGGGGAGAAGGAGAGAGGATAAGGGCAAGTGGGTGTTGTCGACGGGGAGAAGAAACGTGAAGGGGAAGAGAGAAAAAAGGCAGGGAGAGAGAGACCGTGCGGAGGAAATGGGGGGGGGAAAGAAAAAGAAAAAAAAAAAGAAAAGAGAACAAGACAAAATTCAAACAAGCTTCTAGAAAGGGCAATTTGGTCTTTTTGCCCTGAAGACAAATTCCCAAATATTTGGCTCCAAAACTCGGCCCGTTAAATCCTTTTCCAATAATTCGGGCTTACCAAAATTCGGGATGTTACAAGTTCAGCAGTGTTGATCCATCCATTGACAATAATAAAATAGCCTCTTTTTTAATGCTTGTCATGAGTCCACATACCGACGCTTCATATAACTTCTCATTGGAAGAAGTCCTTTTTAGACTATTGAGTTTACAGCATTACAAATTATGCCAATGTTTGTATGCCTCAACGCGGAAAATAGGATCTTATTTAGGTTCAATATGGATGCTTGATGGATCAGATCCAGAAATAGAAAGAATCCAGGACTTTAAGCACCAAGAAGTAGGGAAAACAATGTAAAGCCCATAAAAGAAAACCGATGATACTACCGATAAAATCATAATTTAAGAATTAGGATAATATATGGAAACAAGAAAATCAAATCAAGTTAAAAATCA
Organism: Corymbia calophylla; assembly: GCA_014182845.1. Lineage (NCBI taxonomy): Eukaryota > Viridiplantae > Streptophyta > Magnoliopsida > Myrtales > Myrtaceae > Corymbia > Corymbia calophylla. The sequence continues at coordinate 23,695,425 of CM024703.1, forward strand.
TAAAACACAAATTATACAATTCCATAGATAAAATATAGAGAAAATACCACCAAAAATCTCGAACCATGCCACTTGGAACAAATTTACCTTGAGCTTTTTTTTGTAATACTAAAAACCCCGAACTATACTATTTGGGACAAATTTACCCGAAACTTTTTTTTGTGACATAAAAAACTCCAAACTATGTCACTTGGGACAAATTTGCCCTAAACTTTTTTGTGACGCAAAAAACCCTAAATTATACCATTTGGATACATTTACCTCAAACTCTTTGGCTAAAGGGTATCTTCTTCTTTTTCCTTTTTCTTTTTTTTTTTTTTTTTTGTCCCTTCTTCTTTCCCTCCGCCACGACTGGTGGAGGGAAGCCAACAAGGGTGGCCCAAGCCGGCATTGGAGTCAGACGAGGACTACCCTCGCCCACCAAGGTGAGGACAGCCCTCACCAACATCGGACAAGTGCAGCCCTCGCTCGACTCAGGCAAGGGCGACCCTCGCTCCCTCGGCCAACACTGGCTAGGTTGACTTGAGTCGAATCTAGCAAGGGCTGCCCTCATCCAATGTCAGCTAGGGCAACCCTTGCTCGACTTAGGCGAGGGTCGCCTCCGTCGATTCGAGCGAGGGTAGCACTTGCCGGATATGGAAGGGCAAGGGTCACCCTCGCCTAGGCCCTCGCCGGCTTCCCTCTTCCATGGCCGACTGAGGGAAAGAGGAAGCACGCAAAAAAAAAAAAAGAAGGAAAAAAAAGAAAAAAATAGAAAAAGGAAAATGATCAAAATGCCCCTTGACCAAAGAGTTTGGAATAAATGTGTCACAAATGACATAGTTTAAGGTTTTTTGTGTCACAAAAAAAAGTTGAAGGTAAATTTATCCCAAGTGGCATAGTTTTTGATTTTTAATATCATAAAAAAAGGTTTAGGGTAAATTTGTTCCAAGTAGCATAGTTCAGGATATTAAGTGTCACAAAAAAAAAGAAAAGTTGAGACTAAATTTATCCCAAGTGGCATAGTTTGGGCTTTTTTGTGATATTTTCCCTATAATATTTTGAGGTCACTGGATAGAATCTATAGAAAAGAGTCAATCAAACGATTTCATTAATTAAGATTAGAATCTTGTGAGAATTCTATTCAAACCTATAGAAAATCACATGTTCTCACATCCAGATCAAGACTTCAAAAGCTAACTGTAGGCCCACCTTGACGCCATTTAACCAGTTAAACTTAGTAAAAGCACAGGGAACCATTTAAGATAGAAGCAAGATTGTCAAATTAAATAAAAATCTTAATAGTCAGAACTTTTCATATTTTCCTGAACCTAACCTAATTCCCTAATAAACCCTCAACTTTAGGTGCAATTCCAATCCTGCTTGGAACTTTTTTATGTCTAAACAAAATCCCCAACCTTCACTCTAGTCCCAATCTGCCAACGTATCCAAAATAACCTTTAGTTTCTTCAAATCATCAATATCAAGGCAAGCTAGAGGTTTATTATCAATACTCGCATCATCATCAAGCCCCTCACCTTTGTATTAAACAACAAGAGCCTCCTAATGTTGATAATCATGAACAAAGCAGGGGCGACTTTGGACGTGTGAGTAGATTTGAGGCTAGAGTGAAAGTCAAGGATTTATTTTTATTTTTTAAATATTTGGAGAAGAATTGAAAATATGGGCTGATTTCCTTCGATAGTAGTGGCTAAGTTAAAATTAATTCGGGCTGTCTGCCAAAATGATTTTTCATGAAAAGAAAGGTATTGAAGGTTCAAGGGATCAGGTCTTGAGGCTTAAAACAAGGCCATATTTTTTTGCCCCAACTCTTATCGGGTTAAAAAAGTCATAAGAGATCATGTCCTAGGGCTTGGAATAAGACCATGTACTATTTTCACCCGACTAATATCAAGTTTACTTTTTCGCATTCTCCTTTCATTGTTATTTATTCCTTTCTCTCTACGTGACATGTTGATTTCTTTAAGTTTCATTCAATGCTTTTATTTCTTTAGCTTAGATTTCTTTAAGCTTCATTCAATGCTTTTGTTTCTTTAGCTTATATGTACGAGCATATCACATTTTAGGATCAATCCCAATCAAATTATAGTGCATGAACACATAGTGGAAAGAACCTTAGCATTTATAATTTAACAAGATGGCATGATCCACCTAGTAAACAAACAAAAACGGGCTCAGGTATCGAAAGTGCGTGGATAACTTTTAATAATATTTTAATATTTTTCTTAATTATTTATTTCTTTTATTTTCTTTTTCCTTTTTGTCTTTTCTTTTTTTTTTCCCTCTCCTCCTCCTTCTTATGGCTATCGCTAACCTCCAACTAGTCATTGGACGTCAGAAACAGCCGTGTCATGTCAATCGACTAGCATCCTAGCCAGCAAAATCTAGCTAAAGTTGGCCGGAACGACTAAACTAGCACTAACTTAAAAGTTTTAAGACTAAATTGGCACAAATTCAAAAATTTTAGGATTAAATTGGCACCAATAAAAGGTTTTAGGACTAAATCGATACAAATGCAAAAAGTTTAAGACTTTTCTAACTCTTCCCCCACATTATTAGGGCTATGTGTTACCAAAGGCTTAGACAGATAGTGAGCCTATGTATTGCTCCCTTTTAGGTTATCTAGGTTTTACCAACTACTTTAGTAATATTCTAAAGTACAATTTGCGCATGAAGGATTGCTTACTATGTTTATGTCGCAACCTAATTTCAAAGCGGGTTGAACCATATAGGATTTCGACTAAACTAAGTCTAGACTTAGATCAGGCTCTCCCAAACCCATACCAATTTACGACTTAGTTTCAAGTTATTTAATATGCAAATGATTTTTCAATTAGTAGTTGCTACTAATCTATTTTTGGTGGGTTGATTAAAAACCCAAGTAAAGTAATAGGAGGATTACTTTACTCCTACAAACAAGAGACTGTGGAAATAGGAATTTGATTACGCTAGATTTCTCTAATGCCCTTTTGGTATATTTTCTCTTTTATTTCAAAAAATGTTTTGTAGATAGCTTGCATTGATTTTAAATTACTCTTAATATGTGAAGTGATCATGTGGGTACACAATCATTATTGGGCACTCAATAAAATAAAGTCGGAAATAAATTACTGATATAGGAAAGGAATACTTACCTTGAAGCAATGTAAGCATCTACAATATTAGCTTAAAATCACATCACCAATCATATATATGATTTCTAATTAACATGCAATCACCAAAATATTTTTTAAGGTTTTCACTTATTTAATGAGGCCTAAAAGACTAAGTACAATGCGTGCAATGACATATAAAAGTGTCTAACTAGAATGACATACAACATGCAACCTAATATGCAAACTATATGTCATACAACATTAATTATTTGACCTAATCTAACAATAGGAAAATATTAAATACAATTATCCTAATATGTCACACATTTAAATAATCCTAAACACGCAATGACTAGATGGCGTGCAAAAGATGACCTAATTCTACGTGACACGAGCATGGCATTTTTAATAAAATTCGAAATTAAAAATAACCTATATTTAAACATGCAATCTTTATTAAGGAAATGGAACTAAATTTAATCTAGAGCAATATTTTTCGATTTTTATTTTAAAAATTCGGAATAAGATATTACCCTAAATATGCAATATTATCTAAAAAGAATTTACTCTAGTTTATTATCTAATTATTTTGGAATTTTTTTAGAAAAACAAAATTAATTCAAATCAAGGAAAATAGAAAGAAATCACATCTAAATCGAGCATTGCACCAAATCGTGTTAGTATCCATGTTGATTTAATTTGGAAATAAATTGATAAATCGTATCTCGGACATAATATCGAATTGGCCGATTTTTCATGAAATTGCAAATTATATCTTGGACATGAGATCGGATCAATTTTCCTGTACAATCATGAATCGTATTTCGAGCATAAGATCGGATTGACGATTGTGGCACGTTAAGAAATCAGGGAATAATCTCTAATTTAAAAGGCTACTCAATGTTGTAAATATGATAATATATCATGAATTTCATCACATGCATCAACGATATTACAAATAAGAAAACAAAATATTTGAAAATAGAATTATACAAGATTTTTTTTTACCCAATCTGAATATTTGCTTCCAAATTTGGCAACTCGTGAACGGTGAATCAACGCGGTTCCCAATGGAGGACTCGTCGGATCAAGGAATGGCTCAGCGCTACAACTGACTTTGGCGGACGTTGAACTTGCTGAATGCACATGGTTACTACTAAAATCGAGTGATCCCGAAAAAGCGACCTGTGACGATATTCTTTGAATATTCAACTTGGACTTTCAAAGCCCCACAGTCAAATTTTCAACTTGTTCACCCTTGATGGTCCGTGTGTATGCAGAAGAGCTGCAACAAAACTCAAGCGAACCGTCCAAATAAAAACTGACGTCATTTGGTCGTGCAGGGACGTTGGAGTTGAGCAGCAATCCATCTGGTCGGCCGTAGATCGTCACAACTGGGAGCTCTGTGGACAACAACTCGCACAACTCGCCAAGGGCTGAACTCAGGAAAGCTGCAGTGCGTCATCGAGAGGCTGGGTGTGGCGGCTCATTGACAAGGTGGGTGGCTCTCCATTGAAGGGGCTGAAGTGCGACGAAGCTTGGGCAGTTGGGCGAAGCTCCGCCTCATACGAAGGAGTTCCACAGACGCGATTGAGCTCGAGTAGCAAGTTACGGCCAAGAAGATGCAAAGCTTGAAGGAGAAGCGGCCCCTCTCTCCCTACCCTCTTGACTTGTCCTGATGTGTCAGAGAGAGGACAAGCTCTCTGGACACACCTTTCTCTCTCGAGAAAATATTAGGTAGGTTTCATACTTTTTGTAGGCGATGTGGAAAACCACACAAAATTTGACACGTGGAGTCCAGGCCCATGGAAAAGTTTCAAACTCTGCAGACTCCTCTCTCTCTCCTTTGTCTCTCTCTGTGACGGCCTAGGTGGCGATGTGTGGGGCGGAGTCCCTAAATGTGCGTAGGGAGGAGCGCGTCTCTTGTCCCACATCACATAGGGGGGAGTCCTGGGCTAGTAGATATGGCTGTGTAACGCATTTTTGGGCAAAGCCTAGAGAACAAAGCCATGCGGGCCTTGACCTAAAGCAGACAATATTACACAGTGATAGTCTCAGATCCTTACAAATGGTATCAGAGCCGACTTCCAACCGCATGTGGGGCCACAGGATGGCCATGGAGGTGGGTTCTATGCCCAGTGAGGACACTACCCCCGAAGTGGGGGAGATGTGACAGCTCAGGCGGCGGTGCGCGGGACGGAGTCCCCGGACATGCATAGGGAGGGGCACGTCTCTTGTCCCACATCGCCTAGGGAGGGAGTCTTGGGCTAGTTGATAAGGCTTGGGTTATGTATCCTATGTAACGCGTTTTTGGGCGAAGCCCAGAGAACAAAGCCGTACAGGCCTTGGCCCAAAATGGACAATATTACACATTGATAGCCTAGGTCCTTACACAATGGCCACGGCACAACCCCTAATCCTTGCAACACATCATCAAGCAATTCATTATTTTCTTTACTCTATCGTGAATGCAACATAGTTCGTACTCACATGACATGGTACTGCAGTTGACACACGTATAATGTAATGTAGTAATATCTAACAGTCACGTATAACAATAACAATCTAATTACTTAAAAAAATTGCAACTATCAGCAATTAATCAATCACATACTTCAACAGCGAATAATAATCAACAATCAATTAATATCCAATGACATCTCATAAACCCCATAAATAACCGACATTGAATAACACTATTAAAACAATTAATCCATTTAATATTAATAACAATTAATTACCTTCCAAAACCTTTATTTAATAAAATCATTTCCCTTTAATAACCAAGAAAGTAATCACAATTAACCTTGGGAAAAATAAGCTTTAATAATATTTTTCACAAAATTTCTCAATCAAAACAATTTCCGATAAATAATGGTAATTATTTTTCCCAAAACTAATTAATATACCGAATTAAATAATGATAATAATAATAATAATAATAATAATAATAATAATAATAATAATAGTAATAATTCGAAATTATAAAATAATATAATTAATTTATTAATCCGAAAATAATAAATTATTATTATTTAATCCAAAAATAATAATTATATTTAATAATATTAACCATGATTACTATTCCCAACCCAACCAAGGTTACTTTAATCTAACCTCAGTTACTTTATTCTAACCGCGATTACTTTAACCAACTATAGTTACTTTATTCTAACTACGGTTACTTTATTCTAACCATGGTTAACACTAATCCAAATCAGCCAATAATATAAATGCTAATCCATCATCAACCATAAGCATAATCCAAGCATTATACTAATTAAACTACTCCTAAGCAAGATTAATCCCTAACTAAGGGATTAGGAAATTAACTCACGTAGCCTAAAAATCCGGCGACACCGGAGCAATGGCAGGGGCAAGGGCTACGTGGGATTAGTTCGGGGGCAGCGACGGACAATGGACGGTGGCCGAATCTGGCCAAAATAGAATCGAAATGCTGTTTAGGCAGAAAAAGCAGTAGCGGCTAGGGGCAGTCGGACAGGCGGCCGGCGGTGAGCGGCTAGCCTCCGAACGCCAGCGGCTCCACGCTGGACAGTAGCAGCAGCTTTGGCGACAGTGGCAAGGGCAGCAACCGGCGGTGGACAACAAGGACAGTAGAAATGGAGAGGAAAAAGGAAGAGAAAAGAGAGAGAAAAGGGACTGAGGTGAGGGGCGGCTGAGCTAGAAATGGAGGAGAGAGAAAGGGCTGGACAATGTCTAACAAGGCCAAGCTGAGTGGCAAGCTCACTTGGGCCAAGGGCCAAAGAAAAACAAGCAAAACAAGGCCAAAACAAAGCCCACTTGGGCCACCAAAGAAAAGGCTGAGAAGAAAGGCCCAAGGGCTGAGAAGAGAGAAGAGAAATGGGCCAGCTTGGGCCCATCTTGGGCTGGGCTGAATGGGCGTAACGCTCATTGGGCTACCGATCTTGGGCTAGCCCACTTGCAGGCCCGAAACCTGGCCCAAAAATTCATTTTCCAACACTTTAAAGCCCAATGGAAAACTCGAGAATAAATGAGGCGACGTCCAAATATTTAGTCCTGACATCACTGAGAAGTCGGTTCCCAAAATCGGATCAAAATCGAGGCTAAATTGAGTCGATTGCGCTATAGTACAATTTGGATTATCGAGCGCCCTTTTATGATTTTTTCCTCACGTTTGACTTGTTGTCGACAATTTTTTGATCCACGTTTAAGCCAATTCTAGAGTCAGGAACGTCCTTCGATTTTCATGTGATCCCGGAGGCTCAATTGATAATCCCGAGTACAAGATAAAAAGGATTCGATTTAGTGTCGTTCGTAATTTGTATCGAAGTTGTGCAGAAATCACCCGCAACCCGACTTCATACTTCTATCAAATCAATTTATTTATCTTTTCCTAATAGTCTAGTACTAGAGAATATCATTCCTTCCCAGGCTCTTATGGTTGAAGGGTTCGTTCCTGATCAAAATTACGAGTCGTACGTGTATTGTTTCCTATTGGCACCTCTCTATAATCCGTTATCCCTCAAACAATTAGTTCAGAATATTTGTATTGATTAGGCATTCGATCAACATCACCATTTTATAAAATCCCAAAATGGGGTCGATTTTCAGGATGTTACAAGTGGGGTCAGCGGCAAGGGCTGGAGGAGAGAGAGATAGAGGCTAACCAAGCTTGTCCAATAAGTTAAAGCAAGTGGCAAGTCCACTTGTGCCAAGGACCAATGAAAAAAAGAAAAACAAAGCCAAATGGGGACCACAAAATAAAAGATGGCCCACAGGCTGAGAAAGGGAAGGAAATGGGCCAGCTTGGGCCCACCTTGGGTTAGGCTAGATGAGCGCAAGGCCCATTGGGCCTACCCTCTAGCGGCCCGAATTCCCAGTCCCAAATTTTCTTTTCCGACACTTTAAGACCTCTCGGAAAACTCCAGGATAAATGAGGCGACGTCCAAATATTTAGTCATGACATCCCTGAGAAGTCAATTCCCAAAATCATATTAAAATTCGTGGCTAAATTGAGTCGATTGCGACCGTAATACAATTAGACTATTGAGCGCCCTTTTAGGATTTTTCCTCACGTTTGACCCGTGGTCGACAATCCATCGATCCACATTTAAGCCATTTCTCAAATCAGGGTCATCCTTCAATTGTCAAGTGGTTCCGGGGGCTCAATTGATAATCCCGAGCACCAGATAAAAAGGAATCAGTTTAGTGTCGCTCGCAGCTCGTATCAAAGTCGTGCAGAATCACCCGTGACCCGACTTCGTACTACTACTAAATCAATTTATTTCCATTTCCCTCATAGTCTAGTACTGGAGGGTATCGTTCCCACCCAGGTCCTTATGGTCAAAGAGTTCATCCCTGATCAGAATTGCGGGTCGTACGCGTATCGTTCCCTATCAGTGCCTCCCCATAGTTCATTATTCCACGGATTATTAGTTTGAAATATTTGCACTGACCAAACACTCGATCAACATTGCCATTTCATAAAATCTCAAAATGAGGTCCATTTTCAGGATGTTACAAATTATCTACACTTTGTTGCTCAACTAGGCCCGTTATCGATAGATGTCAAAACTCAATTCAATATAATTACTAAAGGGTTCAATATATATTAAGATATCGATTAACCCAATCATTTAAATTAGAAAATCAATTAATTAATGTAAGCCCATATTATAGGAAATTTCAAATATTCTCCCACTTGGGCTACATTAATTAACTCATTTTTATTTTTGAAAATGATTTTATTTTGAAAACGACACTCCAGGGTTAATAACTAGAAATATATTTTATGTAGCCACAATTTTGAAAAATAATATTCCAATAATGGCATATCAAAACCAATCCAATCCTATATAAACCTTAGTATTAGACTATGGTGATCAAAGTGTTAAGAAAATACACAACACATGATCTTCCATAATCACATATAATAAGTATTATATTCTCATGGATCATTGGCCTAGTAGTATAGTAAAAAATAATGCCAATATGTGATCAAAAGTATACACTATTATTTATCAGTCCTCAATGCAATTTCTCAACGATATGAAACCGCATTAGCACAATTTCTAAATAATATAAAATTGTCTTGATTTGATTTGAAACAACATGAAATTGCACAACTATGTCACAATTCAACATGAGATCTCAAAATTAGTAACATATAGTCATCTTTAAACTAAAATATGTTTAAAGATACTATTTTATGCTTCCATTTCTCAATCAACAGGAGAAAAGAGAATAATCACAATAAATCAACAATGATGATCATCAAAAGTAAATGTTCTAATAAAGATCATAAAAGCATTATCAATTTGTATATAACTACAACATCTAGAAAAACAAACTATACATAACTCCCACTAGCAAAGAGATTAAAAAATCTAAAACACCCATATTCTTTACATATTCTTGAAACAAAATGGTCGTGAACTTTGTTTTAGAGGATCAAGCAACATGGACTCAATTCTAATATTCTCAATCACAATATCTCCTTTTTTGACTAAGTCCATATCCACAATTTCTAGAGCAAACTCTATGTCTTATTTCCACATTTTGAAGTTTGATCCAATTAACATTTTAACAGTGGCATGGTTATTGCTTACAGTAAATGTAACTGTTTGTCACACATAATGCAAAAAGATCAATTATGGACAATGAGCAATTCAATAAAATAATTAGCACATTATAAACTCTCCTTTGGGTAGAGTATATAATTTACCATTATTTTTTCGCAACATGAAAATTATAAAACGACAACAAGGAGAATTACACATAATTGTCAAAGATTCATCTCCTTTGTATAGATAAATCCTTTAAATTATACATGTCTGTTATGTCAATATATAGAAATGATAAGGAGAATTACATAAAATCGTCAAGGATTCATCCATATGCATCTCCATTATCACAACATAGATGGGAATTGCACATAACTCTCAAAATTTATCACTTTTGGGTAGATAAACTTTTTGAGTGACATATCCCCATCAATTATCTCTAATATATCAATATAGAGGGGAATTACACATAACTTTCAAAAAAATTATCCCCTTTGGGCAGATAAAAAAAATTGAGTCATACATCTCCATCAATTAAATTTGGAATTTATCTTCATGCAATTTTCAAATTAATATACACAATAACCCCCTTTGGGTGGGTGATTGTGTATACTAATTTTTATCAATAAGGAACTTCAACAATTTACAAACTTTGACAATTTGTAAATAATGTTCCATTTAATTAATGCCCAAAAATTCATCAAACAATATGAAGCACTTTATGACATATGCAGTCATATTGCATTTATTAAACAACAATTTTTGCCACAATTTTATGTGCTTATTTCTATAATTAAGCACCTCATATTACATAATTAAACTAAAGCAAGAGAGTATATATAATCTATACTAAACTAGAGAAAATGGATACAGCCATCCCCTCCCTCATATGCTATAATAAATTTCCATAAATTAAAAATTTGCAAAAATAGGCACAAATTTTTTTATGGAATTAAATATGGATAACAATAAATAATTTCAAATAAATATTAAATATGACAAAAATTAGAATTAACCATAAAAAAAGAAATTAAAAATAGGCATATTAAAAAAAATTTGAAACAAAACGGGTCTTGGAAGACCTTACATACGCCCCAAGCACCATTCCGTGTGTGTAGAGCTAGCAGCTCAATTGGAGGTCTTTTTCAACCTCCATGATGCTTCAATGAATAAAAAAAATATCCCTTGACATGCATGATATATATTGCCAAGAATAATACTTGTAATGACCAACTACAACTTGAAAATTTGGTTAATAATTATAGGAAACCATATAATTTGGTCAACAAGTCCAACTTGGATTTTCCCTTCTCTTGACCATGAGTTCAACAAAATCAAGAAAGTGAATTTAGGTATAATTAAGACAATCTTACATCCAATCAAAATCCAAGACGAATCAATCGAAGAAAATCTGAACTAAATTGTCCATATTCAAGCTTCAAAATTTCGCATCTAACATCCATGGCCGAAAATTTGGTTTTCTCAATTTTGAGTCAAAAAAAAAAAAAAAAAAAACTCAGCTTAATGTAATCAAGATGTTCTAAAACATGTATGTAACAATACCAATATAAAAAAAAAGGGAAAATTCTTGACAACCTAAGTCAAAGAAAGTAAAGAGATTCTTTGCCATCAGCAAAAGGAAGATTTTTATTTTCCTGTCTTTTCTTGAAACAAGCGCGTGTACTTGAAAACGTTCTAGATAGATCATTCGATTATAACACTTGAGGGCTTTTGTTCTATATGTCTAGATCTTTCCAATCATATATGATTTGTATAGTTCCGTTGAGTATTGAGTGAGCATTGGTTCGTTCATATCTCGTTGCTGGTTTTTGTACTATATATCTGGCTTCAAGTTCCAATAGCGGGTGTGTCTCAGAGGGTGGTGATGGTGATAAATTGTGTGATCAATGGTCAATAAGTGGTCAAATAATTCTCAGTACAAGTGAGGAAGACAGGATGCAGGAACGCGGTCTTTATGTGTTCTCTCAGTCGGCAAACCATTGTGTGCTGAATCTTTGTTGGATAGTCTTAATTTCTGCAAAGTTAACGTGCTTGACTGTGAAATAATCCTAGGAGGAAGACAAGATACTCTGGAGGACTTGCGGAGAATATGCGATGGTCTGAAAATGGGGGATGGTCAGATTGTTATCAAATTCAGTTGTCTGGGTCATTTATTAGCTTTCTCTCAGATTTCTTTAGAAGGTTTATCTAACTTTAGCCGTCGTGGGCAGTCCTACAAACAATTGTTATTGAGAAAAAGCCACTGTGTGGGCAGTTTGTGCTGATAGATTTAAGTAAGGGAAACCTACGATGAATTTGCATTTGCACTTGGGATGTGCTAACATAGTGGTTGCTGTCTTACTAGTGGACATCGATCCCTCTTTACGCTCACCACTTGGAAGTCCGTGAGGATAATGAGTTAGGGCTTGCGTGATTCAATGCCTACAATTTTACTATCTGAACTGCCGCGTGGATGGGTATGTGTTCTTGTGACCTAGGAAAGGTCGCGAATTTAAGCCGCTCGTGCTATATAGAGTAGGTTCACAGTTGATTCAATGGTTGGGGTTGATTTGGTGGACGTAGAAGTGGGAACTTGGCAGGCTCGAGAAGATGGTTGTGGCGGGCTCTGGGGCTATGAGATTTGGAGCTGGGCGGGGAATCTTCCTTTTTGAATGTGCATTTATTCGATTGTTATTTTCTTGCCAAGGTGCTGGTTTGTTTAGGGGAACATATCTTTTGAGTGGATTCTGTAGTTTTTTTTTTCCTTTTTCTCGATAGGTAATGGCACTTTGTTGGAAATAGAACATGATATTTTTGAGTATTGAAGAATTATGATGAGCAAAGAAAAGGGTATAGAGGTGCCATACAATGTAATGCACCTTAGGTTTAGGGTTCATACTCTTAAAAATGTTCTAGAATTTTCAAATTACTATTTCGTTTCCTTGGTTGAAAGAATCTTTCGGTGATCGGTGGAGTACGATTACCAAAAGGAAAAAAAAATTCTTCCCTTTTCTTTTCTAGGTAGTTTGGTTTCCCCTTTTTTTTCTTTTGTTTATATAAAGGAACAGATTTTTTTTATTTTTTATAGTTTGAGGATCTCTGAATCAAAAATATGTTTTGGCGTTTTCCTCTATAAGTGCGCGGTCTATGAGACCCTAAATTGTGTACAAAGTGAGAAGTTTTGAAAAAGTACTTTGATTGACTGAAGTTGCATAAGAACTTATAAATCACAATCTAATGAAAGCTCAAACCAAAAAGAGCAAACACGGTAAACACCATAACTAGATTTATAAAAAAAAAAAAATGGGTTCTATAATCATATATGACATGCTATAATACCACATGTAGAAAATTATCCAATAAATAACTAATTAATCAAGAATAAAACAGATCCATATATGAATGTAAAACACCAAAACCTATACGTACAGTGGAATTAAAAATGCACATGTTTAAGCCATTACTTCACTCAAAGAAAAATAGATCAAAATGACGGTAATCAGCGATCTATTGGAATATTAGATATTCTTCTCTATGATTTATTTTAGTATAGTAGCTTTTAATGGAATTAAGCAACTATAAGTATAATCGATCCTTTTATAGGCTAAAAAGTGGACCTAACAAACCATAATCATTAGTATGCTAACTAGGCCGCTCCCATAATGGGTTTCAACTAAACACAATTGCTTACACTTTGCTGCTCAACTACACCCATTATCAATAGATGCCAAAACCCAATTCAATAGGATCACTAAAAGATTCAACATATATTGAAATATCGATTAACCAATAATTTAAAATAGAAAATCAATTAATTAATGTAAGTTCATATTATAGGAAACTTCCAACATATAATTAATTATTTACATAATATCGATGTTCACAAAAAAGATGAAAGATGAGTAACAAAATGAGAGGACGATTGAGCATCATAGGATACTACCTTTTAGTACAATCATTCCATAGAAGCTAGTAGCTAGTAGTTGTTACATGGGCCAAACAATGTTAAGACAAACTACAAACTGATTTGCTAAGAGCACGAATGATAGCCATTCTATTTTTCTATTTCTGAGAAAAAAAATTTGGAAAATCCATTTGAAAACGCAATTTCATTTTTTCTATTTTCAGGACAATTTTTAGCTCAGAAATATATTTGGAATAAAAATAAAAAGTAGAAATTTTCTACTTTTCTAATTCTAGAACAAAAACATAAATAAAACTCTTCTCATCGCTTGCCCTTACCGCTTGCCGCCCACCGCTCCTGCCACCCAAGAGGGAGATATTTAATAAGACTTATCAATGAATTTATGATCTTGGAATAGAAATTTTGTGTAGTTATTAAATAAGTAGGCTCTTGGATTAGAAATTTAGTTATTAAATCTTTCTCAAAAACTCGTTCAGGGAAATAGAAATAGAGAATCTAATTCTAACCATAAATTATTTTCAAGAACAAAATGATTATTATTCGCGTCCTAAGAAGCCGTGCAAAAAGTAAAGAGGAAGGACCTTTGTGCAATTTGGCTGGACATATGGTGCCAATTAGCCCCATTTTGAATTTCCAATAGGTAATTTTTCTTCACATAGATCGACATATAAGTTGATCTTATTATTGACACTGACATGAAATGACGCAAGTTACCAGCCCAAAAACTGATCATGTTGAGTCGTCGCTTTCTAACATCCATACCTCTAGTCATACGAATGACTCCTTTCGACGAGAGAAGTCTCCTTTGATTAAGTCGAGATGGGTAAAGCATATGTTGCAAAACAATGGACTTTTTACTTATTTCAAGGCTAATCTAGTTGCTACTTTCGTGGAGAGGCCCCCCTTTGATTAAGTCAAGATAACTCGATTTTATGGTAGACACGTTCATAATGTTGTATCCAACGATACTACGTCATTTGAACATTTTCCTCATATGGCAGGGAAGACGGTAGGGAAGTTAAAGATGCGTTTAGTAACATTTCTGACTAAAATAACTTGTTTGGTAATTGTACAAATTTTCTATTTTCGGAATTAGAAAAGAATAGGAATGCGTTTAGAACTGACTCAAGAAATTTCTATTCTTTTTTTTTTCCGATGGCAACGGCAACCGGAGGATGGGTTTCCGGTAGTGGCAAGCAGGTGGCGGCAGTGGCGACAGTGATGAGTAGCGACGACAAAGAAGCACTTATTTTAGAAATTGTTCCTCGGAAACAAGAGCTATTTTTTTCTACTTTTTGTTTCTATTACAAATCTATTCTCTAGAACAATTTTCTATTCTCGGGAATAGAAATACTAGAAGACGTCATCAAATGGATTTTTCTTCTTTTTCTTTTTCAAAAAATAAAATAACAGAAAAATTGACAAGTTACCAAACGCGCCTTAAGTCATGAGACATGCATTCGGTAGCGTCAAGCTGAGATGAAAGCTCATCAAACATACATCCGAAGCACATGCGCCCAACAAATCAGAGGGGTCGAATCATGTGAATGTCGAGATCGAACGATTTGTACAATCCAACGATTCATGTATTTAGTGCTCACGTACGACAGAAGCACGTGGGCATTGCTTCTCGCCAGAGGGAGAGAGTATAGGATCCGACCAGCGGTGTAGGACATGGTCAATGAGCGCAGCACACGATGACACCCTACTTTAGGAAATAGCTGAAGTAACATTTTGCCATCCTTAAATCATGTGAATCAAGTCAATCTAAACAATAAAATTCATGGATCCTATGGTCGGACTCACATGACCAATGGTACAGATGAGACGTGAACCATTTATCCTGTACAATGTTCTTCATGGTGTCTTAATTAATTATAGCTATTGATTATGGAGATGAAGTTTTTATAAGTGATTGACCTTTACTAAGATTCTAAAGGGTGGATCTCCATCCCTTCTATTAGATATACTTATAGATTATCTTTATGATATTCTAGATATTCTGATAAAAATAGAGAATTGGAATAGAGAATTTATGTATATTTTGATGATGCAGTAAGAGGAATACAAGGCCTATTATAGGCTTTAAGGAAGACTATTTACAGTAATAAAATATTATATAATCAATTACAATCAATCACAAAGATAATCCCATATATATCCAGAATATTTTAG
The DNA here is from genome assembly GCA_014182845.1 of Corymbia calophylla. Taxonomy (NCBI): domain Eukaryota; kingdom Viridiplantae; phylum Streptophyta; class Magnoliopsida; order Myrtales; family Myrtaceae; genus Corymbia; species Corymbia calophylla. Next base: position 23,711,165 of record CM024703.1, read on the forward strand.
ATTTCCAAAATATTGAAGATATTCCAGAATATTCCAGATTTCCAGAATATTGAGGATATTCAGAATATCCAGAATATCGTAAAGATAATCCAGAATATCTCAGTATATCTAACACCTCTAAATGGGCTTAGTCTACATGACCTATACCTGACACGATAAAAAAGTTCAGATGAATTTAATTAGTACTAGTTACATACCGTGCAATAACTTCTCGCAATAACCTCTGAAGCACCTAAAAGCACTACGCAACAATGCTTAAAACAAATAGGGCGCACGAAATTACATCACTACACACAAAGACAAAAATTCTAAGGCAAAAAAAAAGATCGTTTCTTTAAAGAAGTTATAGCAACGCTGTTTAATGCCTATATTGATTTTTGGCACGAACATTATTATTTTATCGCATATAACAAAAGAAGAGAAGAAAAATATGAATAGAATTGTCCAAAAAAGATTCGAATCTTTAATTTGTTGAAGGTAAGTGCCTCGTGTCTTTCTTTCTTTCTTTTTTGGCCCCTTTTTTGCTTAGTTTTACAGTTAGGCACCGTTTTATGAAGTATTGCCTTGAAGCTTTTGGCCATAATCATTAGATTGTCTTTATATTGAAAATGCGTAGGCAATTGAAGATACCATGCCATACTAGTTACGAGTGTTGTTTATTAAAATGAGTATTACCTAACGCGGAAGGAGTGTTGCCCTGTATTTATATAACAGCCTAAGCAATGCTTGATAAGTTAAACCATCAGCTAAAGATAAAGGATTCCTGGTTCACTATTAAGGAAGAATTCAGCTTCCAAAGATAAAAAGAAGCGGAAAAAAAATATATTCGCTCGTCCATAAGAAAATCTCATATATTTTTAATATCCAAGTCTTGTCTTTATAAATGAAATTGCACCTCCATTTACAGAGGAACTAAAACATAGGAAATAGCCAAACATTTAAAGAGATAGTAACCAACCAAATATTAAAGACATAGGAACTAGAAAATTCAATAAAGACCAATAAACTAGAAAATACATTAAAACACATAGTCTTGAACTTTAATTCTTGGAAATTCATGTATCAGTCTTAGAAGCTGAATAGTCATTGCAAAAGATCATTAAATAGTGATAGCAATCGGTTCGAACAACCGCCAGTTGCTAGGTAATTGTAGTCGACATCAAACTTGTAAATCACCGATTCACAACCACGAAATCGCCAACTAGCTCGTAGAATCAACATCTTCAACTCGAACCCATCGAGTCAAAGTGTAGCACAATCAGTCTTTGCTTGTAGTAATAAGGAACGGGTGAGTGAGCCTGATAGATAGCCTAATGCTGCCACATGATTCTTCCCAAGTTCATTGAGATTTGGCCTCGAATTTGATAGTGCTTCATATTTGACAAAAGGAGAAACGTCTTCCACATTGAAAGTTGTTGAGACGCCATATTCTCGTAGAAGATCAACCTTGTATGCATTGTGGCCGATTCTTTCAAATATTGTGAATTGGCCATTAGCTCGAGGCATGAGCTTGTTCTTTCATCGAGATGGAAACCTTTCCTTCTGCGAGTGCATCCACACAAGACCACCTAGTTGAAACTAAGCCTTCTTCCAATGCTTGTTAGCTTTCTGTTTGCAACACTCATTTGCCTTTTCAATTTTTGATCGAATATTCTCATGAAGTTTTTTCATCACTTTGACTCCCTCTTCAGCTTCCTAGTTCACTTGCGAGTTGAATGGGATGAGAATCATGTTGATAGGTGTAAGAGGATCGAATCCATGCACAACTTAAAAAAGTGATCAACCAATAATTAACTTGACGATTGATTATAAGCAAATTCAGCATACGCAAGCTTTAAATCCCAATCCTTCAAAGCCTTACACATCATGCTTCGAAGAAGAGTAGTGATAGTGCGATTTGTTATCTCAATTTGACAATCGATTTGTGATGGCAAGTTGTACTGAATAGGAGACTAGTGTTAAGCTTCTTCCTCCATAGGGTCTTTCAAAGTAACTTAAAAACTTGGAAGCACAATTAGATAGGATGGTCTTGGAAATCCATGCAGATGAATAATCTCTTTGAAGTACAACTCGGCCACATGAGAAGCATCATCCATCTTGTGACCCAGTAGGAGATGTGCAATTTACGAAAATCAATCAACAACCACATGACGGCATTTTTGCCCCTTTGAGTTCTAGGGAGCACCACAATAAAATCCATGCTTATGTCTTCCCAAGGCTATGTTGGAAAGAGGAGTGTGAAGCCGTTGATGTAAATGACTCTTTGCCAAATGGCACGTCACACATTTGGAAATGATGGCATATACATCTTCATATAGTTTTGGTCAATTTAAGTAGTGCACTTGAAAGATTTCAAGAGTTTTGTCAATTCTGAAGTGGCCTACTACTAATCATTGGCCATGTGCTTCTTGAATTAATGTCTTTGAGGAAATTCTTTGGCACTCATAATTGGTTTTCCTAATTATCTTGAAGTCCATTTTTACAGTTGTCGATGATGGACAAATTGGGATCATCAACATAGTGTTTTTCATTGATTGGCAACCAAGAACTCTACATTCCAAAACAGCAAGCATCTAGTATCTTCTTGATAAAGCATATGCTACAACATTAGTTTTGTCAGGTTTATAGTTCAAGACAAAGGAAAAGGGCTAAAGGAAGTCTACCCATTTGGCATTTCTCTAGTTAAGTTTGTGCCTGCAGCTTTTATACTTCAAATCCTCATGATTAGAATGGACAACAAACTGTTTGGGTTGCAACTAATGACTGTAGTAATCAAGAGCTCTCATAACAACATAAAACTCTTTGTCATAAGTGGAATAGTTTTTTTGTGACTTTATGGACTTCTCACTGGAATATGCTAGGGGTTTTTGGGCTTGGGTAAGAATAATCTTGATGCCAAATCCACTTGCGTTGCATTCAACCCAAACACTTTGTCAAAATCAACAAGGGAAATGATATGAGACTCACAAAGCTTTTATTTTATGATTTGGAAGGCATTGTGGGTGGCCTTAATCTATTTGAAGTTTCTCATCTTCATGCATTATGTAATAGGATCCATGAGGGTATTGTAATACTCCACAAACCATCGATAAAAGATGCAAGTCGATGGAAACTTCGTACATCGGAAATTGATTTTGGCTTAAGCCTAGGCTTTATCGCCTCCACTTTGGACTGATCAACAGAGATCCCATCTTTCGACACTATGTATCCCAAGATAACAATGCTTGTCCAAAAGAATTGACACTTCTCCATCTTCGCATATAGTTTCTACTTTCTTATGGCTTCAAAGATATGCCTCAAATGAGATACATATTCCTCCCCTTTCTTGCTATAAACAAGAATGTTGTTGAAATAAACAACAAATCGACCAATAAAGAAATGAAGAATCTCGTTTATGAGTCTCATGAAGGCGTTGGGAGCATTTGATAACCCGAATGACACAAGTAGCCACTCATAAAGATTGGTATTTATTTTCAGGCTATCTTCCATTTGTTACCTTCTTTCACGCAGATTTGATAATAGCGACTCCTCATATCAATCTTTGTAAACTCCATTAATCCATGCAACTCATCAAGCATATCATCAAGCTTAGGTATGTGGTATGTATACTTGATTGTGATGTTGTCCTTGGCTCAACTATCGACACACATCTTTTATGTTCCATCCTTCTTTGGCACTGGTAGAGTTGGAACTGAATAAGGACTCATGTTTTCTCATTTATTTCCTCTTGCGATCAACTTATCAACTTGTCATTGCAGCTCCTTAGTTTAGAGAAGCACTAGGGATCAAATCAATTTGATGCTCAATACCTCTTACAAGAGGTAATCCACGTGGTAGATCCTTTGAAAATCCATCAAGTTCTTTTATCAAGGCATGCATTTTAGGGTGTAGAGGTCTCTCTATCTCACTATATTTGTTCTCAACCATAAGCAAGGTAGAAATAATCTTATACTTGCATATCTCTCAACCCATGTTTCGCTCAAGAAAAAGGTTTTTTCTTACTTGTGTTTCCCACCCCAGGTTGATTGTGGATATGAAGGGGCTCAAAAGTGCAAAGGTGATGTATTTCATATCCTTGTGGAATGAGTAGGGGTTTTTGGAGACATGATGTATAGTTTCTCTATCAAATTGCCAAGGCCTCCTTAATAATAAATGCCATGCATTCATAGGAATAACATTACTTAGAACCTAGTCTTGGTAAATTTTACCAATTGAAACCAACAAGAAAGCTTGTTTAGTTACCTGAAGGTCGCTCCCCTAGCTAAGCCATTGAAGCTTATACAATTTAGGATGCTTAGAAGTGGGGCTTTAGCTTCTTAATCAAAGTTGCAGACGCTACGGTAGTGCAACTCCCCCATCAATAATCGTTACACACTTTTCTATTCAATGAAGCAATGGGTTTGAAAAATGTTCTCCCTTTTCAAATAACCAACAACTCACCATCATTGGCTTATTCCACGACCTTATCTTGCTCCTCATATTCATAATCAATATGGTCAAAAGTTTGCTTGGCCTCTTGAACTTCCAAGTTGACTTCTAAATTTCCCGAAGAGCCGTAACTCTTCGGTTAGGACAATCAGCTTTGAAGTGCCCATAGCCACGCCACTTGAAGCACTTTTGAGTACTTCCATTGTCGGTCTTTTTATAAAGTTCTTTGACAGCCTATGTGGCTTTCTGTTTGCTTTTGTCATTTGTCGACATATTCTCGGACTTGTTAGAGAAGGACCCTTAAAGAAAGATGTACCCCCGTCGATTACTTGGGCAACAATCCCTTATCATGCTTCAGTTGTTTTTCCACCTTCATGGCCAATTTGCAAACTTCTTGGAAAGACCAATATGATTGAAATTCAACTAAATTGGTAATCTATCTTTTTAACCACCAAGGAAAAGAGCGATAGTTCTGGCAATTCTAGAATATCACACAACAATGGTTATTTCTGGCAATTTTGGAATATCACACCTCATAAGGAGCTATTCAAGTTCCCTAATGTATCCTTCAATGCTCATTTCAGGAACTCATTTTGAGGAACGGGTCTTGCTTGGAGTTGTTGGGCAAGAATCTCTTCTTCGTAAGTTGCTTGAGCTTTTCTCGAGTTTTGATTCAACTCTTCCCTTCTTGAACTCTCCAATTCTTCAAGTTTTCCCACCAAAAGTGAGACATATTTCTTAGACTTGAGAACAAAAAATCTGCAATCCTTTTCATCCGAGTATGATTGAAACTCACAAACTCATTCGATGTCATAGAGCCAGTTGATAAAATCATCAAAATTAAGTCTCCCTTGAAATTCTGGTGATTCTACTTTGATTTCTCGATCATACTCCTCGTGCCTTTCTCTTCTCCTTCGGATTTGATAATCGTAATCACTAGAGTCTCCTCCATTATTGTAGGATTCATCTCCAAAATTTTAACAAGAATCTAGATCGTCATGGTGTGATCGATTAATAGGAGGTCTTTCTCACTGCTCCTATCTTGCCAAACTCTCTAGGAGGTTGAGGACTCACTCCATTTATCTTTGGAAATTTTCTATGACATGATCTCGCCTTTCGTTTTATACTTGCTCTAAGGCCAAGCCTCTTGGAATAAGATCATTCACATTTTTAGCAAAAGTAAGAATAATAGAAAGAATCAATCAATTCAAGTTTAGGAGAAGCTCATCACTAAGGCCTCAAAGACGAATCACTAACCAAGGATAAAATGCTTCTTGGCTCACTACCAACAAAGAATCTATTTTCTAATGATAAAGAACTGGGAAAGATATTCACTCACACAAAAAAAAAAATCTCATATGTTTCAATATTCAAGTATTGTCTTTACAAATGAGATTACACATCTGTTTAAAGAGAAACCAAAGCATAGGAGACAGCCAAACATTGGACAGGAGAGACAAGGGGCGCGAGCTTATGAAAGTTGAGCTTTCTGGACACACGCGGCGACGACAGGAACCTAGGCGTGATGATAGTGGGAAGCTCATTGGACGTTGGACTAGATTCCCTAACGCTAAGAGACGAGGTGACGTGCTGGAGATGATGGCCGCAGGAGCTCGCTTCCGGACGTGGAATTTCTCTGGACATGAGGACTCCTTATTTCTTTTCCCTCTCTCTCCTTATTTCATAATCCCCCTCTAAGTACATGCCCATTCCCTTTTCAGACTATTTGTAAGATCATAGAACTATTTTAATGGAGTAGATCGTAGAAAGTGATGATTTGGCGGAGCAAGTTCTTCCAAGTTTTTATTTTTTCACTCAATCTTTTTTCTTTAGATTCTTTATTAATAAATTATCTTTTGTCCTTTCTTCAATTCTTGCTCTCCTAAATAGCCTAGACTTCTCCCTCAAGAATTTGCAATACTACTCTGCTTTCCTATTGTTCTTTAACCGAGATTCCAATCCTTCGTGCTGACAATTGTTTCCATCCCCATGTATTAATTTAGACTTGTCAAATTGATGAGTCGAGGTTAGGTTAAAAATGATAATTGATATGTTTAATCCATTTTGACCCATTTATATATATTACAAATATAGCGATCCCTATCCGACCTAACTCATACCCGATTCAGCCCATATTGTTAAAATACTTCTATATTTTATCAAATCTAGGAAAATTCATACCAAAATTAAGGCAAAATTTGGAATGGGCGAGTGCGACATCAAGATAGTGAAGAGAGGGTCATAGAGATGAGTTGGGTCTACATCTTATATTCGACCCATTTATGACCCTTAGAGTTGGGTCTAAATTCATTTATGACCCATTAGCTAACGCATATAACAACCAAGCTCATCAAATATGGATTAAAAAACTTATTTATGCCAATTTTGATAGGTCTTTGTTAGCCAAGTATTAGCGCATTTAATCTTCGATCAAATAAAAATGGATGTGGCTGAAATCATCAGGGGAGCCAGGCTTGTGCGGACTTGATGAATTTAGGGCTTCTCTTCTTGAGTCCACTAATTTCAGTCCAATTTAAAATGCAATCAACGTGGGCTTCTTAAAATGCATATCAATCATATTTTCTATTAGGAGTCAAAATTGAGTCAAAATTTTCTATAATATGAATGATTAAAAAGTCTCCAAAATTTAGATTTCAACACATGAAGATCTATAACCCACATAATTGATATTTCAAATGAATTTACTTAACATTTGTTTATTAACCATATGATAACTTCTCGCAATAGCCTACGGGTCATGTGAACAGGTGACATAACAATACTGAAATATATAGCGCAAAGGAAATTACATCACAACACAGACAAATGTCGGAAGAATATACTTGAAAAACGACCTAAGACAACACGAACATTTAGTTTCTTAAAATTTATTAAGCCAACGCTAACTGAGGTGTCTTTAGGCAACCGCCGCACCAGCAATTATTGGAAAAGTGTTGCCTAAGAGGAATATGCAGCCCACGCGGTGCAATTTGGGCGTTGCAGTAGGCCAGTTACGTGGAATGTTACTCACTGGCCGGCATGCTTAATAGAGAATTTGCATGTTCTTGCACCACCTTCCAAGCCATGATCACGTGCCTCTCACTCACCAGCGTCGCCCCGACAGCGAACCGTAACACATAAACTCCTTCGACCATTGTATGACTCATGAAGACCTGACCGGAAGCATTCATAGCGTGAAGCAATTGTGCATTGAGTCTGTTCACCTTGTTTAATTTCCATGCTTCGCCATGTCCGTTTTCAACGATATGGCCATTGGACATTCCAGCGACCACCGAAGGACAAATCCTGAAACAAACCAACGCAAAGTATCTCGGGAAAACAACTTCAAAACGGCAATCTTCCTCTACGAGCTCCTCGAAGAGCTTCGCCAATCGGCAATGGTACCTTATATGCCTCCTCAGGTTCTGCACGCCATAGCTTCTGAGTACAAGCCACAGCTTCAATGCCCTGAACCTCCTGCTGAGAGAAAGCTGCCAGTCTGCGTAGTCAACAACTTGCTTTGACTCAGTTGCCTCATTCTTGAGGTACTCAGGGGCTGTTGATAAGGACTTCACGAGGGCATTTGGGTCTTTTACCCAGAGGCAGCAGCAATCGAGAGGGGTCAGGAACCATTTGTGTGCATTGAAGCTGAATGAATCTGCAAACTCCACCCCATTAATGAATTGCCTGTACTCCGGGCATATACACGAGGCTCCTGCATACGCTGCATCGACATGGACCCACATGCCGAACTCGCTCGCGACTTCACATAGAGGTGCCAGCAGGTCAACCGCTGCAAATGAAGTTGTCCCAACCGTGGCGCATAAGTACAACGGAATTAACCCCTCATCAATGTCCAAACGGATTGCCTTCCTTAGCGTGTCTGGGGACAAACCGAACAAGGTTGACCTTGTCGTCTTTAAGGCCCGGAAGTTCTGCGGGTCTATTCCTGCAACCCGGGCAGCTTTCTGGAATGAGCAATTCGTTTGGTCCGACCCGTACACAACGAGCTTCGCAATGGAATTATGTCCCAACCTCCTCAGGACCCTATCTCTCGCAGCAGTGAGAGTGCAAATGATGGCTTCGGTGGTATTCCCTTCAATGACTCCCCCGCCATTCCCTGAAAAGAGGAATGGCCTTGGCAACTCCAGCATTTTCCCGAGCCAGTCCATGACTAGGCTCTCAAGCTCAGTCGCAGCGGGAGATGAGACCCAGTTAAATCCCGCCACGTTGAACCCCGCGCAAAGCATCTCAGCGAGGATTGCGGCAGTACTAGTGTTGGTCTGGTAGTAGGCGAAGAAATTGGGGCTCTGCCAATGAGTCAAGCCTGGGACTATGTGATGGTCCACATCATCGAGTATGGCCTCCATGGGTTCTTCATCCTGCGGGGCAGAACTCGGGAGGCGTTTGGAAAGATACCCAGGCTCGACTTGGCTAAGAACTGGATATTTTTCAATGTTCTCGTAGTAGTTGGCTAGGAAATCAACGACCATGCGTCCTTGACGCCTGAACTCTCCAGGATCGAGAGGGTTCATCGCAATGTCATTGCCAGCGAGCAGGTGCTGGCAATCGCATGGAAGGCTTCTCATAATGTAGTTGCAATTGTATCTTGGAGATGGAAGCGAAATGAAGTGGGGTTGCTGCCAATGCTTTGTTCAGCTAAGTTTGTGATGCGGCTTGATCTATATAGAAGGGTGGTCTTCAATAGACCCGTCAAATGGGTAGGTCGGATTTAAGTCCCATCGAAAATGGTCCGATCTAAATAGATTCATTTAATTCATTTTAATTCATTTTAATTCATTTCCATACAATATTTCGCTAAACCTCACATAACACATAGCCATAGTACTGTGACGCACTCAAATTACAATATAATTGTTTAATAAAGACAATTTATTCTTTAGCAAAAAGGAGGCTTTTCTTTTTTTTTTTTTTTTTTTTGCATAACGGAATGTCTTTGGTAATGACAGCGGAAGACAAAACTAAGGAATGAAGTAGAACTCCCTTGTAAATCATATCCCAATCGAAACAGTCAGTTCATGAATATATTTTAAAAAAATCCTTGGTAATATCAAATATGTACAAATTGAAAGAAAAATTAAATAAGCAACGAGCAAAGTATCTAACTATTACATGAATCCTGCACTTGTGCCTGTTGGGTCTAATAATACAATCTAGAGAGAGGTGAATAGGTTAAGTGAAGATAGAATAATGAACTTTCGTGAAATACCAAACCATCACAAGTGTTGCTGATAATAAATACTATAATCAAGAGCGGTGCTGAAAAAAGATAAACCTATTAGGGGTGCTAATCAAAAAGAGATAGAAGATAACACACCGAGTTTTACAATGGTTTGGTTGTATCTTCAAGCCTATATTCACTCCCAATACTAATAAGGACAATCAGGCTGAAATCTACTAGGACATAACCACTTTCGCTCATGCTTGTACAATTGACTCTTTGCTATTGCAACTCAGTAGCACCATATAGAGACATCATTAACATCACAACTGCTAACAAAGCAAAGCAAAGAAGAAGACTCAAGAGCTAAGACTTAGTTTGTTTGTTTCACTCACCAACCTCACTACTTCTCTTAGATTGAGTATATATAGCCTTCCAATCCTTAAATGGTTGTTTGCAACTCAGTGTAAAATCCTCAAGGAAATTCGAGCCCTTTTGAGGAAGTTTTTCCACCTCATATGAATGAACGTTCTTCCAAGAATTTCATGATTCTACCAAGTCATGCATTGTCCTTTGGTTGATCTCACGAGAACTATTTACGATCACTCCAAACCCCGAGATACCGACCTTGAGGGGAAAGGCTAATGAGGATCTCACTGAAGAACTCGTGCGACTAAAGAACTTGACGACTAAAGAACTTGACTCGGGGAAAACGACTCGACCGTGAGACTTTGCGTGAGGACGATCCCCGTAGTCATGCAGCCGATTTCTGGGGACGAATAGAAGTCGATTCGGGACAGAATATAATGGGACGACGGGTGATTCCGTTCTATTGTTATCGAACCCGCGAACGGCCCTATGTCGATCCTTGATAATCGTGTACTTTGAAATAAGAATCGATCCTTCGCAATTTCATGTAGTCAAGGACGTCCATGTGTCGAGAAGTCTTGAACGTGAATTGGCACGAGTCGGTTACGCGTGAATCCTCAAAGCCGCCCGTCGCCCGAGTAGTACCAAAATGGCATTCGGGCGAAATTGACATGGCATGAGAATCCAATATTGGACTTTGAATTTTCGGGAACGTTCGAGAAGGACTTTTGGACGATGCTTTTAGACAAGCCGACACCGCCGGTTGAGCCGAGTATTTGGAAAAGGGATTTTCGGACCGAGAAACGAGCCTACGAGGACGTGGGCCTGGGCAAGAATCAGTGTGGGCCTCACGCCCAAGGTGGGACAGCCGCCATGGAAGGCCCGAGGCAAGCAAGTGAGCCCGTTGGGCCAAACCGACCTTTACCCTTCCCGAGCCCATTGTCTAAACCTTGAGCCGATTCAAGCCCAATAAATTCCCGAGCCCGTTCCTATTCATTTTCAAGCCCATTTCCTAGGCCCGTCCTCCATTTTCAGCCCAAGGACAGATTGGGAAATGTGCAAGGTGGAAATGACCAAAATGCCCTTGGATATTTTGAAGAAAAGTCAAAAAGAAGAAAGAGAAGATGAGGTCATTGTTTGGCAAGTGGGGCAAGCCTTGATGGCCTTGATAAGGCTTATCCTTCAGCCTTCACTTCACTCTCTCTCCTCTTCATCTTCTCCAAAATCGCACACCCTTCTCTCTCATGGTTTTCCTTTCTTCCTTCAGTTTTTCAGTCTGACCTTTCATGGAAATCTGAGTTGTTCATTGCCTTCCCGTTGGAATCTCGGCCCGTACCACCAGCTGTTGTGTTCAGAAGAGAAATTTCCGTTCAAATAGCGTCGGCCGATCGCCGGAAAGAGCCGATCATCCGATCCGTATTCCGGCCGGAAGTCCGGCTGTCGCCGGACCGTTTTCTGACCGCCTGCTGCTGTTCTGTTTTGCTGTTTCGGCCATTTTCCTCCCTTTCCGACCAAATCACCACCCATACCAGCCACAAGTGGTTCCCCCTCGACCCCAGGTGCTGTTGGTCGCTGGCCCGCCGCTCGCCGGAGCTTCGGGCAGCCCGTTCAACTCCGATCAGCTTCTTTCCTCCTGTGCAGTGCAGTTTTTCAGAAGTTGCAGTGGGGATTCCGAGTTGTTGCTGCTGTGTTGAGCCCGGGACCGCCTTGGATCGTCGTGGTAGAGGTCCCCGGGTGTCGGGTTCGTCGCCGCCGCCGCGTCCGTGTCGCCGGCCCGCTTAACGGGTGAGTTTAGCTCCTAATCCCTATTTAGTGCCTAAACTTGCTTAGGTTGGGTTAATTAGTGGTAATTATTGGTTTAGGATGTTTAATTAAGTTTATTAGCCCTAAGATAGGTGGTTAGATAGATGGTTAGGATTAGATTAGCTTAATTTTGCTAATTGTGCTTAATTATTGCTTAAATGAGGGTTATGTGATTTTTGTGATTAATTAAGCATGATTTGATTTAATTGAATTGATTAATTGTTTTAATTAATGTTTTGTTTAATTTCTGGATTAAATGTTTTAATTAATTGAATTTCGGAAAAATCACTATTCACAAATTACATCGCTCACGATTGACACGTTCACTAATCACACGACATCGACATGTTCACAAATCACGTTCACGGCACCGTTCATCCGTAAGCTAAATTTAGTCTTATTTTGATGTGCTCTTGATTGTTGTGATTAATTGAGTGCCGATTGTTAATTATGCTCGTGAATATTGATGAAATGCGTGATCGAGTGTTGGTTGATTTTGAATTTTGGAAATTGTCGAGTGAGATCGCATGACATATTGCGTGGGTTATCTCGAAATGGCATGTCGCATGAGCATGAGTGATGTTGCATTCACGACAAGCAAAGATATAAATGGATTGCTTGATGATGTGTTGCATGATCACATTAAATGAGAGAACCCGGCGTTGCCGAAGACCGCCAATCCCTATGGGGGGTTGTGCCGTGGCGCGGGTCGCCCGACTTCGGCCGGATGCCCGATGGGGAGGGGTTCTATGTGGGATCGCGGTATGGGGCGGGTCCCGGGCCCATCGCAGCGGGACTGCGGTAGTGGGCGAGTCTTGTGCTCCTTCGGGAATGCCGTCTTGGGAGTGAGCCCTTGACGTCGCCGTGCCTCGAGGTAAAGAGGACGAAGCCGGTTTAGCGAGAACCGCCAACCATAAGGTTGTGCCGTGGCCCAGAGGAGGGGTCGTAATAATCGGAGCATGTGTGAGTGTGAGACATGAGAAAGTTGTGTGAGATGCTCGATTATTCGCATGCTCTTAATGTCGTGATGATTGCATTAATTATGGTACGCACGCATGAGTTGATGCGTGCGTGGTGGTGTGGCAATGGCCAGTGTGAGATCGCTTGTGACGCGATTCGCATGTGAGTGATGAAACTATCATCTAACGGCCATGTGCCTTGCTTGCATTGTATGAGATTGACGTGTGGTATGGCATACCGGGTAAGGTTGCATGCGAACCGAATATTGATTGTTGGTTTGCCTTGTCTGTTGTTTGTTGGCCGTTGTTTGGTTTTGGTTGTCTTGTGTGGGTTGGGAGTGAGGGGTGGTTCTCGGGAGAGATACCCCGGTTGAGTTGGCGTACTAACCGGGGCTTAGGGGGAAGAACTCGCCGAGATTTTATCTCAACCCGTCGTGGTTAACCATTTTCAGGTCCCTAGAATGGCGTACCCGCAATGGAGGATCCCGCCCCCGCTCCTCCAAAGTGATCGACCCGACGGAGCTCGAGTCCGATGGGTCCGAGTGATAATGGTGTTGAACCCGAGGGTTCTTCTTGTTTAATTGGATTAGCCTAGTTTCTTTTTGGTTTGGCTTAGAGGATGGATCGCCCCTTTTGTCGGGCTTGTAATTTGGAAAACGATCCTCCGTTGGTTAATCCAATAAGATTGAATAAATGAGTAGTTGTTGTTGTTCTTGCTGTTCATCCCTCTATCCCCGTTTGATTGTTTGTTTGTCGGGGATGGTTCGTCTTCGCTTGCGCTTAACGAAAGATAAAATGAATGGTCGTCGATGGGTCCCGGGACGTCGCTTTCAATCGACCAAGAGAAGGGGTTGCCGCGAGCTCGAGAGTCGGGCGTGACAACCCCGTCGGTTTTGGTATCGAGCGAGGTCGAGACTTGGAGTGATAAGGTGCGTGGGATTTTTGGGATAGTGAGATAGGGATGGCTTTTACTTTACGTGCCTGTGATTGCTTTTGTGGTTTTGTGTGGTGGCGGATTGCTCATAGTCCAGAGTGATGAGCAATCCTGAGCAGTCAGCCCCTAGGCATACGGTAGTGTCTGGTCAGACCTGTGCTAGGGTAGCGTGCAGGCAGATCCTAGGTTAGGTGGGATCCTGCTGGCGCTAGAGACCTTGTTAAGACAGCAAGCTATGTGCTTTTGCTGTGATCCTTGTGGTTCCCCTAGTGAGAGGAGAGGCCTGTGAGAGACCGATGCCTAGGCTGGTAGAGCAGTTCCTGAGACTGAAGCCACCGAGGTTCAGTGGCGTGGGCGACCCTTTAGATAAGGGATTTCGAGAGGACGTTCATAGTGTTGAGGTTTTCAGAGGAAGATTTGGTACTTCTGGCGGCTTATTAGCTTCAAGGTAATGCCATTAATTGGTGGGAAGCCACTCAAGGAAGAGTGTTCCCTGAAGGCACGGTTCAGACATGAGGTGCCTTTCACAAAGCTTTCATTGGATAGTACTTCTTGGACAGTGCGAGAGAGTCAAAGATGGCAGAGTTTCAACAGTTTCGTCGAATCGATGTCAAGTGGATCGCATAAGGCGAAGTTCGCCGAGTTGGCCTAGTATGTACCGAGATTAGTGGAGGACCCTTGGATAGGGCGAGACGGTTCAGAGATGGCTTGAAACTGGAATTGAAAGCCAGCTGGTGCCCTTGAGTTTAAAGAATTTTGATGAGATGTTCAAGAGGGTCCAGATGATAAAAAAAGAATATGATAGAGAGGGCGTCCGCATCTGGCTCGCGGTTCGTGCCTAACAAAGACAATCGTTGATTTGGAAAAGGATCGATGATGGGGAGAAGGAATCCCATCTCACCCAATAGAAAGTGGATTGTCATGGAAAGATAATTCAGTTTAACCTAGTAATGGGTGACAGTTTTGAGTTTGTGAGAAATCGAGGAGGACCCTCGACCCCTTTGAAATTCATCGTTGGAAGTAACTTGTTTATTGGACGAAGGTTGTTAAAGTTATTGGACAACTGAGGTTAATTGGTTAGTTGGAGAATCAAGGATGGATCGTTGCACTTATGCATCGCTTATCAGTAGCTCAACCAAGGACGGTCATGAGCAAGTATCCATTACCAAGGATGGATGACTTGTTTGACCCATTTCAAGGAGCTTCGATATGTTCCAAGATAGACCCAAGGATGGTCTATCGGTAGTTGAGAATTAAAAAGGAGGATAAGCTAAAGACGACATATCGTGTGTGATTTGGTCGCTACAAGATTATCGTACCGCTGTTTGGATTAACTAATACGCCAGTTGCTTTTATAGATTTGATGGATTGAGTGATTAAGGCGTATTTAGAGTAAATTGTAATTGTGTTTGTGAGCGATATGTTGAAATATTCGAGGAATTTAGAGGAACACGGATAGCACTTGAGGGTGGTGCTATAGACCATTCGAGAGCATAAACAGTATGCCGAGTTTAATACGTGCGAGTTCGGGTTTACTCGCGTTGTTTTGTTGGTCATATGATTTTGGACGAAGGAATTTCTATGGATCCGCTAAGATCAAGGCAATTATGAATATGTCGGGACTTATGACGGTGACAGAGGTTCGAAGTTTTCTAAGTTGGACAATTAGTACGTATGATTCGTAGAAAGGTTCTCTACGATAGCTACACCCTCGATACGAAGGTTAATGAAGGACGTAAGAATTTGAATGGACGAATAAGTGAAATTTTTAAGAGCTTAAGTATAAGCCGATTACCGCACCAGTTTTGAGGATTTAGTCTATTATTGGAGAATACGAGATTTGCAAAGTGAGGTGTCGTATAAGGGATTTGACCGCGTGGTAAGGCAACAAAGAAGATTGGTTGCTTACGCGTCACGACAATTGAGGTCATTGGATTTAATGGAAGTCGATAAGTTTTATCTTGATGATTTGAGGAGTTGTAGGTATGGGATCATAAGAGATGATCTATTAAATGGTGATAATCTTTGATAAGAATTACGGTGGATGATTTATTGCTCGAAAGTCTTAGATTCGATTAAGATATGAATTTACCAAGGTGGATTATTTCAGAGATATATAAGATAGGGATTTGAGGAATGGATTTTTGTTTTCGGTGGATTAAGAATTAATTATCCCTTGATGCTAAATGGATGAGTGGTGAAATAGCATTATCGATGATTTCTTCTCGAGGTATCAGAAAGGATTTGAAGAGGTATCCGAAAGCTTTTGGTGCAATAAATGACATTTGGTTTGCACAAATTTTCAAGTGGTTGAGGTGAATTCTTGATTTGGTTATTAAATGGACGTGAAAGGAATGTTGAAAGAAAAATCGGTGGTTTGTGGAATTTGGATAGCGGTTTGATGGAAATTCAATGAATTAGATTTCAAGTGTCGATAAGTGACCCCGTGGAAACGAGCTCATGGGTTGACGAGCTGGAGAAAGTTTTGCACTTTGAGGTGCTCAGACGAGGTTAAAATCGTGAGGCTTTGGTATGGGACAGCCAAAGCGGATAATACCTCTATGAGATGGTGCATATCAAAAAGGGACTTTTGCTAGTAGTGGTGCAGTTCAAAGATGCTCGTAACGACTGATCCGACGAGGGCGGGGAGTGGTCGCCGGGGCCAGAGTGCCTGAGCAAGGAGCGACTCCCGGCAGGCTTCTAGGATGTCGAAAGGGGTAGAAATGAACTGAACTACGCACTGTGCAAAAAGAGAGTGCTTGTGGGATAAGATTTTATCGGAGTGGTATAGCAGAAATATGGTCAAGTTTGTGGAACTCTAGTCTATGGAACGAGGTCAGAGAACGGGAATCGCTGGTTCAAAATTGGTTTAGCAGTTATTGAATGCAGTTCAGATTATCAGAGACAGACTAAAGACCGCTCAAAGTCGTCAGAAGAATTATGCAGATAAGCATCGTAGACCGTTGGAGTTTAAGATGGGTGATCATGTGTTTCTAAAAGTATTGCCGATGAGGGTTACTTCTAGATTTGGCAAGAAAGGAAAGTTAAGTCCGAGGTACGTTGGATCCTTTGAAATTTTGGAAATGATCAAGGTTTTAGCGTATCGTCTTGCGTTGCCACCGAAGCTTGCTCAAGTACATGATGTTTTCCACGTGTCCATGTTGAGAAAGTATGAACCGGACTTGACTCATGTTTTGAATTTTGAGGAACTGGACGTAGACGACAGGGTGTCGTACGTGGAAAGGCCGATACGGATAGAGGCCCGTAAAGAGCAAGTGCTTTAAAACAAGACTATCGCCTTAGTTAAGGTGATCTAGCAGTATCACGGATCAGAGGGAGCTACATGGGAAAATGAAGAAGTAATGAAGCATCAGCACCCCCATCTTTTTGAGGACTTGTCAGGTGCTGCAAATTTCGAGGACGAAATTTTTATAAGAGGGGAAGAATTGTAACATCCTGAAATTCGAGCCCTTTTGAGGAAGGAATTAACGTGAATTTCGTCAATGCATTGTTGGTTGATCTCACTTAACCGATCACTCCCGAGATACCGACCTTGAGGGGAAAGGCTAATGAGGATAGAACTCGTGCGACTAAAGAACTTGACCGGGAAAACGACTCGACCGTGAGACTTGCGTAAGGACGATCCCGTAGTCATGCAGCCGATTTCGTGGACGAATAGAAGTCGATTCGCGGCAGAACATAATGGGACGACGGGTGATTCCGTTATTGTTATCGAACCCGCGAACGGCCCTATGTCGATCCTTGATAATCGTGTACTTTGAAATAAGAATCGATCCTTCGCAATTTCATGTAGTCAAGGACGTCCATGTGTCGAGAAGTCTTGAACGTGAATTGGCACGAGTCGGTTACGCGTGAATCCTCAAAGCCGCCCGTCGCCCGAGTAGTACCAAAATGGCATTCGGGCGAAATTGACAAGGCATGAGAATCCAATATTGGACTTCGAATTTTCGGGAACGTTCGAGAAGGACTTTTGACGATGCTTTTAGACAACGACACCGCCGGCTGAGCCGAGTATTTGGAAAAGGGATTTTCGGACCGAGAAACGAGCCTACGAGGACGTGGGCCGGGCAAGAACAGTGTGGGCCTCACGCCCAAGGTGGGACAGTCGCCATGGAAGGCCCGAGGCAAGCAAGTGAGCCCGTTGGGCCAAACCGACAATTTACCCTCCCGAGCCCATTGTCTAAACTTGAGCCATTTCAAGCCCAATAATTTCCCGAGCCCGTTCCTATTCATTTTCCGGCCTTTTTCCTAGGCCCGCCATCCATTTTCAGCCCAAGGACAGATTGGGCAATGTGCAAGGTGGAAATGACCAAAATGCCCTTGGATATTTTGAAGAAAAGTCAAAAGGAAGAGAGAGAAGATGAGGTCAATTGTTTGGCAAGTGGGGCAAGCATTGATGGCCTTGATAAGGCTTATCCTTCAGCCTTCACTTCACTCTCTCTCTCCTCTTCATCTTCTCCAAAATCGCAGCACCTCTCTCCCATGGTTTTCCTTCCTTCCTTCTGTTTTTCAGTTTGACCTTTCACCGAAATCTGAGTTGTTCATTGCCTTCCCGTTGGAATCTCGGCCCGTGCCACCCGCCATCGTGTTCAGAAAGAAATTTCCGTTCAATATGGCGTCGGCCGATCATTGAAAGAGAGCCTCCGACCGATCCGTACGCCGGCCGGAAGTCACCGTCGGCCTGACCGTTTTCTGACCGCCTGCTGCTGTTCTGTTTTGCTGTTTCGGCCATTTTCCTCCCTTTCCGACCAAATCACCGCCCATACCAGCCACAAGTGGTTCCCCCTCGACCCCCAGGTGCCGTTGGTCGCTGGCCCGCCGCTCGCCGGAGCTCCGGGCAGCCCGTTCAACTCCGATCAGCTTCTTTCCTCCTGTGCAGTCAGTTTTTCAGAGTTGCAGAGGGATTCCGAGTTTGTTGCTGCTGTGTTGAGCCCGGGACCGCCTTGGATCGTCGTGGTAGAGGTCCCCGGGTGTCGGGTTCGTCGCCGCCGCCGCGTCCGTGTCGCCGGCCCGCTTAACGGGTGAGTTTAGCTCCTAATCCCTATTTAGTGCCTAAACTTGCTTAGGTTGGGTTAATTAGTGTTATTTTGGTTTAGGAAGTTTAATTAAGTTGTATTAGCCCTAAGATAGGTGGTTAGATAGATGGTTAGATTAGATTAGCTTAATTTTGCTAATTGTGCTTAATTATTGCTTAATTTGGGGTTATTGTGTTTTTGTGATTAATTAAGCATGATTTGATTTAATTGAATTGATTAATTGTTTTAATTAATGTTTTGTTTAATTTATGGATTAAATGTTTTAATTAATTGAATTTCGGAAAAAATCACTGTTCACGATTAATGTTCACTAATCACTATTCACGACATTCACGATTCACGCTCACACGGCACTGCTCATCCGTAAGCTAAATTTAGTCTTATTTTGATGTGCTCTTGATTGTTGTGATTAATTGAAGTGCCGATTGTTAATTATGCTCGTGAATATTGATGAAATGCGTGATCGAGTGTTGGTTGGATTTTGGATTTTGGAATTGTCGAGTGAGATCGCATGACATATTGCGTGGGTTATCTGAAATGGCATGTCGCATGAGCATGAGCGATGTTGCATTCACGACAAAAGCAAAGATATAAATGGATTGCTTGATGATGTGTTGCATGATCACATTAAATGAGAGAACCCGGCGTTGCCGGAAGACCGCCAATCCCTATGGGGTTGTGCCGTGGCCGCTGGGTCGCCCGACTTCGGCCTGATGCCCGACAGGAGGGGTTCTATGTGGGATCGCGGATAGGGGCGGGTCCCGGTTCGTCGCAGCGGGACTGCGGTAGTGGGCGAGTCTTGTGCTCCTTCGGGAATGCCGTCGGGGAGTGAGCCCTTGACGTCGCCGTGCCTCGAGGTAAAGAGGACGAAGCCGGTTTAGCAGAACCGCCAACCATAAGGTTGTGCCGTGGCCCAGAGGAGGGGTCGTAATAATCGGAGCATGTGTGAGTGTGAGACATGAGAAAGTTGTGTGAGATGCTCGATTATTTGCATGCTCTTAATGTCGTGATGATTGCATTAATTATGGTACGCACGCATGAGTTGACAAGTCGTGTGGTGGTGTGGCAATGGCCGAGGTGAGATCGCTTGTGACGCGATTCGCATGTGAGTGATGAATCGTATCATCTAACGGCCATGTGCCTTGATTGCATTGTATGAGATTTGACGTGTGTGGTATGGCATACCGGTAAGGTTGCATGCGAACCGAATATTGATTGTTGGTTTGCCTTGTCTATTGTTTGGTCTGGCTGTTGTTTGGTTTTGGTCTATTGTGGGTTGAGTGAGGGGTGGTTCTGGAGAGATACCCCGGGTTGAGTTGGCGTACTAACCGGGGCTTAGGGGGAAGAACTCGCTGAGATTTTATCTCAACCCGTCGTGGTTAACCATTTTCAGGCCCCTAGAATGGCGTACCCGCAATGGAGGATCCCCGCCCCCGCTCCTCCCTGATCGACCCGACGGAGCTCGAGTCCGATGGGTCCGAGTGATAATGGTGATGAACCCGAGGGTTCTTTTGTTTAATTGGATTAGCCTAGTTTATTTTTTGGTTTGGCTTAGAGGATGGATCGGCCCTTTTTGTCGGGCTTGTAATTTGGAAAACGATCCTCCGTTGGTTAATCCAATAATTTGAATAAATGAGTAGTTGTTGTTGTTCTTGTTGTTCATCCCTCTATCCCCGTTTGATTGTTTGTTTGTCTCTATGATTGGGGATGGTTTCGTCTTTCGCTTGCGCTTAACGAAAGATAAAATGAATGGTTGTCGATGGGTCCTGGAACGTCGCTTTCAATCGACCAAGAGAAGAGGTTGTCGCGGCCATTAATGCATTGTCACAAATTTAGTACTTCACCTCCGGTCTGGGTGGCACGTCTTTTAGGCCTTAGTGATGATAGTAACATATCAATAATGTATCACACGCCCCATCATATCAAACCCCCTAACACCATCACCAACATCACCACCATAGCTAACACAACATTGATTTTCTTCTTTTCACAAAGCAAAACCACATACAACGAATCGAATTGAGATAATCAAACACATACAAAGGGTGCGTTTGGTTCAAAGATTTGCAAGGGGCTTTGAGTCCAATGCAAATGCTGAAAACCTAAAGCTACTTGGGGAAATGCATTGTGTTTGGTGAAATTTATTTGCAAATAGACTTTAAGTTGAATGTGTATTTGGTAAAAAAAACTTTTGCAATGGGCTTTAATGGGTATTATATGTATGTATGTATGTATGGATATATATATATCTTCTTCTTCTTTTGAAAATTGAACTAAACCCATTCTTGGCCCGGCTGGCGATCGCGGCGCCGTGCCGGGCAGCCAAGGCCGACTAAGGTTGCCCGAGGTCGGGCGACCCTCGCGAGGGCTGCCGGAGGTCACCCCGGCCTCGGCGACCTCGCCGACTCCGGGGCCTTCGGGCCGGGGCCGTGTGACCCTCGGGCGGGTCGCGCGACCCTTGCCGGGAGGTCGCGCGACCTCGTTAGAGGTCGCCCGACCTCGGGCAACCTCGGCCAGACGGCTGGCCGGGTGCTAAATTTGCTTGCCGGCCCGCCGTAGCACTTCACTAGACCGGCGAAGGGCTGCCTCCTTTTTCAATTAAAAAAAAAACTAGGGGCAAAATCGGAAATATGAAAAATTAGTGAGGGTAGTTTTGGAAGGGAAAAAATAATTTCAACATTCCTCCAAATGCTGAAAGCTGAATGCCAGCTTTTAATTGAAAGCTAAGCTTCAAAGTCAACCAAACTCTAGCATTTCCCTGAAAGCCCTCGAAATGCCGAACCAAACGCATTTCTTCTTAATTGTGGACAAATATTGCATCGAAAAATTTAACCCAACAGTATCAATGCCCATAACACAAAGCGTTTGGTAACATCGGGGGCGAAGGCCCGCGAGCAACAAAGCACATGCATTTTCATACAATAATGATATTTATAGGCACGTTCAACATACGAAAGACTCGATGGGTTGATGAGATCCGTGAAAAGGCAATGGCCAAAACATGACCTCCACAAAGGTTGTACCATACAATTAAAGCTAGCACATAAGACAAAATTAGTTGAGTGATATGGAGAAATGAGGGAAAGGAGCTAGAGATCTCAACTCGGGCTTATTAGATGGTCATGGGCCTATAAATAAGCAAAATTGAGATCGATTTTACGGGCCTTTCTTCTTTCATGAATGTTTCTACCTTCAAGGGCCACCAGCGATAGTCCCTTAGCAAGGGTGCTCAACCTAACCGCATTTATTATTTTGATGTATCGATTGTGACGTCCTGAAATTCGAGCCCTTCTCGGGATGAGTGAACGTGAATTTCGCTAAATGCATTGTCGGTTGATTCCGCTCGGACCCAATCATTTCCGAGATACCGACATTGAGGGAAGGCCTGCGGGGGCGAAACTCGTGCGACTAAAGAACTTGACCCGGGAAACGACTCGGCCGTGAGACTTGCGTAAGGGCGATCCTCGTAGTCATGCGTGTGCCGATTTCAAGCACGAATAGAAGTCGATTTGCGGGGACAGAATAATGGGACGGGTGATTCCGTCTACTATTTTGAACCCGCGAACGGCCCTATGTCGATCCTTGATAATCGTGTACTTTGAAATAAGAATCTATCCTTCGCAATTTCATGTCGTCAAGGATGTCCATGTGTCGAATGTTTTGAACGTGGTTTGGCACGGAAGTCGGTTACGCGTGAATCCCTCGAAGCCGCCTGTCGCCCGAGATTATACCAAAATGACATTTGGGCAAAATTGGCAAGGCATGAGAATCCAAGATTGACTTCGATTTTCGGGAACGTCCGAGACGGACTTTGGACGATGCTTCCTTGATAGTCGGCTTGATGTCAGTTGAGCCGATTTTGGGAAAGGGATTTACTGGCCAGAGGAACCGAGCCTATGAGGACGTGGGCCGGGCAAGAACGAGGGCCTCACGCCCAAGGTGGGATGGCCACCGTGGAAGACCGAGACAACGAGTGGCCGGGCCAAACCGATCGTTAACCCTCCCGAGCCCGTTGCCCAACGTGAGCCACCCGAGCCCAACAAATTCCCGAGCCTTCCTTATTCATTTTTCCGGCCCGTTTCCTAGGCCCGTCCTCCATTTTCAGCCCAAGGACAGATTGGGAATGTGCAAGGTGGAAACCAAAATGCCTGGATATTTTGAAGAAAAGTCAAAAAGAAGAAAGAGAGGATGAGGTCATTGTTTGGCAAGTGGGGGGCAAGCCTTGATGGCTTGATAAGGTTTATCCTTCAGCCTTCACTTCACTCTCTCTCCTCTTCATCTTCCCCAAAACCGCACACCCTTCTCTCCCTAGTTTTCCTTCCTTCCTTCGCCTTTTCGGTTCGACCTTTTCACCGAAAATCGAGTTGTTCATTGCCTTCCCGTTTGAATCTCGGCCCGTGTCACCCGCCGTTACGTTCAGAAGATGAAAACCGTTCAGATGGCGTTGGCCGTTCGCGAACGGAGTCTCCGACCGTCCTGTATGGCCGCCGGAGTTGCTGCTCGCCGGAATCGTCACTGTTCCGCCTGCAGCAACTTTGTTCCGCCTTTTCACCTGTTTTTCTTCCTTTCCGACCGAACCACCACCCATACCAGCCCAAGTGGTTCCCCCTCGACCCCCAGGAGCCTCGGTCACCGTCCACCAGCTCGCCGGAGCTCCGGCCAAGCCGTTTTGTTCCGGACTAGCCCCCGTCCTCCCTGCAGTCTGTTTTTGTGAAGTTCAGTGGGGAATCCGAGTTTGTTGCTGCTGTGCTGAGCCAGGGACCACCTTGGAGTGTCGTGGGAGAAGTCCACGGGTGTCGGGTTCGCCGTCGCCGCCGCCGCGTCCGTGTCGCCGGCCCGCTTAACGGGTGAGTTTAGCTCCTAATCCCTATTTAGTGCCTAAACTTGCTTAGGGTTGGGTTAATTAGTGCTAAGGGCTGATTAAGGTGTTTAATTAATGTATTAGCCCCAAGATAGGTGGTTAGATAGTGGATTAAGATTAGCTTAGCTTAATCTTGCTTATTTATGCTTAATTGTGCTTAATTAGGCTTAATTGTGTGTTTGTGCTAATTAATCATGTTTGTCCACTGTTTGATTAATGTGATTAATTGTTTAATTTATTGATTAAATTAATTTCTGCATTTAATTAAATAATTATTTAATTATTTAATTTTCGGAATTTATTTATTTAATTATTTAATTTCTGAATTTAATTATTTAATTATTAAATTCGAAATTACTGTTCATCCAGAAATTAATTGTGTAATTTCATGTGCATTGATTTTTATGGAATGAATTGAATGTAATTATATGAGCATCCGCATGAATCGTGTGATTTTCACAAAAGAAAGGGAAAATGATTTGTTCGAGGGACACCGGAAATGGACCGCCTTTATGAGAAAGAAAATGGTTTCTTCGAGGGACACCAGAAATGGACTGTCTTTATGAGAAAGAAAATGGTTTATCAATGGACCGCTTTTATGAGAAAGGTGGGGGAAAAATGGTTTGTTTGAGGGACATTGGAAATGGACCGCTTTAAGTGGGAGGAAGGACTTGAGATTTTAAATGCAAGTGTATGTGTAAATATGTGTGCATTGGCTACGATAGTCTGAATCACCGAAGGGAGGCACAGAAGGGCACGGTTGCGCTCTACAGGAGGAAGGGGCGCCGTAGCGCCGTTGCGCCTCGGAGGGCACTGGAAGGCACGGTTGCGCCTCTGTGGAGGAAGGGCGCCGTAGCGCCGTTGCGCCTCCTGAGGGTACGGAAGGGCACGGTTGCGCCTCTGCGGAGGAAGGGCGCCGTAGCGCCGTTGCGCCTCGGAGGGTACGGAAGGGCACGGTTGCGCCTCTGCGGAGGAAGGGCGCCGTAGCGCCGTAGCGCCTCGGCCTGTACAGAAGGGCACGGTTGCGCCTCTGCGGAGGAAGGGCGCCGTAGCGCTGTAGCAATAGCACGGAAGGGCACGGTTGCGCAACGGGAGGAAGGGCGCCCAGCGCCGTTGCACTCGGCCCAATGGAACACGTGTGGATACCAAAGTGTACGAGAAACATTGCATCATCAGTTTCGATTATGCATGAGGTGATCACATCATGATTTATGGCATGCACGCATGAATTGATAACGTGCAGGGTGTGGCAATGGCCAGGTGAGATCGCTTGTGATGCGACTCGCATGTGATTGATGAACTGCATCATCTAACGGCCATGTGCATTGCGTGTATTGTGCTGACTTATAACGTGCAGGGTATGGCATATCGGGTAAGGTTGCATGCGAACCGACTATGTGATTGTTGGTTGCATTGCTTCCATTGAGTGAGGTTTATCGTGCAGGGTATGGCATACCAGGTAAGGTTGCATGCGAACCGACTAATTGTTGGTTGGTTGCCCTTGTCTGTTGTTTGCTTGTGGGTTGCTGGTTGTTTGTTGTTGGGTTGAATGAGGAGTGGTTCTGGAGAGATACCGAGTGTTGAGTTGGTGTACTAACCGGGCTTAGGGAAAACTCGAGATTTTATCTCAACCCGTCGTGGTTAACATTTTTCGAGGCCCCTAGAATGGCGCACCCACAATGGAGAACCCCGCCTCGCTTCTCCAGTGATCGACCGATGGAGTCAAGTCCGATGGGTCCGAGTGACCGTGGTGTTGAACCCGAGGGTTCATTTTGTACAGCTTGGATTAGCCTAGCCTAGTTCCTTTTTGGTTTGGCTTAGAGGATGGATCTACCGTTGTCGGGCTTGTAAATCGGAAAACGATCCTCCGTTGGTTAATCTAGTAAACTGTATAAATGAGTAGTGATGGTTGTTCTTGCTGTTCATCCCTCTATCCTTGATTGATTGATTGATTGATTGTTTGTTGTTTCGTCATTCGTCGCATAAGATAACGAAAGATTAAAATGAATGGTGCCGACGGTCCGGACGCCGCTTTCAATCGACCAAGAGAAGGGGTTGTCGCGTCTTTCGGGGTTCGGGCGTGACATCGATACTCATATGTTTCGCACTCTTATTTCAAGTTACATATTTTTTTTTAATAAAATAGAAATATTCTTATATTTTACATTTAAAATTAATTTTATCTTTTTAATACAATCATGCTATTTATTGGCACGTGCGACCCTGACAGATTGATGTGATCCGTGGAAAGGTAATGGCCAAAACATGATCTCCACAGAGGCAGGCGTCTTGTACCGTCCAATTAAAGCTGGCACATAAGACAAAAACTAACTGAGCGGTCTGGGGAAATGAGAGAGGAGGTTCTGATGACCGCCAGTGGAGTGGCCCAGGACCTGTCTGCAACGCGATTCATGGATTTGCCATCGTTATGCGAATTCCATGTGATTGATGCAGACTACAGATTTGGGTTGTGGAATCCAAGGAAACCTTACCCGGAGGAGTGTGGGACTGGACAGTATGCCCGATTTGAAAAGGCGCAAATTTCATCCATCGAACTCGCTGGATTTTTGGATGAGTAACAATTTGATCATCAAAATTGAAAAAGAGAGGCGACGGTATTGAACGGTTCGGCAAATTCAGCCTGCAGACTATGATGTCAAACAGAACCAAGATCGAGACTTGAGGCATGGACCTGAACCCATCTTTTCCATTTCATCCTATTCCATGAAGACATTTACCCTGCAAAAACGGATTCCGTTCAAGATGACCTAACCAAGATTACTCAGCTCGATTAAACAGCCAGTGCAATGGTACAATATATCCCAGTCAAAAATTTCTCTATCTCAGATAAACTTAGCAATATCGCTCGCAATGACATATCCAGGTCCGTTGGCATATGGAGGGTATATTTCTTCCGACCATTCCTGTCATGTTGGACAACAATCATACTTTTTATAGAACATGTCATGCAAAGAATGCAGACAATCTACTATGCATTCAATGTACTCTTCAAATTGCTCAGCAAGATGCATAGCAAAAAGGACCATTATAATGAAATGGAACTTAATCATCAACAGGACATGCAGAAATTATATGTGCATGTGTGTGCATGTGTCAAATGTCTTCTATTCAAGCTTCAAGGCGATAACATCTAGTGAACTTTTGTTGGTTGTCTCATCTGAGAACAGGAAAGATCCAATGACTGACTATCAAGTAGGGGTGTGCAAAAGAACCGGATCCGCCGAACCCGGACGGTCCGGAACCGGTGGTTCCTAAAGGGACGTCCGGTTCCTGCCAATAAATTGGAACCGGTGGGTGCCGGTCCGGTTCCCGGTTCCCGGTTCCATGGGCGGATCCGCCGCCCGTCCAGGATCGAGGCCAGGATTATAATAATAATATATATTAATTTTTATTATAAAAATATTTTTTTTTTTGTTGAAAAAAATTAAAATTTTGAAGCCCCATGTTTAGAATTCTTATTGTTCTATTTGGAGCCCTAATTTCCTATTTGCCAAATAAATTTTGCAATTCTTGCTGTCGAAGTATTGAAGAGCACAACAAAAGTAAAAAACCGGTTCATTAATGCATATTGAGTAGGCGTAATCACTTATGAGACCGGTCCCATGGATCCACCTGGGAACCGGACCGGACCGCAACCGGTTCCCGGGTGGATCCATGGAACCAACGGGTGGTTCCCGGATCCAAATTTTGGAACCGGCCCTTAGCGGCGGTTCCTCGGTTCTAGGGTGAGAACCGCCCACCCGGACCATGCACACCCCTACTATCAAGCTGCTAAGTACCTTTGCTAACAGAAAATGTCTAGAAATCCAGCAATAATCATCTAATTCCAAATAGCAAACAAACAACAAACTGTTATTGCATTCAATAATTAGTATAAACACAGGAGCCTCCCTCACAAGTAACCGCCCACTTTTCGTTTCTGAGTGGACGGTGCAAGAGATTGAGATTGCCCGTATAAAGAGGCTTTTTGTAAGAGATACTGTCAATTTCATTTAAGACGGCATCCACCCTCTCGAATGTCTCATCATCACATTTCATTGTAAAATGCTGCTGTCCCATTCTGATTCTGCATTCAGGATGATGAGCTAGTTAAAAGTAGAGTTCCACCACACCATGTTCAAATTGGGTAGACGATTTCATGTAGATTTAAGTAACTAAACAAAATCTTACCCCAAACTCACATATCGCAATAGTTTTCAGGACACAAGCTCATAACGATCCATAAATGGCAAAATAACTACATCACCAAAGTAGGCAGCCTCCTTTTCAGCATTACATTCACCTGCTTCCTTGGATTCTAAAAACAATAAATAAAAATCAGACTGCAAGTTGGCAATTGTGCAAAGATTCTTAAAATATGAGCAGAAAAGAGGATAATATACCGTACAAGTTTACATAAATCTGTACTGTTTACAAACGAATTCGATGTTAAAATTGTCTGCCCAAGTACAAACATTTGTCATAAATACTTCACATTCCAAAGGGCATTTGTTTGGAGGTTGAAGAACTCTTGAACTTCAATTTTCCAATAGATCTGGTCAATTATTAGTTGATGACCAACTACTTACAACACAATGCGATCACACTCAAGTCAACACTTCTACCCTTACTAACCAGTGAATCTTTTAACTTAGGTTGTCTGATTCCTTCCATCTCTTTTTTCTGGTGAATGATTCCATCCATCTCAAAAGCACAATTGCACATTTAGTTTCTCACCTGGAAATAAGTTTCACATGAGGTTCTCCATGGTGAACATTGTCAGCAACAGATTTCATCAAATGATGACATGATAACTACTTAAAAATTGTAAATTATTATCTCAAAACGTAAGATTTTCTTTTCTTTTTTTCCAGTTTCATTTTATGTTTTACTACTATTAAGTAAATTTAATAGATTTTAGTTCCAACCCATCCATTTAAATTATGACAGAGACCAGACATCCTCCTACGCTTGATGAAATACTGACTTTGACTCCCTAACTTATTGACCAAAAGCATATAGAAAATGCTCAATTAACATCTAAATAGACAGAGATCAATCAACATTCACTCCGCTGATATAGTGGAAATACGTACATGTTGTCATGTGGATTGCCGATACAAGCAACTTGGGCCATTCAGAATCTATATATGGATTTGCTTTCGCAGATTCGAAGGGTCATAAACTAAACCACATTGTCAAACCCAACTTATTTGAACATAAAGGCTTATTTAGGATCTTGTCAGTCTTATTTAGGATCTTGTCAGTATACTCTACCCCTTTTTGGATCCAAGACATTCTACCAAGAGGGTCTTGAGTCACTACTAAGAGAAAAGACAGCACAGCAGATGTCAGTCATTTTTCTAAGTTCCCATGGTGTTAGTGTAGTTTTCAATCCAGAAAGTCTCTGGCCACATATTATTCCTACTTTAAGAAGTAATCTTGAGTGACTCCTTAAGTAAAGTTGACAACTTCGATTACTAACAAACAATAACAACTACAAAAACTCAAATTTGCAAGGAACCACATGTCACACAAAAACAACCCATCCAATAGAATATTAAATCTTGAGAGCACATCTGATTCTCTCTAGACACACTCAACTTAAAATCTGACGCTTGATAAACAATAGTTATAGTCAGCATGCTAGCAACCTTACCAGTGCAACGAAAAGAACAAGCTACTACATCTGAAAACTTTATTTGCTGCCGATTGCATCCAGGTCTTTCTGATTTGCCATATAGCTCTGCGAAGTGGTTGGTTGCAGAAAGAAGCCCAACAAAAAAAGCCTTTTTTGGTCTTTTAGGGAAGAGGAAGAGCTTTTCATTTCTCAGACATTTCCATAACTCTTTGAGGAGAAAACTCAGATGGAAGTTGGGGAGAGGTAGTGATAAACTTGATGAGCATCAACATTTCCTTTTATTGCTAATCCAGCTGCATCTTCAAGTGTAAATCCCTACAGATGAAGAGAGATTCACCAGTTTATAGCAAAGCTCCAGGAAGAATTGCTATGTCATTGGATGTTAAAGCAAAAGCAGATGATATCCATCTAAGGAAAATATTTTTAAAGAAACTGGAAGAGTTGCCCCAAGAAGTAAAGCTCATGAGATAGTCTCTCAATCAAACAACATACCGTCCGATAAGGGAAATGAAGAAATATGCCGACCCCCAACATTAACATGGTAACCACGACACCTGCACGAAGATTCTGAGAATAAAGAGCCCACCAACACAAAAGGAAAAGGCCATGTCACTCGGTTTCTTGCTCACATCCTATAAATTGCTTAAACCATGATGTTGTCTTGGACTCTTTCGCATCAACGATGCCATTCTGCATCCATTTTTCACACCTCGCATATCCATCAACTGCCAGTATACATAAGAAAATGCTATATAAACAATATGATAACCATGTAGGTTTTTCAGTTCCCAACTTTCCACTATTACTATTCTCTCATAAACCATACCAATTAGATGAACATCCACCCATTAATTATCATTTATTTGAGGGCATAAGTATGCGGGAGTGCCAAAACTTGGCACAAAGGGACACTTAAATGCCAAAAGTTACAAAAGGTACACTTAAGTGCCACTTTTTAAAAAATGGATCACTTAAGTGCCAAGTCGCCGGAGTTCCGCCGAAATCCTACGTGGCAATTTTTTATTAATTTTTTTGCCTACATGGCTCGCCGAAATTGAACGACTGAAAATCGCCGCAAAACAACGTCGTTTTGCCGACGTGGATTTTAAAATTTATTAATTAAATAATTAAAAATATATTATTATAAAATCGATTTTATTTATAAAAAAGAACAGGAGGAGGGGATCGGTGAGGACTCGCGCGCGCCCGCCGCCCGCCCGCTGGGAAGGGCCGGCGAGGGTGGGCGAGGTCGCCGGGTCGCCGGCCCCGCCACCGGCCGCCGACCCCGCCGACCCTCGCCCACCCTCGCCGGCCCTTCCTGAGGGGGCGGCGACGGTGGCGGCGGGCAAGGGCCACACAGCCTCGCCTGATCCCCTGTTCTTTTTTTTTTTAAATAAAATCGATTTTAATTTTTAAAAATCTGACGTGGACAATTTTCTTTAAAGAATTGCCACGTGATTTTTATTTTGAAAAAATGCCACGTGGATTTTTTATTTTGAAAAAATGCTCCATCAAGAAATTAAGTCGCCGGAAAATTGACGCGTGGCAATTTGGCTGGAATTTTCGTTGGCACCTTAAGTGATCCCTTTGCTCACTAAGTTTCTCCACTAAGCTAACCAAAGAGCTTGATTATGTCGAGTAATTAGTGCAATAATCTCTACAAAGAAAATCAAATTGCAGGCAAAGTTCAACAACTACTCACAAGAAAGAAGTAATCATTGCGCGATTGATTAGGGTGGGGACACACGCAAATTGCCCATTTGCGGTGACCCTATTTTTGATTTGTCATTAGCCACTTTTCGGGATCTTTATCTTTATTGATCTTGAAATGAGATGGCCAGGTTGTGAACACTTTTTAATTAATTGGAATTTGCAACTATGAGAATAATTAGATATATGTTGATCAATATATTTCCTTTTGTTAATTTAGAAAGCTGGGGCACCGACCGTTTGGAAAGAAACCCTAGAAAATTCGAGTAAATGGAAGACACGAAATATGATGTTGCTGCCAGCCACTAGACAGTACATTCGAGTATGGCTCGTGCTTTAGGAGCAAAATAGACTACGGTATTTCAATGCTTAACATGAATCACGAGCGTCTTTCACTCCCGTGAGGAATGGAGGGACCCACGATCTTCACTTCTTTGTAGCAGTGAAAAAAAAGTCAGGTTTTGTGCCAAAGTCGAAGGAAAAAAGGACATCAAGGACTAGGCTTAGTTGTTGGAAAACTCGGTCATATTGTTTTATAGTGTACCAAAAAGTTCAGAGAAAAGAAAGGACGTTCTTAGATCAAACAGAACCCAAGGAAAGGATTAGAGCTCCATAATTCTATGTTTTATACAGCTTAAGATGATTTGCCTTAAATAAAAAACAAATCGCTTGAGATCTATATAATCCAATTAACGTTAACCTGTTAAAAATAACAGTCGCCACAAATAGAACTTTCAAATTAAGGAAGTATGAGAAATGTTCACATGGATCATCCATGCATTGTTGACGAAGACTCAAATGACGTAGTGGTGGTGGCACGTTAAATTAAGTTACACAACGTAGAATTTGTGTGACATCCACATCAATAGGTTGAACATATAATACAAGCGTACAAGTATGTCCCCACGATTTTTAATTTGACAAGAGAATTCCAATTTCATTTACTAAACATGGTTTAAAAATTCAAGAAAAGAAAAGCAAAAAACACTTCGAAACCAAACGAGGCACTTAGCATCTAAATTAGATCACAATATCAAATTTCAGTTCATACATGTAAA
The DNA here is from genome assembly GCA_014182845.1 of Corymbia calophylla. NCBI lineage: Eukaryota > Viridiplantae > Streptophyta > Magnoliopsida > Myrtales > Myrtaceae > Corymbia > Corymbia calophylla. Next base: position 23,743,167 of record CM024703.1, read on the forward strand.
AGAAATACCCTATTGGCCACACACTTATGTATATATATATTCAATTCAGTTTTTCAGACTTTTCAATTTAACAAATTACAAATTCAAAAAATTAGCATGAATTTTTATATTATATTTTCAATTAATTTTCATCAAAATTACTAACATGACAGTCAGTCATAATCTGCCAGCTAGAGATTTAACTACTGGATTAATTATATGAAACTTGCGTTCATATTGATGATGTCAAATAAATCGAAAAGGGCATTTGACTATTAAAGTCCACACATTGGGAGCGTCACGTTAAAATGTGAGTCCCTAAGGAAAGTGGACGAGTCTAGTGCTAAGCCCCGACTTTTATTACACATTAACCAATGAATTACCAGAAAAAAATAAACATCCCTTCACACTTTTTTTGTATCACATTTTCACATGACCAATAAGTGGCACTCAATTAAATTAAATTAGCTAAATTTTCCTTCAATTAATTATAGCCACCACTGTGGAAGATCGTATTTCGGGTCAAGCGCAATCATGGGTAACGATATAATAATCTCTCCATGCGAACTGTATAATGCATGACCATCCTCAGTCAAGGTTTTTGACTAAGGAAAATAAAATGAGTTTTTAATTAAAAAGAACATGGCCCAGTATACTCTTAAAATTCTGCTTTCTTTCTAATTTTGGAGGACAAAGTTATCACTTCGTCTTTGATTTTCTGTCTATTATTCTAATTATTGAGTATGGTCCCCTCAAAACATCTTAGAAATCTGAATTTTGTCCTTTGCTTTGTTTAGAAATAAGGTGGCATGGAAGAATCAAAATTTGGATAAATTTTTGAAGGGTATAAAATTTTCCCAGAAATAGAAAGGGAAATTTGAAATTCGAGCCATTTTCATTTCTCTTTTCTAAATGGAATTTCATTTATTGTGAAAGCGAATAATTTGAAAAATATTTTCACTTTTAAAAATCGTCCCGTTTGTATCGACATAAAAATATTATAAAAATTAATGAATATATATATTTTCATTGCGTACGGAATTTATGTTTTAAGCATAAATTGTTATGAATAATGAAAAGATTTTGTCAATCGAATTATTTTAAACAATATGGGCAATTATTTTAAGAAATATGTTAAAATTATTTATTTGTATGAAACAAATGGAGTCATAGTCTTGAGCGATTTACCCAATCAAAAGAGGTCTATAAGGCTCACAGAGCGACCGATCATCATCCCAAAAGATGGTGTGTTTCATCGCATCCCTAGACAAATGCTATAACTAACAAATACTTCAAAAAATCTTCAATAAAACAACCGAGATTTGTTCTTTTATAATCTAGGGATCCAATCTTCGAACATTTGTAGAATTGCCTGGCCCTCCCATAAAATTATGGAAACATGTAAGAAAAAAATTCGGTAAAAATCTATGCCCTTTTTGCGTTAACACTCGTGATTTTGAACACTAAGGCGCAGGCATTTATAATATAATTGCCTACCAAAATAGAAAGACACAATCTTTCACCTAAGCGTGAATCTTCTCTAGGAGGCAAGGCTATGCCCACAATGTTCTTGGCGATGGCCTGATGGGCCCTCGAAATCATTAGGGTAATAGCAAAGATCCTAGGACGATGAGCAATAATCAAATGGGATTATTTACAATTTTTATAAAAAAGGGTTCGCATATCATTATAGAAATTTAAAACTTTGGAAGTGCTCAACCGCTGTCACACTTGTCTGTCTGTCAGGATGACAACTCAGCCCCTCCCCATCGGTGCGCTCAGCCATGCCCCTCAGCACCATCTTTACCAAAAATCTTACCTTATAATTAAAGATTGCGTAATTGGGATTACTTTATAGCATGATGGTGCACACTTCTCCAAGAGAACAATCCGAATGGCATAATGAGTGTTAACGTATCACTTTTCGACAGGGCATTTGAGTGGCATTTGGTGTAGCTTTGGATTTTCTGCCCCCATTCCAAGTCGCATTTGATGACATAGGGAGATCCGATTAGCAACTATCATTGATAGCATTTTGTTAATTACCGTGGATTTCCTTAATTAAATCTCGGACAAGGCGAGGAGAAATCGATTGAATTTGATCATTATCATCTTTAAATCTCGTGATGTGATGTGATAGAGAGAGACAACCCTTTTCTTGACCTCTTTGAGGCGTGGTAGCTTCGCCTTCCACAAATTGGGCAGATCACTGCCAAGACTCAAGCTCCCAATTGACTAGGGTTCCAATGTCGTTTCTCAACAGGACCAACGTTCTCTCGCTTTCGACTGCTCTCAACGAACTTTGCACTTCATGTTTTTTGCTTCGCTTGATTCATGTTCAACAGCCTAAAACTTTAAAAATATACTGACAGGTTTTTGCTTGAAGTTATTAAAATATTTGCAAGTCTATATGATAGAGACAGTTTTTCGTCTGCTGTGTTGATTGACACTCATTAAAAAAAAAAAATAGAAGGAGATAGGCAAGATGGTATATTCTATTTAAAAAAAAGAAAAGAAGAAGGGAGAGAGAGACTCCCATATCAAAATTTCCATGCAAGCCGGCCCCATTTTTTGAGTTCTACTTTTTACTTTCTTGTTTGGTGAATTATCCTTTATATGCTAGGAATATCTATTCTTCTTTCAAAGTGGGATCCATAGAGGAAGATAGATATGCCTTTGCTAGTATGAGATAATTGAATTTCGAGCAATCGTTCAGTGATAAGCACATTCATTTTACCTCATTTTACTTCACCTTGAATCGTTTATGGTCAGCAATCTCTCCAGGTCGTTATCTATAGCACAAACTAAAAAGTAACATGGTAATCACGTTTGCGATTATTTGTTGTTAAATGAAAAATAGTACACTGGAAGTCCTAAATTTTGTGCAACAACATTAAATCCTAAATTTTTCTAATAATTTAAGAAGTAAAGTTTGCTAATTTTTTTCAAAAATGTAATCAAATCCTTTTAATGAGCAATACTTGGGAAACTGCTCACGTGCCCTTTGAAAAACAGCTTATATGACACCATAAAATTGCTTTTCAACATAAATTTTAATTGAACCAATTAAAAGATAAATGACTATTGCACATTTCGATAAATAAGTTTGAAGTTAGGTTAAACTCAATTGAGGGTGACAATTCCGTCTTTTTTCCTGGAATTTGAGACCATGGTGCGATCCCTATTATGAAGGGAGGTTTTGATATGACGAAGGTTGGTGCGTTGGAATATGAAGAATCCCAATACCATGTTGCGGGTCTATTGCTTACCAAACATATGTTGAACTTTAAGATCTACTGTCCGTGTTTGAAAATTAAGTTCTCGCTTTCCGATGTCCTAAGGAAAACATTGCCAAAAATGCAGTCAAGGAAGTGGGTGAATGTCCCCAGCACATGTTGCTCTCTGTCCTTGATTAGGTGAGTCACGGTCGAGGAAAATTGCGAGCTCAAAAATATGGACTATATGTTATTTTCCTTCCCTTCCACATGCGACCCTCATAACCTACTAGACCGTAGCCTAAATGATCCGTTTTGATGACTCAATGTCTTCTCTCAATTGGGATGTGCAGGAATTCATACGTGCTCCCCACATATGATCCCCACAAAATTAACGATTATGATGAATTCGATTGGGGGATGCAATACTAACGAGACTTTCCGGATATCGAGGGCTAATACCATAAAAGAGGACCGTCCTATACATATATACTACCCGGGAGAGGAGGGAACGGTACCAAATCCCCATTAATAATACTCTTACCTACATATATGGACCAAACTAGCTTGAGTCAGAATTGGTTTCTCCATTGGTTTTTTTTTTTTACCTTATTTCACACGCTTGCAGGAGGAGTCAAAAGCTTCGTCGCCTTCATTATTGCATAGGTCACCGTTGTCATTGTGTTGGGTCATATGGAGTCCGCACATGTGGTTTTCCTTTCCCTCTCTATTTCGCCAAACCTGCACACTCTGTCATTAATAATTATATTCCAAAAATTAGAATGTATGTTATTTCTTCTTTTTTTCCCGGAATTATTTTTGTCTTTTTTTCCCAATTAGGTAGTCCGACTTAATAACTTTTGTACACGGCCTTTAGAATTACTTCCACAAGCTAAAAATCTTGCCTCTCCATCAAGTTGAAAAAATAGATGTGTGAAACCTTGTACCTTGTACCATCCTCGTGTTCTGCCTTATATCTAATGTTTTATATTGTTTCAATACTCCATCATTACTATCTTTCCTAACCTTATGCACTCAAGATGTAAAATTAGGTGATCATCATAAAGCAAATAGTGCGACCAATTTAATTTACCATATCACTGATGTAATGGTACATAAGATGCTTCTCACGTCGTGAATTGTTGAGGCACTCTTAAATGTGAGGTTAATTGGATTTTCACATTGACTCATCATGTTATGTTAATGACTTACCACATATCTAAAATATATGTCTACAATAGTTCGAAGGAGCCATTAGCCATTAGATGTATATTCAATTCATATGTGTTTGACTCGCACGAATCGGATGCAAACCAATTTCTTATTTTCAATCAATCTAGGACGTGAAATCAAATACTTCTAAACAATCACGTTATTCCATGAAGTCGAGGCCAAGAAAAGAAACACGGAAAAAAACAGAAATGCAAAACGTACAAGGTCAATGCCTTGGCAAATTTCCCCGCATCTTTTCTCGAGGAAGCGAACGATTAGTCCTATTCCATGACGACTCCATACTCTGCTTCTGGAGGGCTCTTTCTTTGCCACGGTCCTTCCTGTGCGCGATGCCCTGCCACTTCCTGCAGGGTGCGAGCAAAAGCAAGCTCATCTCTGCCCCTCTCATTCACATTCCAGAGTCGTGTACTTCTATTTTTTTTTTTTTTTATTCTTTTGTTCTGCCTTTTATTCTGGGTTTTTTATATTTTCCAGAGGAAATATATATATCTTAATGTAGGATTGGTTAAGTGAAGCTTTGGCAGTGTACTACGCTGACCTTGAGTTAGATCAAAAGACGTTTGTAATCAAAGAGGACGGTAGAGGAGATTGGTTGCACCTAATTAAAAGAGTGACCTAATTTTGCTGTCACTTCGATGAAAGAATCTTGGTAATTAGAGGAATCTCAAGATTTTGTCGACGATTTGCTGACAATTTCCCGTTGAACGCATTCAGTGAAGACTCGAGTTTATTTATTTTTTAATATATATTCCGTTGAACTCCCACTTGAAGTTTCCATATCCCTCCGCTAGCCAATTATATTGAGGTTAGATATCAGGGGGTTAAAAAAGTCATATTATAAATTGCGAGAATCGAAAGAACAAAAAATAATGAGGATATAAAAAAGCTACCCGTCAGTTGGCATCTCGTGACCCATAAAAATATAAAAAAAACATGCGTTAATTTTAAAATTGCAAATTACATATCAAAGCCCCGTTAAAATGACCTAATTATCCTTTTCATGAAAGGATTTTGAAGACTTCTTGAGATGCGTTCAGTAATATTTATATTCTGAGTTGGAAATAGTTTTTCTATTTTTACTCTAAGAACAATTTTCGAGTAAAAGAATGCATTTGGTAATTGCAAAAAAAATTTATATTCGGAATAAAAAGAATATAAATGCATTCAGGCACGATCCAAAAAAAATGTTTGCGACGTAGAATTTCTTTTTTAATTTTTTAATGATTTTTTAGATTTTTCTTTGTTCTTTTTCCTTTCTATTTTTCTTCCTCTTAGCCAATGGTGGCAAATCAGGCTGCAACTGGAAGGAGGTGGCAACCGATGGCGGCAATTGGTTAGAAGAAGGGAAGAAAAGTTAAAAAATAACTTATTCTCATCGTTCCCGATAATAAAGAGTTGAACTTTTGTATTTTCTTGTTTATATTTAAATATATTCCTTTGGTCACTTCTCTATTTTAGTAATAGAAAAATTAATGATATTATCAAATGAGCACATTGCTTTTTTTTTGTTCCGGGGAACAAAGAACAAAATTGAGTCTCTCTCTTATGTTTGCAACCTCAATCGACGTTACAATGCCATGGCCAACCTCAACCCAAGATTCCCCAAGCATCGCAACCTCGGTTCAAGGTTGCCTAGCTTATAGGTAGGGCTATCAAATGGATGGATCGAGTTGAGTTAAAAATACCTCGACCTTAATTGACTCATTTATATGCAGTACAAATTTATTAACATATACTTATTAAACCCATAAGTACTAAAAATACTTCCATGTTTAATGCAATGCATGAAAATCTATATCTATCTAGTTAACCTACCTTAAGCTCTTCATGTGTAAATGCTCATTTAAATAAAAATTGTTATCGACTATAAGATGATAAAGAATTGGCTTTTGACATTGCATATAAAGAGAAAAGTACTTGGTAGTGAATTTACAAAATCATAGTAATAAATAACATGCATGAATTGAAAATTTAATTAAATGAAATGTAATATATTGAATAAAACGATTTGTGTTTAACCTTGGATTGATGCTCACCCTAGTAAGAAGGAGGCTAGGTTTTGTTTTTGTGATTAGGTTCCAAATGGGTTGGTGTAAGAAAGAGAAGGGCATTTTTGGAAAGTGACGATTTTCTTTTTAACCAAACGTACATGAAAATGCAATATGTCTATTTGTAACGACAAAAGAAGTGGTGAAAATTGGGAAAAGAAACTACATGCACGATCATAACACGAAGTAGATCTAGAAACACCCATTGATATCTAATCGGACTTCGATTTGTACCTTGGATGTTTGCTTAAAAGGTAAAGTGAAGTAAAAAAAAAAAAAAAGTTAACGATATACTTCAAGATAAAGCTCGAGGACATAGTTTACTTTGCTCAAACTTGACCCGATTCAAGAATTTCAAAATCTAAGGTTGATAGGCATAAAGTGTTTCAACTAGAGTTATGAAGATTAAGCTCAATTTAAAATAATATCCACCGACTTATCATAAAGCTTGTTAAATCCTCGTAAATATGAGTTATTTAGTATAGGAATAGAAATCAGGACCATTGATTCCTGAATCAAAAATATATGAATGCTCTTGTCAATGAATCAATCTCCAAACAACTAACACAAGACATCTAATGAGAGACATATGCATTGATCTAGCTCATCCGAAATCGATACTATTTGAGACATTTTGGTTATAGAAAACCTAAACTATCGTCATATTGGACAGAAATTGAGCTACTTATAGAATGACATGTAATGATGGTACGAATACAGATCACTCTCCAGTCCTCATGCTCGTGACTCGTTTCTCTCCTATCGTAATAGTTGGAGTATGGTTGTACATGTGCACAATTATTTTAATTGAATTTCACGCAAGTACCTGAAAGAAAAATGGAATTCAATGTGTCCGCGACACTTGTGGCGCACGATCGGATTCTTAAATTCTCTTAAAACTCGAACGATCTCGATCCTTAGCTGTTAGCTTTTTCTCTTTCTTCTTGCACCCCCTTTCAGTGGACGAATGGGCAAAATTTGTGGAAATTAAGGTTGGAAAGTTAAACCGGTTAATGACAGAGCGGGAGCAGTTATTCAACGGACACATGTTGTCCGGTGGCAGGTTTCTGACAAGCCATTTTCGAAGCTACTGTTCATTCACAGCCGTGCACACCTTCGCTGCTTCGTGGAGGAGTCCGCAGTGCCGTCAGTCAACGGTCGCAATGCAAATGCAATAGCTCTCTGATAGAGTGAAAATGTTCACTGCGAACGACATGTGGGAACTTCAAGACTGTAGCAGCTTCTGACTTTGAAGGCTCTTCAAAGTGTGCACGCATAAATTTTTTGGAGCGTCTATCAAGAAATAATTAAAAGAGAATTTATGGCTCGTGTTTCTTTACAATAATGGCTTTGAAAAAAAATAAATTATTCTTCATTGTGCATGCTTGTTGATCCGTGTTGGAAACTTAGTCTTTTTCGTAATTAAAATTTGTTTTTAACAACTTTTTTTGTTTAAGAATGTCCGCTAGGCATTTATTGAGTAACTGGATAAGAAAAGTTATTTTGACCAAAATCCTTATTTACATATGTAATTTTAATAAGCAGAAATTTATTCAAATTTTCAAAAACATTGATTACAAATGTCAAAAGAACAAAGTTGGTCCACTGCAAATTACAGATTTTCCTTATCTGAATACTTAATAAGTGACCTAAAAAATACTCTTGAATAGAGGTGGCACTTGTTAACGAGTTTCTTGCACAAAGCTTAATTTGTTAGAATAATTTCAGTTTTCAAAAAAATGGTCACACATTTACAAGAATCGATAATGTACTGAAAATTCTGATATTTTTTTATTAGCTACTTAATAAATGTCCAAGAGACAATATCAACCAACTCTGCAAGGAAAATAATTACAACCTTTCAATGTTAAATTGAAATGCAACAATAATAGCCGTTCAATAGATTTCAATCGGATAATGTTTTTCTTTTTGTTTTCGATTCAACAGTGGACAGTTGGGATGGGGATATAGTTTTTCCCAATAAACTGATATTTTTATATTGAGAAAAAATGTAGAAGGTCAAGGGCCTGAGGGCCCCGACACTCCCCATCAATCAATCCTGCCAAACTTAAGGTTCCAAATAATAGAAGCAAATTTTTTTTTTTTTAAAAAAGCAGCTCCAAAGTTCACACTTGAGCTTATTATATTCCCAATAATGAAAGATAAAATATAGATAATTAGATGTGCTTTTAAAATATGCCAGAGAAAAATACCAGTTAATTAAAAAGTGATTGACGCTTTGTACATCCTATTCATTTTCCTTTACCATGGATAGAAAGACTGATTACTTTTTACATCATACTTTTCCAAATGACACTTAACACTGCTTTACCTTAATATTGTCAGGACATCTCAGCAAATAAGCTAACTTTGGTTGTGTGTCTGATTGAGATGGAGGCAAAGCCTTGTGAGAGACACCTTGGACCTCCCAAAGCTAAAGCGAAAAAAGCGAATATAGTTGTGTGTGTATATATTACAACAACTATTCGCATATTTTTAAAGGTTTTGAGTATTTTAAACTACTGTCAAATTGGGTTAGCCACAAATATTATCAAAAAATATACAGTACTCGAAAAAAAGCCTTCCGGGATAGAGTCAATTATAAAACGTTTGCACAAAATGTTTTACTCTTCCATTTTCTCATTTTTGTGATGACTGCATTATATCCATTAATTAGTATAAAAATAAGAAAAATGTTATATAGGTGGAAATGGCTTATATATACGTATATATATTTATAAAGGTAACTTGTCATCTTGGATGAACATTTGATAGAATTAACTTTTTCCTCAACAGGTTACTTTATTCTACTTTTTACCTAACCTAATGTGTTTTTTTTTGGGTCGGTACCTAACCTAATGTAACTATTTTGCTATTTCTTAGAAGAAAACATATTTATTTTATGGAGAGGATCTAAATAGTAAAGGGCTATATCTTGCCTTTTGAGGACTTAAGCTTCGATTTTTCTCCCACTATACTCTGTAACAACGGTATTTAAACTCTTACTATTGCTAACCTAAAAATTTCTTCCAACACATGTTGCAATAAAATTTTCTCTATAAGATGAAATAGGGGTATCAAATTGCATTTTGTTGACGTGGCTTCCGAGGATCATGACTTAGACTGCATCTTCCATTTTTCATTCGATGGTTAAGAAAGTTCATCATTTTGTTTGTGGCAAAAATTAAATAGTATATGATGTCGCTTTGACTTCGTAAAATTACGAGTCTACCAACTTCTTCTTATCATTTCATTTCACATTAGAAGTATGCAATAAACGATACTCTTCTTTCCGATAGTGATTCTTTGGCCAAATAATTAGTAAGATAAAAAGTCGATTGATGTAAAACATAAACCTTTCATATTTTCATGAATTAAGTTCTTTAATTGTTTTTCAATAGTTACATAAGAGCTCTTCATGTTGATTGTAACTCTAAACTTCTCCTTTTAAATAATGCTTAACTCACTCTATTCACTTCTCACATTGTTAACTATACTTCAACATTATTTATATATGTGGTTATAATGTCTTATATTTGTGTTATCTCCATTTACTTATTAATTTAAACTTTTAAGCTTGATATTCTAACACTTACCAATAAAAATGTCACGTCACATTTATCGTATAATATTTATGATATCTTACCTAACCTAAGTCCAGCCACTTATGATGTTTGATGATGAACAATTACAATAGATTTTTTTCATTTTAACAATCATCTAGGGTATTTTAGGCTAAGTATTACTCCATTAGCATTTATAATTATCTCTGTATATTGCAAAAAAAAATAAAAATGCAATGGCATGATCAATCACAGGTTCTTTTGCACCTAGCAAAAATAGGAGAGCTATTTCTTTCTCCTAGTGACCATTCCGAGTACAAGTCCAATACTCCGTGCTTTCCGTTGGTCAACAACCGTTTTGTTAACAATAAGTTAAACATACCTTAAACAATGAAAAAATGGTACCAATTATCATCAATTTGGATTACTAAGATTATCAATGACAGGGACAAATTATGTTTGATTGACTATTACGCTTTCTTAAGATAAAAATAAAATTTGAAAGATACGAGACGAATTTGGCATCCTATAGACAAATTATTCAGTTGGGTTGGTGGGATATCATTGGTTTAATGCCTAATCCATCCCATGCATCGGACGAGATATTATTATTCTTACTTGTAATCACATAGTTCACTTTTAATACTTGAAAACTATATCAATTTTTTAATTTTTTTAATAATTCGATGGCAAAGTGGAAAATACCAACACGGTGCTGATAAAACTAGAAACAAACCGGCAATAAACTGCTCCACCTGCCAATCCCAAAAGTCAATAACAAAGGGGAAAAAAAAAAAGAAGAAAAGAAAAAAAGTGTTTTTCTTCTTTTTCTTTTTCATTTCCCTCTGCAGTGCAACAGTGTGAGTGAAGATCGCCGGGTTTGAAGGAGACAGACAGAAAGACGACTCTATCTATGTATGTGCAAGCAGTCAGCCAGCCAAAGAATTTTCATCAGCAAGCTTTAACTCGCTACTGACTGTCCTGTTAAACTTCCCAACCAAGCCACAGCTGATTTATAATCATCAGCTCCTGTCCCGAGCTCCCCCAAATGAAAAAGAAAAGATCATCAATTTTTGCCCTTTTTTTTCCTGAAAAACCAGCGACGAAAATAATTTCTTTTGATATTTTTGGGTGTTCTTGCCCGCTTTGAATTTGTGGCCGGTCAAAGAAAAGAAAGTCTGCCCCTAGGCAAAAACCCATCTCCAAGTTTTCACAGTCACAGTGTTGCTTGTCGGGGGTCTCTCTCTCTCTCTCTCTCTCTAGGCTCCTGCTCATCTCACCACCCGTCACTTTCTGTGGTTTTTTATCACAGAAGAAGCGAAAGACCGAGCACCATTTTCTTGTACAACAAGAGCACCACCTCGGAGTAAAAATTAAAGAAACCCCAGAAAGCAAAAGGGAGAAAAAGAGAGAGAGAGAGAGAGAGAGGAGCGACCGAGAGAGAGAGAGAGAGAGAGAGAGAGCAAAAACAAGCGCACCTGATCTAAAATAAAAAGAAAGCCAGCAGGTCGATTGAGTCACCAGTCAATAATCAAAAGAAGAGAAGGAGGAGAAGAAGGAGTGGGGAGGTGTTTGCTTTGTCTGTTCACGAAAGAAGCGATTTTCAATTCTTTTTTTTTGCCTTATTGGGTTTTGCAAATGTCACAAGATTCTTCTCCTCAGGAGGAGATAAAGGCCACGATTGAGCAGTGGCGATGGTCAGAAATGCAAGGCCTTGAGCTCCTCTCCCCCCCTCCTCTCCTCCTCACTCTCCTCTCCCACCCTCCTACGGACCCCAATTCGACACTCGAATCAGCTTCGAGCCGGCAGGGCGTACCCAGAGAAAGCAGAAGAAATGGATGCCACTAACACAACTGCTAATAGTACCAGTGATGGTGCCGGTGCTAGTGTAATCACTGTTACTTCTTCTTCTTCGCCGTCATCTGAGCCCAAAAAGGATGGTGGTAGTAGCAGTACTGGGGGTGGCGACGGCGAAGAGAAGCCGAAAGATGTTCCTGCTGTTGGGTTCGGCGAGCTGTTCAGATTCGCGGACGGGTTGGATTATGTGCTGATGGGGATTGGGTCTGTGGGTGCTCTCGTACATGGGTGTTCTCTTCCTCTCTTCTTGAGGTTCTTCGCCGATCTCGTCAATTCCTTCGGGTCCAATGCCAACAACATGGATAAGATGATGCAGGAAGTCTTGAAGGTAATGCGCTAAAAATCAAATAAAGAAAGAAACGCAGGACTTTCGGTTTCCTACCCATTATATGCTAATCGCACTCCCACTGATCTTTTGTGCTTGTAAAAACACTTGGCAGTACGCATTTTACTTTCTGGTGGTGGGTGCTGCAATATGGGCTTCTTCATGGGCAGGTCTTGACTCCCTTCCTCCCTAACTCCTCTCTCTCCACCGCTTTGGTTTCTTCTCTTAAATGGGTTTTCGTGAAGTGTAATTCTTGAACTGAAGAAATTGTAAGTTGTGGTTGCAGAGATATCATGCTGGATGTGGACAGGGGAGAGGCAATCAACGAAGATGAGGATCAAGTATCTGGAAGCTGCCCTGAACCAGGACATACAGTACTTCGACACGGAGGTTCGCACCTCCGACGTCGTCTATGCCATCAACACCGACGCCGTCATGGTCCAGGACGCCATTAGCGAGAAGGTCCGAGGCCCACAACGGGAACATTCTCCCATCTTCTCGTTACGCATCAAATACATCTCCTCATCTTCTTGTTTCGATATCTTGTGCTGCAGCTGGGAATTTCTACATTACATGGGGACGTTCGTGTCTGGCTTTGTGGTGGGATTCACGGCCGTGTGGCAGCTGGCTCTGGTCACCCTCGCCGTGGTCCCTCTGATCGCCGTCATTGGCGGGATACACACCACCACTCTGGCCAAGCTCTCCTCCAAGAGCCAAGACTCTCTCTCGCAAGCTGGGAATATCGTCGAACAGGTAGAGATCATCCCTCCCCCCTCTCCCCCTCCTGTTTGGTTTTCCGTTCTTGGGGCTCGCTGATTTTGTTGGTGGCTGAGTATGTTACCAGACGGTGGTGCAAATACGAGTCGTTCTGGGGTTCGTGGGTGAGTCGAGAGCACTCCAAGCATATTCCTCTGCTCTGAGGATAGCGCAGAGAATCGGGTACCGAACCGGGTTTGCCAAAGGAATGGGTTTGGGCGCCACCTACTTCGTCGTCTTCTGCTGCTACGCCCTCCTTCTCTGGTACGGTGGTTACCTCGTACGCCACCACTTCACCAACGGCGGTCTTGCCATATCCACCATGTTTGCCGTCATGATCGGTGGCCTGTAAGTGTCTCTGAGTCCCTGACTCCATTATCTAGGAAGAAAGTTCTTTCACGGTCTCTCGCTGATTCTTTGTTAATTGGGGGCAGTGCATTGGGGCAATCGTTGCCGAGCATGGGGGCGTTTGTGAAGGCAAAGGTTGCGGCTGCGAAGATTTACCGAATAATTGACCACAAGCCGAGCATTGACAGGAATGGTGAATCAGGGTTGGAGCTTGAGTCGGTAACAGGACTGGTGGAGCTGAAGAGGGTGGATTTCTCGTACCCGTCGAGGCCTGAAGTTCAAATACTCAATGACTTCTCTCTCACCGTGCCTGCCGGGAAGACCATAGCTTTGGTTGGCAGCAGCGGGTCTGGTAAAAGTACGGTCGTTTCGCTGATCGAGAGATTTTACGATCCCACTTCAGGTAATTTCTAGAAAGCCTAACTAAAAAATTCGATTTCTTGTGAAAAATTAATCACCGAAGATGTTTGATGGTTGATGTTTTCATCCGATTGAAGATAGTTTCTGTTCTCGGAGTGAGTTGGTTGAAGAGAGAAATGTCAATGTGTCACGCTTTGTCGAAAAAAGAAGAAACTGTATGTGTTAATCAAGGTAAACGAATGTGTTTCAGGGCAAGTAATGCTGGATGGGCATGACATAAAGACACTGAAGTTGAGATGGCTGAGGGAGCAAATAGGGCTTGTGAGCCAAGAACCGGCTCTTTTCGCGACCACCATTAAAGAAAACATCTTGTTAGGCCGGCCCAACGCAAGCCTGGTCGAGATCGAAGAAGCAGCCAGAGTTGCCAATGCACATTCCTTCATCGTCAAGCTCCCAGATGGCTTCGATACACAGGTTAGCAAATTATGCAGTCTATTTAACGGTTCTATTTCACTCTCTTTTTAGGCATTACTCAATACATGGTATTATTATTGGGAAGCCTTTGTTTTCCACTTTCCTGTTTGAAAGTTTAGTGAGCAAATCGCTGTATAAAGATCATTGATTTCTTTAATAAATTTGTCTCTTAATCTGACTATGGGGATCATACTGATGATGTTGGTGATTTATAAACATTTGATAATCTGTCTCCATGTCAGTTTAGGGAGGTGGAGGAGTGGGTGAAGTTGATCATTCCTAAAGCAAACACTTAATCATGGATTTTGACCAGGAAGGGTCCACTTTTTTTGGTAGATTTTTTTAAAGAGAATTCATAATTACTTAATTTTAAATTTAACCATTCATTTGGTCAACATCCGGGACCTAGGATTTCATTTCATTTTAAAATGTCAATGGAGGGAGGTGGTCGGTCTTGTGATGCAATGATAAAGAAGGTAACATGCTTCAGTCAACAGTGCATGTGCAGATATAGACAAAAAGTCTTTATAACAAAGTACTAAAGGAAGGTTTGAGGATGGGAAAACAATGAGAATGGGAGAGAAAATTCCAGGAAGAGCACAGTGGGAAACCAGGAAAATAAGTACATGAAGGGGATGATAGGAAGATGAACAACTTTACATGTATTGGTGCACAGTGAGGTGAATTGGTTCTATCAGACAGTTACGTTTTGAGAGGGCAAAAACTAGAAGAATTTGTCCTACTAGCTGGGACAAAGATCGAATGACATCGGTAGTGAAGATGAAATAATTGTTTTGGACTAGAAAAGGGAGCAACAAAGCAGAGAGAATTGGGGCCAAAGTGCAGAGTCAAGTGAAGTAAAATGCGGAATAGGTTTTAACTATAGGAATGGGCTGAATGATGTTAAATTTCAACTTTTCAATGGAATTGCAATAGCAAAGCATTCACGGACTGATTGCAAGTTCCATACTTGAGTATCGCAAACCATACAACCACCCCCGAGAGGAAAAGATGAAATGACAACTTAAAGGAGAGTTGCCATAAACTCCAACATAGAGACTGAATGCTTGAGAGTTAATATTGCATATCTTATCTGAATGGTGGTCCAGATGGACTAATTATCACTTGAATGCAGTTTCTGTACTTCTTGTTCTTAGAATTTTTCTAAAAATATGGGGACAAGATCACTGAAAACTGAGTAGTAATCTCTTAAATGACAGGTTGGAGAAAGAGGGCTACAACTTTCAGGAGGGCAGAAGCAGAGGATAGCCATAGCAAGAGCGATGCTGAAAAACCCAGCAATATTACTCCTAGATGAGGCTACAAGTGCATTGGACTCCGGAGTCAGAGAAGCTAGTACAGGAAGCCCTTGATAGGTTCATGATTGGAAGGACGACCCTTGTGATTGCCCATCGCCTCTCCACCATTCGCAAGGCTGACCTTGTAGCTGTACTTCAGCAAGGAAGTGTCACTGAGCTCGGAACCCATGATGAGCTCTTTGCCAAAGGAGAAAATGGAGTTTATGCCAAACTTATCCGAATGCAGGAGATGGCACATGAAACCGCCCTTAATAATGCAAGAAAGAGCAGTGCAAGGTAAATTTCACTTCTGGTAGTTGCGGTAGTCCTCCAAACATTCCCTTAAAACTTCTGTCCTTAGAGCACTGTCTCTTGAGAACTTAAAGATGTTTTTTTAGACAATCAAACAAAATTTTTCTGTTGCAGGCCCCTCGAGTGCAAGAAACTCAGTGAGCTCCCCCATCATCGCACGAAATTCATCATATGGAAGATCACCATATTCTCGTCGCCTATCAGACTTCTCAACCTCTGATTTCAGTCTTTCTCTTGATGCGTCTTACCCAAATTATAGGCTTGAGAAGCTTGCTTTCAAGGAGCAAGCCAGTTCCTTTTGGCGTCTTGCTAAAATGAATTCCCCGGAATGGGTTTATGCTTTAGTTGGGTCCATAGGCTCTGTCGTTTGCGGTTCTCTCAGTGCCTTCTTTGCTTATGTTCTAAGTGCTGTCATGAGTGTCTACTACAACCCGGATCATGCTTATATGATTCGGGAGATTGCAAAGTACTGCTATCTACTGATTGGTCTTTCATCGGCTGCTCTTCTCTTCAACACCCTGCAACATTTCTTTTGGGATATTGTTGGGGAGAACCTCACAAAACGGGTGAGGGAGAAAATGCTGGCAGCAGTGCTAAAGAATGAAATGGCATGGTTCGATCATGAGGAAAATGAGAGCGCAAGGATTGCAGCAAGGCTATCTCTTGATGCCAATAATGTCAGGTCGGCGATTGGAGACCGTATATCAGTGATTGTGCAGAACACAGCCCTCATGCTTGTTGCCTGCACTGCAGGATTTGTCCTGCAGTGGCGCCTTGCCCTTGTCCTTGTCGCTGTCTTTCCAGTGGTCGTCGCAGCTACTGTTTTGCAGGTTAGTGTTTTCCTAATCGATGTCATTAGTAAATTTTGGTATGTCTTGTGTGCAAGCTCTGAGAATGTGCCTCAGTACCCTTAAATTTATGCAATATTCCCACTCATTTATTCCTGTTTCTTCACTTTTGACAGAAAATGTTTATGACCGGCTTTTGGGAGACCTTGAAGCTTCCCATGCTAAGGCCACACAACTAGCTGGCGAAGCCATAGCCAATGTAAGGACAGTTGCTGCCTTCAATTCTGAAGCGCAAATTGTGGGTCTTTTCTCCTTCAACCTTCAATCTCCGCTTCGGCGCTGTTTCTGGAAGGGCAGATTGCTGGAAGTGGATATGGGGTGGCCCAGTTTTGCACTCTATGCTTCATATGCTCTTGGCCTTTGGTATGCTTCATGGCTTGTCAAGCATGGGATCTCTGATTTTTCCAAGACGATACGCGTCTTCATGGTCCTTATGGTTTCTGCCAATGGAGCGGCAGAAACATTAACTCTTGCTCCAGACTTCATCAAGGGCGGTCGAGCCATGAGATCGGTATTTGAACTTCTTGACCGGAAAACTGAGATTGACCCTGATGATCCAGATGCCACGCAAGTCCCTGATCGCCTCCGTGGGGAAATCGAGTTCAAGCATGTGGATTTCTCTTATCCATCCCGTCCTGATGTGCCGATCTTCCGTGACTTGACTTTCCGGGCCCGTGCGGGAAAGACCCTTGCGCTTGTAGGCCCCAGTGGATGTGGCAAGAGTTCAGTCATTGCACTGATTGAGAGATTCTACGAGCCAAGCTCCGGGCGGATCACGATTGACAGCAAGGACATCAGGAAGTACAATCTCAAGTCCCTAAGGCGGCACATTGCGATGGTTCCTCAGGAGCCATGCCTTTTCGCTACCACCATTTACGAGAACATTGCGTATGGGCATGAATCGGCCAATGAGGCTGAGATTGTGGAGGCTGCGACCTTAGCCAATGCCCACAAGTTCATATCAGGGCTTCCTGACGGATACAAGACATTCGTCGGTGAGAGAGGAATTCAACTCTCCGGAGGACAGAAGCAGAGGATAGCCATTGCTCGAGCGCTCGTGAGGAAAGCGGACATAATGCTGCTCGATGAGGCAACCAGTGCACTCGATGCTGAGTCAGAGAGATCTGTCCAGGAGGCATTGGACCGTGCTTGTGCTGGGAAGACGACCATCGTGGTGGCCCACCGGCTGTCGACCATCAGGAACGCCCATGTCATTGCGGTGATCGATGATGGGAAAGTGGCAGAGCAAGGTTCGCATTCGCAACTCCTGAAAAACTATCCAGACGGATGCTATGCAAGGATGATACAGCTACAGAGATTCACTCACAGCGAGGTGATCGGAATGACGGCAGGCTCGAGCTCTTCGAGGCCGAAGGAAGATGGGGAAAGAGAGGGCTGATGAGTTTTGATAGCCAAGGGGAAATTCTTTATACCCCATCATATGTTTTTGGAACTCTTTTTGGCTTTTTGGGGCTGATCACGTATAGTATAGTGATGTGTATTATTATCTAATTGTTCTTAGCTATATATGTTCTCACCAAAATCTGAAAAATGCTCTCTATTAATGAAACCATGCGTGAGCTTCTTTAAGCTTCTCTGAGTCAAAGAGCAACCAAACTTCCAGTTTGCACTTTGCTTAACAAGAAGGAAGTCCATGGGCGCATTAAGATAACCGAAAACTGGAAGTCGCGATATTTTTCGGATTTTCGGCATGACCCTGCTAGTTTGATCGTTGAAGGCAATTCACTTTGGCCCGTCGAAGCGCAGAATCACCTCATCCCAACTCGGAACGCTCAATAAATTTGGCAGCAAAATCTTTCCCGTGAACAGGGTTGACACAAACCCGTCGCGATCCGAGCATACGGAAGATTGAAGCCGGTGTGAATTCCAGATCCTGTCTGAGCCAGATCGCTCGGCATGCAATTACACACGACACGCACGACGAACACGAATGATGGGGGGGGCCTCTGGTGGGGAGCAGAATAATTGAGGTGGTTGCACATGTGCGTGCGCGGAGTCCTGAAGACAAGATGGCGACACTGAAAGCGAGAGAGAACGACGAAGGAATGAGGACAAGGAAGGAAGGGGCTCACCCAAAGAGATCATCCATGCACACAGCACAAGCACGGGCACAAGCACGAGCACGGCCAGTGCCTGGCGTTAGCCTGTGGTGGACAAAGCGTGAGGGAGACGGAGAAAAGAATCTGTATAGAGAAAATGACGGGTTAGGATGATGGCGTTGTTGTGGTCCCTCTTTGCTTTCTCGCCCTCCTCTCTTCTTTTCCTTCAGAAATCATTTGGTTTTCTGAGCTGCGAATCATGAGGTTCCGGACAGGTGAAATTTTTGCCAGAATCCGGGTCCATCAGCGTAAATTTTATTTATGCCTGGACCTGAATCCAATGGACTCAATGCACTTGCAACCATCGAGATCCTGAGGAGGAGCTCGCTTATGCAGCCGGTGAAATCTATGATTGAGAGTGTTATTTGGTCTGGTGGATCGAGTCGAGAGAAGAAATTCTGAGACCATCTTATGAGTATGATACGCAGCATCCAATTCTGACTGGATTGAATGTTGGCATAATACGAAAAAAGCAGCAGTAGAGACAAAGAACGTCCGAAACGTATATGATCGATTTCGATCCTCGTGACATTTCACTTTTGGCTAACTCTCTGAGATCATGCGATTTGGTAGTAGCAGGGGAGAAAGAGTTGCATTTTGAAATTTGCGGGTGCGGTCCAGAGTTTTTTAGGGCCCACGAACTAGAGCTGCTAAAGCAAGCGATGCTCTTTTTCACCACATTCGACCTCTCCCTGCTATGACATTTCATCAGGCGCGATCGGATCCGTCCTTTTGTTTCGATGAGCAAAGGGAGGATATAAAAAAAAAGAAAAAAAGAAGTCTCTCGGTAGTTTAGCTGAAATGGAGGTTCTGAGTGACGATGGAAGGATTGCGTTTGGTACGTGGTCCTGATGAGAAGTTCGTGTTTGGTCTATAGATCATGTGATCCAATATCATATGAATTATTAGTTACGTGGAACCGCCATGCGCGTCATTTAGGGTGCAGCATTCCATAGCTTTGCCTAGCAGCACGATGCTTGTATTGTGATGGTCAACCGTCTTAATAATTTTGCTATATTGTTTTGGGCCTAATTTCCTAAAAAAATCTAAATTTTAGGTGTAGTTCAAATCTACCCCATTTTTTGGTTTAAGAAAACCCAACTCTAGGTTCTGTTTTAAATCTGTCGTGAAGCTTTTTTTTAGAAATGAAATCCTAAAACTTATCGGAAAATATAATTAAGTTAAAAAATTTATAAAAAGTGTTAATAAAGTCCTAAACTCCTTAAATTTGTAATATCGAGTCATTTTTGTTAACTTTGTCAAACTTAGCTAAAGGAAAATTTTGATATGATCGTTTTTTAGATATTTTCTCTCTCCTACGTGGCGAAAATGTGATTAAAACATGAAATATAAAGATAAAATCACGTTGTTTTGGTTTAAATATGATTTTTAATACAAATTTTATTTAGATTAAAAAATAAGCTAAGCAGAGGAAGCAAATGAGGTCGTTTTCATCAATGAGCATTGTTAGCAATCTGCATAAGCAAATTCACATTGCTTAAATCAAATAAAATGATGTTTTAATTAAAAAGTAGTATGACAAAACCCTGATGTAAGGTAAATGTGTTAAAAAGGTACAGATTTGAGATTTTTTATATCACAAGAAAAAAAAGTTTAGTGTCAGTTTAGTGTCATAAGCATAATTTGAAACTTTAGGTGACCTTTTCCCATTGCTGTGTGACCTTCCCAGACAAGAAAAAGGTGTGAATGCCAAGTTATCTCGGCTGGACTAAGTTGACAAGCGGTGGAGCAAAAAGAAAAGAAAGGACTTGCAGAGAACTTCAAGAGGGCGAAGAAAAGAGCAATAGAAAGTAGTGCGCAGTGTGTCGGAGAGAAGAAACAAACAATTTTTAAACCTTTAGGTGCAATATGAACATGACCAAATGGGAACGACAGAAGGGGAAGACTACAAACTACGTTTCGTGCGTATCTTCCTGGACTTCTTGTGCACTGGAAAATATAATGATATCTGACAAAGTGATGGGCAGAGTACGACCTAATTAGTTGAAAAATTGGGAAGCGATGGATACTAGAAATTACATAGAATATCTCCAATTTAGATCATCTGTTTCCTGACTGGTTAGCGTGAGCGCTAAGGCTATCCTCCTGGTGCTTTCTTTCTACCTGTATTGAAGAGGACATTCATGCACTCGTCTTTTGTATCATCAGACTCTTTTAATAAGGACTACATTAAGATGCGGATCGCGACAAATATAAAAGGAGAGGTGTTTCATATACTGCAAAACACAAAAGGACGGGGAATTTGTATAGAAGAGCAAAGATCGATTTGAGCGATCTCACTGCGTCACAAATTTGGAGCCGTTATATTAATTTAGAGATGTTCTAGCTGATCTTGTCATTTGTATCATCACTCTTTTAATAAGGACTACATAAGATGCTGATTGCGACAAATATATAAGGGTAGTTGTTTTATATACTGCAAAACAAAAAGGACAGGGAATTTTTATAGAAGCGCAAAGATTGATTTGAGCGATCTCATTACGTCACAAATTTGGAGGAGCCGTTATATTAATTTAGAGATGTTCTAGCTGATCCTGTCATTTGTACCATCAGACTCTTAATAAGGACTAAATAAGATACTGATCACGACAAATATAAAAGGGAAGGTGTTTTACATACTGCAAAACATGAAAGGATGGGGAATTTGTATAGAAGGGCAAAGATCGATTTGAGCGATCTCACTGCGTTTCAAATTGGAGGAGCCAATGTATTAATTTAGAGATGGTCTCGCTGATCATAAAAGGATGTAAACCAGAAAAAAAATCAAATATTGATACAACCGCGATATCAACTAACATAGAAATGCGGAATCAGCACTTTCTGTCAGTTCAGCCCTTCTTGTTACTCCCCCGCAAGCTCAATGAATGAATAAGATCGACACTGACAGAATCAAGCAGGCTCAGAAAATTCAAATACTTTTGGACACGGACAGCCATAAAACCTAATTCCAGCAAGAATATGTTCTTATTTATCTGGCTGAAATCAACCGACAGAGAATTTATGATTTTTGTATATGCCTCAAAATGGAGATTGAAAAACAAAATAATGCACTGCAAAATTGACTAGCCATCTCTGTTCTAAACTATCTTAAGTTGACAAAGAATAAAAATTTCAGGGGGATAAATAAATAGACAAAGGTTGAAACCTACAACTGACCGGCTACAAAGAACCCTTGGACATGCAATCAGATTAATGTTTACTCCAGCTCAACTAACTTGACTTCATATTGCTCACCGGATGAGAGTGTTTTCACACTAACCATACCCTTTTGCCACTCAGCAAGCCCCACCAATATCAACCTCTGCGCATTTATTCGAGCCGCCCGTTTGAACACCCTTCACCGACACAAGAAGTTGTTATCAGAGGCAACAAACCAAACTTGTTCATTTGGTATAAAATTGCAAATTACATACCATTTAAGGGGTTTGCCCTCCAGAACCAAGTCAACACTTTGACCTTTCTCCCTGAGTTTAGTGGCAACAGCAGCAGCAGCCCCTTGAAGATCACTGTCCAGGGCACATACTATGTTCTCTACTTGATGGTCTAGCTTTGGCAGTAAACCCTTCTCCTTTAACAACTGCCAGAGAAGGGGAAGCTCTTCATGAATCATGCAAAATTGGCGAATGACATTTTAGAGTTTACCTATGCGGACTACTCTTGCACCTTTTTCTTTCCTTTCATGTGACATTTAAGCATATAGACACCGGCAGAGCACATATAATCACGTCTATGTGTATACATCAGCAAAGCACATAAATTTTTATGCACATGCACACCCTATTGACCCAGTCAGGAGACTTGCTACAATGAAGCTTAAAAAGCTTGACTGATGTAACTAAAAACTTATACTTGACAGGGAGAAAGCCCAGATAAGTATGGAATGGATAAACGAATGCCCACAACTAGACTATATGCTGCATAAAGCTGGAAGATGGTAAGCCAACAGATTACTAACTGCGCAAAGCTAAAAATAGAAGCAACAGTAACCAAGCCTTGTTATTGACAGGAATGCACTAAGAAAATAATCTTCCTTGATGACTTTGGATTATTCTTCCATGAGTATAAGAACTTGCAATGTAAATAAACCACTATCAATGGAAGTTTCAAACATATCCGAGAACATACTTCCACTATGACAGCATCACCAAATCCAAAGCCACAAGCTGGAAGATCATCACCACCAAAAGTAGAGAGTAATTTGTCATATCGCCCACCACCGCAAATGGCCCGCAACTTTCCTTCTCGATCAAAACCCTAGGAAAGATTGTCCGTTTCATAAATGAAAGAGGCACATGATTATTAACATCAAACAGTCACTATTTTGGCAAGAAATGAGGTATTCTATGAACATACTTTACATGCATATTAACCACAGGTTCATAAATATTTGCACACGGATTGCACATTCACCTTGTTTTTTTTCCCAGGTAAGTTTCACATGATCTACCCATGTATGCAATAAATAGGCAACAATTGCAATACCAGCACTAAAGAATTCATATAGCTAACCTTAGAACAGTGCATTTCTTATCATGGATATGCCAACGATAGGACAACCTTACATAAATGCCACAAGGCAAGTGCAGATTGACCTTTAAAACATCATGAGAGAAAACCATAGACCACAAATGGAACAGGTATGTGAAACTACAATTCTCCCCAATAAATTTTCTCTTTCCTTATGTCATGTTAAAAGGTATCATGAATAGTCTTCACCTCAAATACGATACCGGTGTAGTAGGCAAGCCCTCGAACAACAGATGCATCAAACTGAATCCACTCTGAATAACCAAACTTTTCAGCAAGAGAGAATAATTGTCTCAGGTCGGAAATTGCTTCCCCTGAATCTCCGAGAATCTCTACATCCATAAAAACATAGTGTTCCCAATCCAACTCAGACAATGCTTTAATGATGATTAATGATATCTTCATTGAGTTTCCCAACAACACTCAAAAGACCCAAGGTATATGGATCTTGTACACTTTGAGTAGCATGTAGAATCCTCAAATTGTTAAGATTTTCAATAAGGCTGTCCTACGAGATAAATGATAGAAAAGGGGTAGGAAAAGGTTCAAAAGGACAGGTTCTACGAGAACATGGCCTCATGTATGAAAAATTAATCTCACGACAAACTATTACATGAATTATTTTGCAAATTCTAGTTATTTGGTCTTGCTATGTGAGCAAAAAAAAAAAAAAAACTTCATAAAATAAACTCACCTTCCAACTTTTCCAGTGACTTTATGGAGAGCACTTGGAGAAGGTCCTCAACAGCTACCTCAGACATCCCAGAGAGCTTCAAATCTTTCTTGATGTCCTCCACTGGAATTTTCCCAATCTGCTTTTATGGCAATTCCCCAAGAGGAAGAAAATGGAATAAATTGTTCAGTAAAAATTTATAATGAATTGAAGAATAATGCATCTAATGTTCAGCAGTGATCTTTAGTTTTCCCAGCATATGAATACAAAAAGCATAAATCACACCAGGCAATGTAGTATGAACTCTTTTCCTTTTTCCCATCCATGATCCTGTTGCTTCTAAATGTCTGGTATGTAGAATCATTCTCTTAAAATGAAAACAGAATAAAGACTACCACATTGAAGCGAGTAAAAGTAAAGGAATCAGAAGAAACTTGCTAGCATATCAAGTTCTAATACAAGGAGTAACTAGGACTAACCTTGTCTATGATTACACAAACCCTGCCAAATGAATCTTCTGGAACAGAATAGGACCTCAAAACTTCTTGTAGAACCTGATCAAACACCAAAAGCTATCATTCTTTCACAATTCCTTGAATCATGAGCATGGAACAAAATAACCATGCAATGGCTGAAATAAGCTTCAACAGAGAACCTTGTATTACACAGTCATACAAATGATGAAATCAAGAAGTGTGGCCTTGACAGCCAATCAAAATCACACAAAGCTCCTCCAAAATGGTGATGGCAATAACCACGAACAATGACCAAAGTCAACCAGATAGGACTATGATCCCAACAGCTGAATCTAACAAAATTAAGAATAATTATATTTCATCAACTGATTATGAAGCAATATTTCAGATGACTGAACAGGGCAGCGCCATCAGAGTGAAATGAATAGCACGTACTGAATCTAGTGCAGGTTCCATTGTTTCCATGGTTGTCTTAAAGGATGAGGGCTGCTCTATGCACTGGAGCCCCTTAACACATTTGATCAATGCCATTAGCAATTTGTACCAATCACATTCTTTGGCATTCACAATGGGATCTACCTATCCACTTTAGGGATTCATCACTTCTGCTACAATTTCCATGCTTCAAATTTCTCTTCGAGATAAAGTTTTACGACCATTTTTGAAGTAAAAGTAGAAGTTTAATGCACTTAAAATATAAGAACAGACTTGCGACTGGTTAACCCAGATCAACCAAGAACCGAGAAAAATTAAACCATGCCAGTGCAAGTGCATCAAGGTAAGTTCAAAGAGTTTTCATGCATCAAACAAATATTCATACCTTTCGACTGGAGATCTTAAATCCAACGTCAGATGCAGTAACTCCAATTCGCTTAAAGAAAGTGATAATTGAAGATATAAGTTCTGCTTCAGCCTAGTGAACAAAGATCATATAGAAAGTCTCATGATAAGTTAATGGAGATACAAATGCATCCAACATATTGAAATAAAGTAGATATCAGTCAGTTTATTAGAACAATTACTAATTATTCTACAAGAAAGAAAGAGAAGAAAGTTGTCCATGTCACGGACAACAGGGGAAGACGGTTTCTTTCATTAGAGCCAAGGGAATTTTTACCCCCTTATTTCTTTTTTTCTATGCTTCTCCTTATATTGAATATCATTATGGGGGGCTTCGAGTCTTCTGTGTGTTTCATATATCTTTGGAAGCACGTGAGGAGGTTCCTAGTTTTTATTATGGAATGTAATCACTATTTGGGACCAAAGTTTCCTTACCATATCTCAAGAAGCACATCACTTGAATTGTTGAAGAGACTTCAAGCCCTAATTTTTCTTTTTTGTACTAAACTAAAAGGATGGGGAGGGCTGACCAAAATGGCTACTCCTTCTGAACGTTATCACGACATTTTCACACCCACTACTCACTTTTCAGATTTAAAACTGCAGAGAGGTCGCCACTCAGCACCACTAACAACCTATTGTTATGAGGTAGGCAATCCTCATCTCCATAGTCCCACTTAGGTTGTAGAGGCCCTAAACCCATTTACCAAAGCGAGATGCACACACGACCATCGCAAGCAAATTCAAACTCGTCATCTTGCATTTGAAAATACAGCATGAGGCGTGATTACAAAACCATTAATCCAAAATTAGATTTATATTTCCATAATCGCTATTTAAACTTCATATAGAAAAAAAAGAAGAGAAAAGCAAGACAAAAGTAGTTTATAGGAAGTTACAGAAAAGGAGTATATAGCAAAACAAAAGGTCCATTTCATTAAAGGAAAACAGCCATTGAAAGACATTCCTCCTTATTCTGTTGTTTGGCATCACTAAGGAGAATAAGTGCATGAAAAATGTTATCATGTCAAACAAAAGTTTACACTTAAATTCTGATAAAACTTTATGCTTGTAAAAGGTGGAGATTATTCACCACATTCACTTTGGTCTCTACCAAACATCATCTATGATCTCAGTTTTCTGGACTTGGATCTCAACTCTGAGTTCTGGTCTTTTGAGACCCAAGTCCTCATGTCAGACCAAAATCCTCAAAGCCCACCTAGAACCCAATCATCAAGGCCTAGACCCGGCTCTCTTGCCGGAACCCTAATAGTGGAAGTCCTAACCCAGCTACAGGGAGCTCTCAAGCACACGGATCAAATTCTCCAGCCCCCAAGTCTAGACTCCATGGAGCTCAGCCCATGTACTAGGAGCTCAGCCCATGTACTAGGATCACAGCTGTAGGACCAGGGCCCCTGCCACCTAGACCCAGGACCCCTTGTAAAAAGATTGTGCATGGGCTTTCCATTGGTAAGCACTGGAAAATTATTCACATCATGTGTAACAGTACATCCACACACAAGTTCATTTTTCTTGAAAACAACTTGTCTAGCAAGTATTTTCAACCTCAAATTTTCCATGAAATGAACAAAGCCCTAAACCAATATTCTATCACTATACAAAGCAAGCTACAGTGAGTTTCATCATCTCCACAATCGTTGCCAAAACTATAACCATAACAAGATCAATACCAATATCACCAATATATCTAGTTTCAACACTATCCAACTCTATTTCTTACGAAGCATGTGGTAGACATGGATCTACTTCCTTATCATACATGACATTGAATGAAATCCTCTGTTCTAATTTGGTCTGGTCTAACTAAATAAATAGGATATGGAAAGAGTCATATTGTTTTCTCAGTTTTGACAGGCTTCCTTTCGTCTCACTACTGTGGGTTTGTCTTTCTTTCAGTAGTTATTCTTGCATGTGCTTCGAAAACCAACTTTTACTATTTTACA
This sequence comes from Corymbia calophylla, assembly GCA_014182845.1. NCBI lineage: Eukaryota > Viridiplantae > Streptophyta > Magnoliopsida > Myrtales > Myrtaceae > Corymbia > Corymbia calophylla. The sequence goes on from CM024703.1 coordinate 23,770,404, forward strand.
TGATCTTTGGTGATACCATGATATCGACAAGAGATTTGACTACTGCTTGCAATTTGAACAACCACGTCCAAAACGGTAAGCTAGATGGTCAAGTTGATACAGAGCATAGCAGGACTTACCGTAACCTCAGGTACTCCGATTATGTCCATATTCCATTGATAATGCTCACGACACGGCGACCCCTAGTCATTCTCTCATATCGCTTAACACTGCCCTATGGCAAACCATTTAAGCGGAAGAGGCACAGATTTTTCTGGACAGAGAAAAACATGGAGATCAAATTCTGGCATCTGTACCTGGATACAAAAATCATAACTAAAATAAATAAGCAAGCTCTTTAATAGAGGGATGCACACGGGTCTGGAGAAGATTAAGAATACACAAACTATTTCTCTTTAAAAAACATTAGGTACCCTTTTCTGTATCACCAGCCTTGCAAGAGAAGGGGTGAGCTCAGGCCTCAAGGCGACACGGCGATTCCCCCGATCCCTCAAAACAGTGTATAGCTGCATTAGACATGATTCTTCATTTTAAAAAAAGCTGCAGTCAAAATGTGAAGCTGAATTAGTTGGCAAAACAGAAACTACATGCAAAAGTAGTACACTATCAATCCAACCACAGACTATTATTAATGCGAGCATTCTATTCTTCTTTGCAGTGCCTTAAATTCAATCGAACACAATGCTATTATTTCATCAAAAGCAAAAAAAAATAAAAAATACTAACTTGGTCCCTTTATCTCCTCCTGCTTTTCTGATGAATAAGGCCTCCGTCTCCAGCACCGGAAAGTCGATCTCCCTCGAACCCAAACAACCGCGAAACCTGATAACCCCGATACCACCATCAAAAACAGATTGACATGGTTTCCTCGATTATACTCAAGAGGAAGATTAAAACGGTAACCTCTCTGAAGTTGTGGAAGAGCCAGCTTCTGAGGCGCACATGTCCTCCAGGAGGGAAGTCCCCTGGTACCTTTCGGAGGGCTGACATCGATCTTCGAATTCGTCAGCGAACGGAGTGAGGGTCAGGGCTCCGGTCCGCGCCGCCGCCGCCGTCGCCGCTGTGGTCAATCTGGGACTCGGTGGAGGAGAGGAAGAATGGGGTCTAGGGCTAGAGGAGAAGAGGGGGGGAAGTGGAGGGCAGTGCGAGGGAGAGTAATGGCGGAAAGATGAGAAATTGGGTGGGAAGAAGGGTCTGAAGTAGGAGTTGAAGCGCGGTTGGAAGATGAGGAACGAACATGGCTTCGCCGGCATTGTTGGGTCTCTCTGCCACTGAGAGAGAGAGAAGAGAGAAGAGAGAGGGATAAATTGCAGTCAGCTCAGTTTCCTCTCAATTTATTTTTTATTTTTTCCAAAAAACTTTATAAAAGCTTCTATTATAATTTTTATCAATATTTCCTAAACTATTGTTTTCTTCTTTGTGTTCAAATCAAGAGTCGTTGTTTTTTTTACAAGAATCATCTTAGATGTGAGTATTTCGGTAAATTTAGTTAATTTACACCCGAAAAAATTAGTTGTTTGGATCCTAATTTGAAAGAATATTAATGAAGTCCATTTATTTGCAATGTCTCTAGGAAGTTCAGAATTAAAAAATCCTTCTAATATGCAATTTTTTAGTTCACGTCTTT